>OX377618.1:124616928-124951520 GCA_947397865.1 Polietes domitor | reverse complement strand
CCGAAAATATTAGGCGAATGTCAGTCGCCATTAGGAGAAGCATTTTCAGATACAGACAAAGTGATAAGAAAAGTATAAATTTTAAAGATATCCCCATTCGCCCATTCTCCGCCCAAATATACAAATTTCGAAAAAAAACATCTTTCGAGTCTTCATAGTCAGAATGTATACACCGAATTTCATGATATCAACTTCAGCGGTTTGGTAGGTCCCATTTGTATCCCTCTTTTTTAATTATATTCCTTAAAAGTACGAATTTCGAAAAATCGCTCTATTTTACGTGTCTATGCAATTAGAGGGATGTACACACCGAATTTCATGATTCTAGCTGTTGTCGTATCATTGGTACCATATTTTATCCCTTTTTGTCCCGTTTCGCCAGCTAAATCTTTTATTTTCTTTGTGGTGCTTCCAAGCTACAAGAGGAATGTCCGCAACAAATTTTAACTGTATGAAAATCAGAAATTTAATTAGTAAGCCAAGGCTACCAATATTTGTATACTATGTATATATATAAAGGAAATAATATTTTCATCCATAAAGTAAATATAAGGGAGCAATCATAAATACCCTAAATATTGGGGGATAGAGAGCGTATTTTCAGCTACTATAAATTTTGAAAATACCTTATCTCTCACGTACGCAGTATAAGACAACTTCATGATTCTACCATTTTTGTCGTAAAAGCAACAAAATAAAGTACGAATTTGAAAAAAAATATTTTACGTGTCTATGCAGTCAGAGGAATGTATACACCGAATTCCATGATTCTATCAGCGGCCATTTTGTTGGTACCATTTTTATCCCCTTTTTCCAATTTTCCCCCTCAAGAGTACGACTATCTAAAATCTCTTTATTTTACGTATCTACACAATTAGAGGGATGTACACTAGGGCGTACCTCAAAAAAAAAGTTCGCCGTACACCTTCGAATATGAAGTATTATTGAAAGGTAGTTTCAAAAAAAAAATTTTATTTTTTTATGCCGAACGTAGGGGTCGCGCTTTTACATTTTTCTATATAACTTGTATTTATAAACGGATTTTAAAGTGTGATACATCGATGTTTTTGTCTCGACGAGGCCGATTTTTTTGTCTTTGAAGTCATTGAGCTCAAGCACCCCCTTCTGGTACTTACCCATCATTTCTCAGTTGCTACTACCCTAATGTACCACTCTAATAATCGAAAATTAAAGCTCGCATAAAATCATGAATCATGTTTGAGCTCAATGACTTCAAAGACAAAAAAATCGGACAAAAACATCGATGTATCACACTTTAAAATCCGTTTATAAATGCAGAAGTTATATAGAAAAATGTAAAAGCGCGACCCCTACGTTCGGCATAAAAAAATAAAAAAAATTTTTTTGAAACTACCTTCCAATAATACTTCATATTCGAAGGTGTACGGCGAACTTTTTTTTTTTTACTTGTAACCTGGTACGCTCTAATGTACACACTGAATTTCATCATTCCAGCTGTATTCGTTTAGTAGGTACTATTTTTATCCCCTGTAGCCATTGTATCCCTTGAAAGTACGAATTTTGGAAAAAAACGTTTTATTTTTCGGTCTACGCAGTCAGAGGAATGTATATTCCGAATTTCATGATTTCAGCTGCTGTCATTTGGTAAGTACTATTTTTATCCCCTTTTTCCATTTGAACTCCAAAAAGTACGAATTTTAGAAAGTTCTTTTATTTTACGTGTCTACGCAATCAGAGGAATGTATATATCGAATTTCATTATTCTGGGTGCAGCCGTTAGGTTGGTACTATTTTTATCCCTCTATCCCCATTTAATCCCTTATAAGTACGAATTTAGAAAAAATACTTTTATATTATGTATCTACACAATTAGAGGAATGTACACACCAAATTTCGTGTTTCTATCTGTTGTCGTTTGATAGTTACTATTTTTATCCCTTTTTCGTCCCATTTCGCACCCTACAAATAAAAATCACTCTATGGTGCCCTTTTATGCTATAAAGGGAATGCGAATTGCAAATATCAAGTAAATACAAGCTATTATGTTCAAAAACATGCTGAAATACTCTAAATATTAGGGGAATTTTCAGTCCTTGTGAGGGAAAAATTTTCCCTCTGGCCCGATTTCGCCCACTTTCAATCCCAACCGATCTGCAACTATCAGACACATTTAGGAAAATTTTGAACCTCCTAGGTCATTTCGTTCGGCCGCTATCGTGCTTTCAACAGACAGACGGACAGACGGACAGACGGACATGGCTATATCGTCTTAGAATTTTACCACGACCCAGAATATATATACTTTATGGGGTCTCCGATGAATATTTTAAGGTGTTACAAACGGAATGACAAAGTGAATATACCCCCATTCTGGAGGTGGAGGGTATAAAAATGAAGAAACATTTCCCAATATTTTTATATAATCGGAATATGCGTATAAAGATTTTGAGTAAACAGTCCCCGGATGGCGTGGAGTTGAAACTGGGAGTAGTTTTGATTGGCCAGCATGTTTGCCATCTCATGACCGCAGCTTTTTCTTTTTGGTTACCAGTCCCGTGTTGTATGGAACTCAACTGGAAGTAGTTTCGGTTACGAAGTCTGACCGGAGACTTAATTCTGGTACCACGGGTAGTCAGGAGCCCCTAGGACTTGTCCTAGCCTGGCTAATGGAGCGGCCCCTTGGGAGGCATCGTGGTGCCTGTGATTTGGACCCAAATCGCGGGTAAAGCAATGACTCAATGTGGAGTTGCATTCAACCGGGTGCTGTGGCCCATAGAACAGCAGAGGTTTTAGATAGGCCTCGGCCCCTCACCAAGGGGAAGGATATGCCCATATAGTGTATCCTTGAATTGTACTAGCCAGATTTTGGGCTACGGCGTTGGCTGTCGCATCATAATGTCTCAGTGTGTTAGCACACCATGGGTAAAGCCTTCACGGCAAGACTTACGCAAAAATTAGACTTATCACCATTCACACTGTTAAAGAGTTTGCAGTCTGCTAAAATCGGCTGCTGTTAATTAAAATATTAAAATAGATAAGCGTTCCTTTTATATTAGCTTGGGACAATATGCGTATCATTAAAAATAATTTCGCAATATCTTACCGTGGTAATAAATAAATATTATAATAACTTCTATTCCAAATAGTTTTGTTAATATGTATATCGATCATACCATGTCAAAGCGAACACCTTTTTTACATCACCATTTCCGATTTCGTTGAAACTTTGTACGATAACTAAATTTTTTAAAATATTTGATTCGTAGCAGACGAAAAATACCGTTTTTTTTTTTCAAAATATATGACCAATTGAAAATGCGAAAATCAAGAAAAACGTGCCGTATTTTTGATTTTTCTTCTTTTTGTATTTTTCACTATGAAAACACCAACCTAAAATTTCAGAAAAAATATAGGCATATTCCCTGATCGATTCTAAACACACGCTGAAAATTTCAGCTTGGAGAAATAACGGGTTGTATTTTCAAAAAAACATTTACTAAATGTTGTCGCCCGAAAAAAGTATTTTCTGAACGATTGTTTAAAATAAAATAAGTCATCATTCTTTGAATTGTGCCCACCCGTTTTCTAACTACACTATTTTCAATGTTCATACCTCGCACGATTTTCTAGATTTTTATACCCTACACCACTTCGTGGTCTAGGGTATTATAAGTTAGTTTCGCGCCAAATGTTTGTAACACCAAGAAATAATCGAGCTAGACCCACCTTTAAGTATACCGATCGGCTTAGAATCACCAGCTGAGTCGATTTAACGATGTCTGTCTGTCCGTCCGTCCGTCCGTCTGCTGTCCATCTAAGCTTGTTCGCACTCTGCAGGTCGCAATTGTTGTCCGATTGTCATGAAACTTGGCAGAAGTTATTTTTTCTGGCCTAGGACCATCGGTATTGAATTTGGAGGAAATCGGTTCAGATTTAGATATAGCCCCCATACAAAAGTCGCTCCCGATTTGACATTTACCGCTCTAGAAACGACATATTGTACCCGATTTTCTTTAAATTTTGCAGAACATCTTATAATCGAAATAGAAACACATATGCAAAAATTGGGTAAGATCGGTTCAGATTTATATATAGCCCCCACACAAATGTCGCTCCCGATTTGACATTTTCCGCTCTAGAAACGACATATTGTACCCGATTTTCTTTAAATTTTGCAGAACATTTTAGATTCGAACTAGAAACACCTATGATGAAACTGGGTAAGATTTGTTCAGATTTAGATATAGACCCAAACAAATGTCACTCCCTCCGCTCTAGAAACCACATCTTGCACCCGATTTTCTTTAAATTTGGCACAACATCTTATAATCTAACTAGAAACACATATGCTGAAAATGGGTATGATCGGTACAGATTTAGATATAGCCCACATACAAATGTCGCTCCCGATTTGACGTCTACCGCTCTAAAATCCACATATTGTACCCGTTTTTCTTTAAAATTGGCACAACATCTTATAATCCAACCTATGGTGAAAGTGGGTAAGATCGGTTCAGATTTAGATATCGCCCTCATACAAATGTTGCTGCCGAATGTTTAACCAATTTTGGCCAATCTTTACATATTATATTTCACCAATAAACATACATGGTGAAAGCGGGTCACATCGTTCCAGGTTTCAATATATCCCAAATGTCCTTTCCGATTTAACATTTTTTGTCAAACACATACATTTACAGGATGCAAAAATTCTTCCCGATTTCACTTTTTTACCGAATTGAATTGTAATGAGATAGAAAGTCCGTCCGTCTTTCGCCTTTGCTTACATGTTTGGGAGATGCCCATATGTCCATACTTTGGTATAACCCAAATGGGGCCCCATTCAGATCGATTACATCTCTAGAAACTACATCTTACATCGCATCTTAATCATGATATTTTTCAACTAGGAATACCTACCGTGAATGAGAAATATATAGTCCCGTGTTTTGGACCAGGCCCAAAATATTATATTATATATTATAATATTATATTATAGGCTCCCTTTTGAAATGTCGTTCCGATTCATCCTATTACTACTGTATAATTTGTATTTGTCTGTCGGATTGGATCAATTACCATATTATTAACCATATTCGTTAAATATGACTAAAGATTAATTTATAGTATAATTTATATGAACTACATAAAATTGCTTCCATGAAATAAATGGGTTTAGTAATCAAAGCGAGGTACATACGCAGGGAGTGGTGTAGGGTATTATATAGTCGGCCCCGCCCGACTTTAGCCTTTCCTTACTTGTTTAATTTTCAAATGGTCCTATCTTTTGAAAAAAATCGGGTTTTCTTTCTTAATACGTGTAAAATATTTTTAACAGTAGAATATGTCTGCGAAAAATCGTTAAAATCGAAGTCGTGGTCGTATTTTTTTACGAAAATCATTCGGTTTGATATGGAATGAACGATATTTAAGTTCTGTACATATGCTTAAAGTTTTTCTACATTGCTAAAAAACAGCAAACAGCTGTTTACCATCTCAGCAGATCAGCAAGTCTGCTGTCTCTTTTTCAGCAGAAAATCTGCTCTTTCAGTAGACTTTCTGCTTTCTTTTACTGACAAATTCCTTTGAGTGATAGATGGATTAATGAAATACAATTTTGCCGATGAAAGTATCAAAATATTTCTCGAAGATCCTGGTAATAAAATATGAATGGTTACCAAACGCTCACGTAGTCACACATAATCAAATTAACGTCATATATCATTGCGCCATAGACTGACTTTATTTTTTTGTAAAACTAGACGCACGGCCCTGCACAGTGTTGTTATTATGAGTAACAGAAATACGTTTGAAAAAATGCATTATATAGAGACAAAAACCTATGTGATTCAATTTTACACATGCACAATTTTTTCATTGTAAAGAGAAATTCATTGTATGGGAATTTTTTATAAGGAGATAAACTTGGAACGAAAAGGCTGTGTTTTTGAAATCAATTCATTATAGGGAGAGCTTCATTGTATAAACATTAAATATAAACATTAATTAAAACCTGTCGGCAATTTGTAGCGGCGTGGTTTCGGTGGATCTGGCTAACATCAATCCAGGGAAAATTGTACATTTTCGCTGGCTCACCAATTATTACAATTGTATTGGCTATATTATTACGATTGTATGTAACAACGGAAAATCTAGATGAAAATTTGAGAATTCTGGTTGAATTTATAATTAAATGTTGTGTTAATATCAAGTATTACAGCTCTGTCGTGTACGGTAGTGCATTATTTTCCAAGTTCATTAGTTGGTCACGATTTCTAGAACCTCGCCGCTAGAAATTGCAGACAGTTTTTAAAATTGTTGTAGTTTTCACATTTCTGTCATTTTATTTCACATACATTTAGAATTATCTTAATTTTTTAATTATACAGTGGCTCTATATATATAACCAACAACAAACACATCTACAGCATCGGCAAAAAACAACATCAACAACAACAGCAGCCGCTCTTCACAGACCATACGAAGGGTTTCTATGTCTCCTTCATTGTGTGTCCGTTGGCCCCCTCCACTCCCTTTCGTGTAATTCAATGGTCAATCTTCTGTTCTTCTGTTTCAGAGCCAGCAACACTTGAGCTCACAAAATTCGGAATTTAACTCCCTTTGGGTTAAATTCAGGATTGGAACACACGTACTACATTTCGAATTTATGTATAAAAGTCCAAGCGCAGAAAGGGAGGCATCCCTTAATGGGATGCCCTTTCTGACTCAATCACTAAAATTTTAGAGGATTGTCCTGTCCAGAGGATTGTCAATGTCCATAATTCCTCTTGGATTGCCCATTCGAGTCACACAACACCGGAGGTCCAATACGCCGAGCTTTTTGCCGCACATAATGATTTGACGCAACTAGTGAATCAACCGACTCACATTCCGTGTGTCCAAGGGCAAAACCTAAATATTCTTGATCTTTTTCTAACTTCACACCCTGAAAAGTTTGAAGTTAATGTTCTTTCACCTCTTGGTAATTCGGACCACTGTATTGTTTCAGCAGCCTTTCCGTATTCCGTTCTTCGTGTCGCTTCGACCCCAGCCACAAAACGCACAATTTATATATATGAAAAGGCACGTTGGGCCAAGCTCAACAACTTTTTCCGGCATTTCAATTGGAAACTTTGCTTTCTAAACGGCGATGTAGATGCTGCGGCTGAAATGATCGAAAATATTATCCTGATTGGAATGAAATCTCCAACTAATGTTATTTCGCTTAAACCATCTAACAAAAGTTGGTTTAACCAGACATGCAGACTACTGTCAGATCCAAAGAGGAAGCGTTCAAGAAATGGCGTTTGAATAAAAAAGCCACCAATGATCTGCTACGCAACCATGTGAGCCAGGGTAATTAGACGTGCAAAGTTTCTGTACGAACAACGCCTTCGTGCTAAAGTTCTTTCTTCTCCCAGCTTTTGGTCATTTGTAAAAAGAGAAAAGGATAAATCTTCATCAATCCCAACTCTTGTAAAGATGACCAGATATTCACTAACCCGGTACCTAAAGCTAACCTATTGGATGAAATGAATTCAATTGATTTGAAATGAAATCTCGACGTAAATAAATCCCTGGGCCCGGATGGCATTTCAGCACTTGTCTTATGTAAGCAGGCTTTCCCCTGGGGGGGGGGGGGTTTCATCGACACTCATAAAAAATTAACCCTATAATGAGTTAAAATTAACTAAAATTTAGGAAACCAAGTACATTTTACTAAATATAAGTATAATTTTGCTGAAATTTTCCTAAAACAAAGTAAATTTTTTCTAAATCTTAGTAAAATTTTGGTGAAAATATCCTAAAACTAATTAAATGATTACTGAAATTAAAATAAGTTCAATTTAACTAAAAAAATCAAACAAATAGTTTTGCTTCAGAGTATGCAAAACTGATACAAAAAATGACAACATGAAATATTTCTCAAAAGTTTCATGTTACCTCTGCCATAAGGAGTTGAGCTATTACTCCATGATTGTTGCGAAGGCAAGATAGGCGCCTTCGCAGTGGTTGTTTAGAATAATTCAGAAAGTATTTAAGAAATAAGTCTCTGCAAACGAATGAGAATTGCTTCAAAGATTACTATTCAAGAATTTTTAAACAATGTCAAATGTTTTTTTATAAGTTCATTAATACCTAAATGTATGAAGAACTCGGCATAAATTTCAGTAAACATTTTAACTTATTTTTAGGAAAAAAAACTAATTTTTAAGTTAAAATTTCCTAAATGGATTTTTTTCCATACAAAAAATTTCAGATTATTTTCTCACTTAAAACCTTGGAAATATTCTTCCACATAAGTTTGAATTTACTCAATTGTAAGAATTTTTATTAGATCCAAAGAAATGATTTTAAGTAAATCTACTACCCTTTTTCTAGTAAATGAAATATTTACTATGGCTTTGAAAGATGGAAACTTTACTCATACAAATTTAATTTTCCAACTTTTTGGGAAAGTTTTACTGAAGCGTTTGGAAACCACTGATATTGTATTGCCAGGATCTTCGAGAAATATTTTGATACATTCGTCCGACAGACATTGTCGGCAAAATTGCATTTCAGTAATCCATCTATCAGTACACTCAAAGGAATATGTCAGTAAAAGAAAGCAGAAAGTCTACCGAAAGAGCAGATTTTCTGCTGTTAAAAAAGAGAGCAGATTTGTATATGCTGAGATGGTAAACAGTGTTTGCTGTTTCAGCATTATATATAAAAGAAAATTCTATAAAAGAAAATTCGAGCTAAACTCGTTATGAACGCTTATCTATTTTTATATTTTAATTAACAACAGCCAATTTTAGCAGGCTGCAAACTCTTTAGCAGTGTGAATGTTGAAATACGAATAAGATTTACTGTAAACTCCATAGCTTTTTTCATGAAATCTTGGCAATGTTGTATAGAAAACGCATTTTCTGTGATGTACACGGCGAATTTAAAGATTCCAGCTTCTATATACTTTTCACAATTTTTGACTTTACAACCACCACTTTTCCTATTTTAGCTTCATAACTGGGGAATTAAAATGCTATTACGCGAAATGATGGAATTTGATAGTACGATATGCCCTAAATCTAGAAAAATGTTTTAAACAAAATCGTTGTAGCGAATTATAACCTTCGGTTTTATGCTGCTCCATTGTTGAACTATTTTATTTCTATTATTTTTATGTTCCTAGCCACTTATGCAGTCACAAACTAACGTACGAGGGGATATCCAAATCAGAAAATAAAAAATGGCTTTAGAAAAAAAATCTTTTCCAAATTTATATGACAGATGACATCCAAATCTGAGAATAGTTTGGCATCAAAAACTCACTTTCTAGAAAATGGTTCATAGCCACTTTTGGTTATAAGCCCTCGATATATATTTTGAAGAAATATTACACAAAAAACGATCAAATTCCTCGGCGATAAACCCATCAGTCCCGCATTTCTTTGATAAATGCAGAAAATTGGATATGCTTTTTGATGAAGTATGGGTCTAAATAGGATGGCTAAAGAGTTTTGGAGTTTTTAATTTATATAGGACATGAGTAACAGGATGTTTACTCAAAATCTTTATACGCATATTCCGATTAAATAAAAAATATTTGAAAATGTTTCTTCATTTTTATAATCTTAAATATGTATAAATTCGAATAACAAATACAGTTTTTTTGTATTCGATGAAATGCAAGAAGAAACAACTAGATATTTTAATTCCAAAAAACCAAATAATTGGTATTTTAGAGTTTCGTTTTCCTACGTAGATCTATGTTACTGAATATGTTGTTTCTCTTTTGAATAATACTTGTTACATATGTACAAAAAATACTAACTCTGAAAAATATTTGACATAAGTGATAAATATAACAAAAATTTTAGTAAGTTAAAACTCGTTTCTTATTGTTTCGCAACTTTAAAGTAGATTTTAAAATAGAGACCTACACGCAGAGAAGAAAATGTATTTCGTAGAAACGAAATTTTAGACACGTGAACATTTGTTTGCGGTAAACATGTCATCAGTTGTTGTAAATGTTTTCTTCGTTTATCGAAATGGATTTGTATAATAATTGCAAACTCCCAAAACATTGGAAGTAACAGAAACGTTGTTGTTGCATTTGTGATGAAAATAGGACACATCGGTTCAGATTTAGATAAAGCTCCATAAAAATGTCCAATCGCAAATGTTACATCTTAGCGCTCTACAAGCATCATGCTTTTATTAAGAATATTTTAGATTTCATTATGATATCATAGTGATTCTTATCTACACTTTTTTAAAATTACTAAACGATTTTGTTATTAAATTTGCAAACTTTTATTGCAGTACACAATTAAAAGTTCATATGATATAGCTCTAGTCGAATGTCAAGAAGTGGTATCGGCTAATAAAAATGAAAATTTTCGGAACAATTTGGTGTCCATTAGCGAAATTAGCACTACACAATCTTGAAATTGGCACAATTCGTTTAGATTGTTTGTTTATTTTTCTCTCTGGGGGGGTTTGAACCCCCAAAACCCCCCCCCCCCCTGCGCACGGCCCTGTGCATGATCACTGAAATCGAATCGGGTCGTTATCCGTTGTTTATCAGTTATACGTGTTCTTAACAACGAGGGTGGTTCCAGAACTACCCGACCAACAAACAATCTAAGACAGTATCTTTATTTCCATTTCTTTATTTCTATTTACATTGTCTCCTTTTAGCTCGATACACTTTTCCACACTATATTCAATCTATAAGGGTTCGCCAAATAACTTTTTTTTTGAAAACGCTATAAAAAAACTACTGAATATTTTCTCATATTTCTTTTTTATTTGAAAGTACAATCCTACCGGTTAATAATGGAAAATAATTTCATTCAAATGGCTGCCTCGGCTGGCCTACACGATCGATCCAATTTGTAAGCACATTATCGCTTGTGTGCAGCTGTATTTCACCAATGGCTTCACGAATATTGTCCTTTAAAGCGTCAATTGTCTCTGGCTTGTCGGCGTAACACTTATCTTTGAGGGCACCCCACAAATAATAGTCCAACGGTTGAATAGTTGAAAAAAAAAAAACGTTAGATGGCGGACCCATAAAAGAGTTGCGTGATTGAGTGACTGAGTGACTGACTGATCACTCCCCAGACCAAACGGCTAGAGCTAGAATCATGAAATTTGGTGTGTACATTTCTCTTACAGTGTATAGGTGTGATAAGACGGGATTTTTCGAAATTCGTATTTTTAAGGGGTAAGAAGGGATAAAAATGGTACCAACGCAATGACCAAACGGCTGGGCCTAGAATCTTGGTATGGATATTCCTCATGAAATTTAGTATGTACATTTCTCTTACAGCGAGATATCAGATTTGAATGGAGTTTTTCGTAATTCGTACTATTAAGGGGTAAAATGGGTTAAAGAGGGATACAAATTGTACCACCGCAATAACCAAACGGCTGGGACTAGAATCTTGAAATTTGGTAAAAAAATCCTCTTATAGCTTCAACGCGCACAAGAAAATATTTTTTTAAAATTCGTACTTTTTGGATGTGAAATCGGGTAAAAAGGGATAAAAATAGTACCAATAAAATGGATGGAGCTGAAACCATAAAATTCGGTGTGTACATGTTTAGAATCGCAAACTGAAGGAATTTTTCTAAATTTTTTCTTTTAAAGGGAAAAGGGGATAAAAAAAGGTACCAACAACACGGATGACGCTACAATAATGAAATTCTGTGTGTATATTCGTTTTACAGCGCAGATCACTAATAAGAAAGCATTTTTCAAAATGTGTAATTTTAAGGGATTAAATGGGATAAAAATTGTACCACAGCCCAGACCAAACAACTGGGCCTAGAATCATGAAATTCAGAACTGGAATTACTTTTTCAAAATTCGTACTTTTTGTGAGTGAAATTGGGTAGAAAGGGAAACAAAATGGTACCAATCAAACAGACGGAGCTGGAGTCATGAAATTCGGCGTGTACATCCCTGAAAAACCAAATTGAAAGAATTTTTCGAAATTCGTACTTTTATACTTGTGAAATTGGGTAAAACCGGATAACAGCGGTAATAATCATGAAATTCGGTTTGTACATACATAGAAACACACAATTAATATAAATATTAAATTATTTGTATACCCTCCACCTCCAGGATGGGGTATATTCACTTTGTCATTCCGTTTGTAACACCTTGAAATATTCATCGGAGACCCCATAAAGTATATATATTCTGGATCGTCGTAAAATTCAAAGACGATATAGCCATGTCCGTCTGCCCGTCTGTCTGTCTGTTGAAAGCACAATAGCGGCCGAACGAAATGAGCTAGGAGGTTCAAATTTTTCCAAAATGTGTCTTATGGTTGTAGATCGGTTGGGATTAAAAGTGGACGAAATCGGGCCAGAGGGAAAAATTTTTCCCTCACAAGGACTGAAAATACCCCTAATATTTAGAGTATTTCAATATGTTTGTTGAACATATTAGCTTGTATTTACTTGATATTTGCAATGCGTATTCCCTCTATAGCATAAAAGGGCATAGAGTGATTTTTATTTGTAGGGGGCGAAATGGGACAAAAAGGGATAAAAATGGTACCTATCAAACGACAACAGATAGAAACACGAAATTTGGCGTGTACATTCCTCTAATAGAGTAGATACATAATATAAAAGTATTTTTTCTAAATTCGTAGTTTTAAGGGTTTAAATGGGGATAAAGGGATAAAAATAGTACCAACCTAACGGCTGCACCTAGAATAATGAAATTCGATATATACATTCCTCTGATTGCGTAGACACGTAAAATAAAATAACTTTCCAAAATTCGTACTTTTTGGGATTCAAATGGAAAAAGGGGATAAAAATAGTACCTACCAAATGATAGCAGCTAGAATCATGAAATTCGAAGTATACATTCCTCTGACTGCGTAGACACGAAAAATAAAACGTTTTTTCCAAATTCGTACTTTCAATGGATACAATGGCTACAGGGGATAAAAATAGTACCAACTAAACGAATACAGCTGGAATTATGAAATTCAGTGAGTACGTCCCTCTAATTGTGTAGATACGTAAAATAAAGAGATTTTAGATAGTCGTACTCTTGATGGGGCAAAATTGGAAAAAGGGGATACAAATGGTACCAACAAAATGGCCGCTGATAGAATCATGGAATTCGGTGTATACATTCCTCTGACTGCATAGCCACGTAAATTTTCTTTTTCAAATTCGTACTTTATTTTGTTGATTTACGACGTGAGAGATAAGGTATTTTCAAAATTTATACATTTGAAATTAAAATAGATAGATGGATGCATAAAAATATCACAATTTTCGTAGTATGGTACTCTATTTCTATGTAAAGTCGACTTCCTTTAATCTGCTGGTAATACTATGGAATGCACTCCGTGGTGGAGGGTATATAAGATTCGGCCCGGCCGAACTTAACGCCTTCTTACTTGTTTATATTCCTATGGTACCAACAACACGACTGAAACTAGAATCGTGAAATACGGTGTGTATATTCCTCTGACAGTGTAGACGCGAAACATTAACTGATTTTCAATATTTATACTTTTAAGTTGAACTTGGAAAAAATCGATTCAAATGGATACTGCAATACAATTGGATTGTAACAAATGTATACTTTAAAGGGGGAAGCGGATCAAAAGTGGTGCAAAAGGTACCAACCAAATTGGGGATTTGGGATACAGATAGTACCAACCAAAGTTTTCAGCTAGAATATGAAAAGAAATTCGGTGTGTACATTTCTCCGAGTACATAAATTAATGTTTCGAAATTTGTATGTTTAAGGGTACAAGCAGCACAGAAAGAGTTATGTGTGATTATTATATTCATTATCTCCGGCTAAATAAAAGATAGATACAAAATGTTTGTTCCATTTATAAGTTCAGATTTCAAGTAACGCACCGGTATAGAAGTTATGAATTTAATTTTCACTTGGATAGGGACTACAAAGGACGCGGAAAAGAATACATATTTTGTAGGTTTAAAGTGATTATAAAAACATTTTAAAATCTAGAATTGCAACTAATTTCAACCATACCTATGGAAGTTATATCAGTTTTATTTTGACCAAAGCTTATGTCAATTTGAGTGGAAAGTATAGAAGTTATATTAGGTTTAATTTTACGCACGGGTCGTATGTATATATGTTGTATATCAGATGTATATCAATTTCCGAATTTAAACTAAGTTTGTGAAAATAGTACTACGTGCAGAGTTTGAATAAATTCATTAAGTCCCTTCCAGAGTTATCGTGTATACCAGCGAGCCAGACAGACGTGAACGGTACTTGGGACAAACTTATGGTTTTAAATCTATCATTCAATGCGTTACACTTTGTTTCTATCCCTAATGATATATACGCTCCTACTCTGTAGTGAGAGTATAATTTTTACAGCTTAAGAAAGAAACCTGCAAATAATTTTCTACTTTATATGATTTTTTGTAGAAAAATTGTTTTCATTTTGTGCCTATAAATTAATCTATTGACTACGTATAAACGCTGAAAGTAATATCCTTACACTAAGGCAATTTTAAAAATATAAAAAACAGTTTGAATACCGATACAAACTACTGTCAATACCATACCATTTTTCCGCGTACGAAGTAGCGGTTATTTGCTAGTAGATTCAATAAACTCTTTAGAGTTTAACTTGTATTTTTCAATAACTCTTCCCTACACTACTCTGTGGAATAAGGTATTATAAATTAGTTTCATGCCCAATATTTGTAACACTAAGAAGTAATTGAGCTAGATGAACTACACTACCCATTTGACTTGCTCTAGAATGCACAGATCCTGTTCAAATTTAGCACATCACAGTGACAGTGTCGCTTATGGGATAAAGCTTTGATATCGCCTCAAACAAATGTCACACCACACTAAAGTCACATTGTTAATGCCGATTTCTGTCAAATTTGCTACAACATGATATATTTCAATAAAGAGCACCTCAGGAATTCAAATCACTTCGGTCCATAATTTGATATAACCCAGTCTCCGACTCATTTTTCCCAATGACAAGAATTTGACCAAATGTTGGCCAGACATGGAATAAATGATGGAGATTTTAAATATGCAATAACGAAAATAAATTGCTGCGGTCACCCCACAGAAATAAAGATTGGATTATTTAATGATGACCTAAAAAATATTTCGTCACTGGGTCAAGACATCTTTGAGCTAAACGCTCCTAAAAACACCTCTAAAAATCATGTTTTTCCCGAGTAATTTTTTTATGTTGCATTTTTGTCAAATTTTTTTTTTTCTGAATTGATAGATCCTTTATTCTTGTCTTAGTATAACTCATTAGTCGTATAATTTGACGTTTATACTGATTTTTTATGGTTTTCCAAGGTGACAGCTAAAAACTCATATTTCTTGGAAACATTTTGTAAGAGTTGAAATAAAAAATAAATAGAAGAAATCTATACATTTCGAATGATGCCTAAATGATGAATTTCGGACGTCACTGACTCCATTTTTGTGAAATAAATTAATGCATGCGATGGTTTTCAGAGGGAAAATGTTCAAACTCTTTTTTACAAAAATGAGCGCTGCGGCGCACAGTGGTTCAGAATTAAAATCCATCGACCAAAATTCAATAACTTTTGTTCTTGTAGACATATTTGAGTTCTGTAAAAAATCAAAATTAGACAAGGACCCAAGGAGATATTAACATTAGAAATCGGGAAATCGGATTTATTTTAGAAATCGACCCAAAGTTGACTACTATTCGTATTTTTCGATTTCAAAGAATATTAAAATTTTTATTTTTTTGTGTTTATATTTTTTAACATAATTTTACGTATTTGTTCATAATGCGGAGAAAATATATTTTTTTTGTATTACAGATTTTCACGTTTTTCAGATTTTGAAAATTGAATTGTAATTTCTTTTTTTGACTTCTTCGTACTGTTTCTCACACATTTTAAGAGATTTTGCACTCAGATTATTAGAAATTGTGGTTTCTTAACTTTATTATGACGCCAAAACTATGTTTGTGCCAAATATAGTTTTTTTGTAATAAATATTTTGAAAAATAAGCTTTTTGAACAAGTGTCTGACTTTGAACCAACACAACGTTTTTCCTTCAAAAGCCTACTTTCTAGAAGATAATGAGTAAATTGCGTTTTGGAACTAAAAAATCGGACTTTTTGCACTAAATGTATCCTATTTTCCAAGGGTTCAATTTCGTGCAGGCAAAAGTTACCCTACAAAAACGGGGAACCCTTCAACCTTTCCAAATATGTATACATTTCGTTAAAGGCTTTTGAAGGAAAAACAGTTGTGTCGTTCCGAAGTCAAACATATCTTCAAAAACGAAATTTTTACAATATTCATTACAACCAAACTATATTTGGCACGAACATAGTTATAATAAAGCTAAGAAACCACAATTTCTAATAAAAAAATTGAGTGCAAAACCTCCTAAAATGTATGAGAAACACTTCGACAAGGTAAATTACGTTTTTTCAATTTTCAAAATCTGAAAAAAACGTGAAAATCTGTAATACAAAAAAATTTATTTTTTTCTTCGCATTTCTTTAAAATCGAAAAATATGAAAAGTAGTCAACTTTGGAAGTAACAAATTTTGATTTTTTAGAGAACTCAAAAATATGTACTAGAACGAAAGTTATTGAATTTTGGCCAATGGACTTTGATTCCGAACCACTGTGCGGCGTCAATTTCATTCCAATGTTCATCATTTAAGCATCATTCGAAATATATTGACTGCAGCTATTTATTTTTTTATAAAATACTACCACCAACTACGAAAAAGTTTCCAGTTGTCACTGTGAGAATCCGCAAAAAAATACTACAAACGTCCAATAATTCGACCAATAAGTTACTCTAAGACAAGAATAAACATTTATATTTAAAGTGCTTTCAAGAGTCTTTTATTTCCGAAAAAAGATTAGGACAAAAATGCAAAACAAAAAAATTACACGGGAAAAAACATGATTTTTAGGGTTATTTTCAGGAGCGTTTAGCTCACAGACGACTTGATCTAGCACCGAAATATTTTGAAAATCATCATTAAACAATCCAAACTTTGTTTTCGTGGGGTGACTGGAAACTGTTTTTCAATTTGTATAGACCGCGACCCAGCCTAATGGGCTATATTTTTAAAAAAATCTTTTATTTGCACTCAAATATAGTCCTAGCTCAAAACCTTTTTCGTCGGTTTTTGATTTCGGATTTGTTCACTCTACGTATACTTTATATTCCTGAAATATAATAGTACTCATACGCTCAGACAATGAGCTGACTGGGAGTGTAATACTACTCATGGAGCCCTTAGCGAATGTTCGCAAAGTAGCATTTAAATATAGCGATTGAGTGACGAGTTGCACACGATTTCGAGTGAGGATCGCACGTAAGTTTTGTCAGTTTGTTCGATTTTTTTTTTCAAATTTTTAAAAACTCCACACTTTTTGCGCAATCAGAGTTGTATTTCACAAGTAAAAGGAAAAACCAATAGCTTGGTTTCCGAACATAAAAGTTCTGAAATATTAAATTTGTCCGGATTTTGCAACAAGATACGATGGGAATTTTTTGGTATTCTGATATGTTTTGAGCGGTTTTTTAGAAAACAGGTGTTTGTTTAGGGTCGTCATCATTATTTACAATTACAGAACGTGGGAAATGTGAATGGAAAATGTGTGTGTGTAATTTTAATTATATACCGAATTATTAGGTCTCGTAAACTATCGATAAACTAAATTTGTTATACAGTCGATCCTGGATAAGTGGGAGCTCAAGGTTTCCCACTAACCCAGTTTATCGATGTAATTTGTCTGTTGTCCCACTTAAAGAAGTAAATCTATCTATGTTTTGAGAGACATAGCAATTACCCTTTAATAGCGTTTCGCCTATTGGAACAATTTTACTTTGACAAACTTTTATCCATGTCACCATGCACTCCACTAATTCGCACCCAGCGGGAAAAAGAAGTCGTAAGCAAGGCCTTCTCAGGGAGGCGCAAGGCATGCTTGCTGCATTCTATACTCATTTAAAGTTAACACGGGGTAAGATTGGAGAGCAAGGCCTTCCCTCTCTGCCAAAAGGCCATCTAGAAGGCCTCCTACTAAAGGCCTGCAACCAAAGTCCTTGCAGAAGGCCTTTTAGAAGGTCAAAAATAGGGCGCAAAATTAAAAAAAAAATATGACGAACCACTGGAGCAGCATTTTTTAATATTTCTGGCCTTCTTATTGGCAGCATATTTATTTTCGATTTAATTCTTTCATCATTATACCCTCCACCTCCAGGATGGGGGTATATTCACTTTGTCATTCCGTTTGTAACACCTTGAAATATTCATCGGAGACCCCATAAGGTATATATATTCTGGGTCGTGGTAAAATTCTAAGACGATATAGCCATGTCCGTCTGTCTGTCTGTCTGTCTGTTGAAAGCACGATAGCGGCCGAACGAAATGAGCTGGGAGGTTCAAATTTTTCCTAAATGTGTCTTATGGTTGTAGATCGGTTGGGATTGAAAGTGGACGAAATCGGCCCAGAGGGAAAATTTTTTCCCTCACAAGGACTGAAAATACCCCTAATATTTAGAGTACTTCAGCATGTTTTTTGAACATATTAGCTTGTATTTACTTGATATTTGCAATTCGCATTCCCTTTATAGCATAAAAGGGCACCATAGAGTGATTTTTATTGGTAGGGGGCGAAAAGGGATAAAAATAGTACCTATCAAACGACAACAGATAGAAACACGAAATTTGGCATGTACATACCTCTAATAGAGTAGATACATAATATACAAGTATTTTTTCTAAATTTGTACTTTTAAGGGGTTAAATGGGGATAGAGGGATAAAAATAGTACCAACCAAACGGCTGCACCTAGAATAATGAAATTCGGTGTATACATTCCTCTGATTGCGTACACACATAAAATAAAGGAAATTTTCGAAATTCGTACTTTTAGGGTGTAAAATGGAAAAAGGGGATAAAAATTGTACCAAACAAATGGATGAAGCTAGAACCATGAAATTCGCGGTATACATTCCTCTGACTGAGTGACGCGAAAAAAAAACGTTTTTCCAAATTCGTACTTTCAAGGGATACAATGGCTACAGGGGATAAAAATAGTACCAACTAAACGAATACAGCTAGAATGATGAAATTCAGTGTGTACATCCCTCTAATTGTGTAGATACGTAAAATAAAGAGATGTTAGATAGTCGTACTCGTGAGGGTACTTGTGTAGATACGTAAAATAAAGAGATGTTAGATAGTCGTACTCGTGACGGGGGCAAAATTGGAGATAGGGGATAAAAATGGTACCAACAAAATGGCCGCTGATAGAATCATGGAATTCGGTGTATACATTCCTCTGACTGTATAGCCACGTAAAATATTTTTTTCCCAAATTCGTACTTTATTTTGTTGCTTTTACGACAAAAAATGGTAGAATCATGAAGTTGTCTTATACTGCGTACGTGAGAGATAAGGTGTTTTCAATTAAAATAGGATGGAAATGCAACCAACCAAACGACTGTAGCTGTAAATCCCCCAATATTTAGGGTATTTATGATTGCTCCCTTATATTTACTTTATGAATTGAAGTATTATATCCATTATATATATATAGTATACAAATATTGGTAGCCTTGGCTTATTAATTAAATTTCTTATTTTCATACAGTTAAAATTTGTTGCGGACATTCCTCTTGTAGCTTGGAAGCACCACAAGAAAAGTTTTAGCGGGTGAAATGGGACAAAAAGGGATCAAATATGGTACCAATGATACGCCAACAGCTACAATCATGAAATTCGGTGTGTACATCCCTCTAATTGCATAAATACGTAAAATAGAGGGATTTTTCGAAATTCGTACTTTTAAGGGATATATTTAAAAAGAGGGATAAAAATGGGACCTACCAAACCGCTGAAGTTGAAATCATGAAATTCGGTGCATACAACTGACAAGACTCGAAAAAGGGTTTTTTCGAAATTTGTACATTTGGGCGGAGAATGGGGCGAGTGGGGATATCTTTAAAATGTATACTTTTCTTATCACTTTGTCTGTATCTGAAAATGCTTCTTTCTAATGGCGACTGACAATCGCCTAATATTTAGGCATGTTCACTTTCACAATTTCAGCATTTTATTTATATATAGAAGTCGATTTTAAACAGTGCGCATAAGTATACATTATAGTTTGAAATAGTAAACAAATACAGTAATGTGCATAAAAAAATCACAATTTTCGTAATATGGTACTGTGCTTCTATTTGAAGTCGACATCCTTTAATCTGCTGGTAATACTGTGGAATGCACTCCGTGGTGGAGGGTATATAAGATTCGGCCCGGCCGAACTTAACGCCTTCCTACTTGTTTTTATTTGCCTTGGCTGGAATTTGTACCCATGATCTTCGCATTGTTAATCGGAAGTGCCACCTACTAAACTGCAGAACTTTATTGTCTGTTTGTGTCTAAAAGTTTATAGAAACACACGACCTTAATCGAAGTGAACACCTTCGCAACTGCCTTCTTTTGACAGGCCTTCTTGTATGCCTGGCAAAAGAAGGGAAGTAGGAACGAGCCAAAGAATTTTGTTATGTGTTTACAACAAGAAGTGTGTAGAAAATACCCATGGATAAATCGAACACCTTCCGCGCTGCCTTCTAGCATGTCTATCCGAAGAAGGCAAGCAAGCATGTAGCATCTAATGGGAAGGTCTCCTAAAATGCCTTTTCGTATAAGGCCTTCAGGAATATGTGTCGAACGTGTAATAATATTAATGTCCGAATAAAGTATGAAGCATACGATAAATATTTTGGTAATAAATAGACAGCGGATTTATATGCAAAATCATATTTTGAACGGATGGTTATAACTGAATCCCGACTTCCACAAAGAATTATCATGATACAAATTTTTAAATAGTCAATATAACCAATTTTGCGTTAGAATATTTTGAACCGCGATAAGCACATTTAGTTAAAATATGAATTAAAAATGAAATTTGCATAAAAATCCGCTGTCTAGTAATAAAGTAAGAACGTTTTTCGTTTGTTCTTGAAGATGAGATAAATATTTTTCTGTTTCATCTCCGATAAATATATTGTCGTGGATATTAGTGGGCGTAAACGTCCAAAATAATAAAGGTCTTCCCTATCTCCACTGTTTATAATTAATTCTACAATTTGTAACACCGAGAAATTATCGCATATATCTGACTTTTGGAGCGTAAAGAAATCATATTGGCCCTTTTTATGAGTCTATATGTAGGCATTTGTATAAAGGTTATATCTACATTTAAACCGATTTGCTTAATATTAAATAGCGTTCGTATTACACCTAAAAAGTCCACATATAAAGTTTCATTTGAATCTGTGAAGAATTGCGACCTGTAGTTTGATTACAGGAATAGATGCACAGATAGACAGACATTGCTAAATCGACTGTAATAATTTCCAATTATTTTAAATAAATGTATTTTAATTGAGCTCAAATCAGGAAAATTGTGAAAATATCTTTCATAAAACTCGTAAAAATAATGAAATCGACACCCACCGTACTGCCTTCATCTTCCCAGCATGCTAGCAGGCCTTCCAAAGGAAGGCAATGAAGAATGTCCATTGGATCTATCTAATAAATGCCTTCCCAAAGCTGGCAGTCAAGAATGAGTATAGGATTTCTAAATGCTGATGATTAGGCGTTCTGGTAGGCCTTTTTAGAGAAGCGAGGTAAGATTGTGCGCCGAATCTTTTTTTATGCGCGAAGAAGGTCTTCTGGAATGCCTATTTACAGAATGTGTTTCGGATCCGAAGAGAAGGCATTTCAGAAGGCCTTCTAAGGGGAGGCCTTCCAAATTTTTGAATGTAATTGTAGGAGTGTAGACCACGTAAAATTAAAGAAGTCTTTGATAGAAATTACCTGGAATTATTTTCCAGGAAAACGTCTAGGGTAGAAACAAATGCAGGTCTTTTGCATAGAATACTTATGTCGTCGGATCCCTATTTATGTACTTTTCTTTTATGACAAATTCATTTACACACAATTCATGTATGACAAAAGGAAGAACATCTAATTCGGGCATTATACCATTGTTATTGCAATATGAGGACACTAACTACGAATAACATGCAAAAATCTAAGCATGAAGGATATATTCTGACTTAAAGTTGATTAATATGAAAATTTGAATGAAATGTCCCCTTTGGCCCGTCTGGAATAGTTAACAATATATAGGTTGTAATTCTGTAGGTGTAAAATGTATTTGTTAAATTGGATGGAGTATGCACATTATCGGTTTACTTTATCCCATTGACCAACAGAGAAGATATACAAAATTTCATCATTCTAAAAGTTATCAATTGTTGGCGACCGAAATGCCAAACGTCACACACTGCAGGCTCAAGACCATTTTGCATCTATATTTAATAGAATGCTAATTTATTTACAAATGGCATGGTGACATTTATTACTTGGCTGCAGACTAACACTGTCATGATTTCCGACCTCTTTAAGTAAATGATTCTCACAAACGAATGAGAAGCACAACTCACTTGTCGAAAAAAATGAGCTTTGGCACAGCACAAGTATTGGTGGCTAACTATACCTGCATATACACATACTTACCTATGCAACTCAATCAGATGGCATGTGTGTTTTATTACTTGGTGCGATTTTTTAAAGGGGTATTATTATTATACACGGGTATTATTATTATACCGATCGACTCAGAAACACTTTTTGAGTCGATTTAGCAATGTCCGTCCGTATCGTATATGACCCGGTTCAAATGTAACGACCATTTTATACCCTACACCACAGGGTATAATGACTAGGAGTAGGGTATCATATAGTCGGCCAAGCCCGACTTTAACCTTCCTTACTTGTTTTTAAATGGAATTTTGATTTTATCATGCGTCGCACAGTGCTTCAGGATCAAATTCATTCTGCCAAAATTCAATAACTTTTGATCTAGTAAATATTTCTGAGTTCTGATTTAAATTAATTTTGAGATATTAATTTTGAAAATCGGACTATCGGGTATATTTCAGAGCTGTTAAATTTCGATTACGATTAGTAATCAATTACATTACTTTTTAAAAAGAATCGTAATGATTATATAATCCACTATTCAACAATTTCTGATTACTAATTGATTACGATTACAAATAATCAAAAAATAATCAGGATTACTTGCGATTACCGTTACCTTTCGGTTTTAGCTGGCAAAAGAACGAGAAGAGAAAAAATCAAAACTGACATATATTTAAAAGTCAAAAGTTTTGACAAACAGACTACTATGACTCTCATACCGATTTCGCGAGAATCAAAAGTAATCACCAAAAATCAAAAGTAATCTAAAATAGTCAAAAGTAATCTTTTAAAGTAGTCGAACTCATTTTTGATTACTTTTGATTATTTTTGATTATTTTTCAGTAATCGCAAGTAATCCTGATTATTTTTTGATTACTTGTAATCGTAATCAATTACTAATCGTATAAAACTGAATGTAATCGTATTGTAATCATTACTTCTACTTTAAAAAAAAGTAATCTAATTACTAATGATTACGATTACTAATCATTACTTAACAGCTCTGGTATATTTTATAAATTAGCCCAAAGTAGACTACTTTTCCTATTTTTTCGATTTTAAAAAGTAAAGTTTTTATTTTGCTACCTCCACCATAGGATGGGGTATACTAAGTTTTTCATTCCGTTTGTAGCACTTTGAAATATCGACCTGAGACCATATAAAGTATATATATTCTTGATGGTCATAAAATTCTAAGACGATCTAGCCATGTGCGTCCGTCTCACGCTAGCATCTAAACGAAAGGAGCCAGGACGCCCATATTTTGCAAGAATACGTCTTATAGTTGTAGATCGGTAAGGAAAATGAGCGAAAACGGTCAAGAGGAAAAAAATTCTAACATGGACAGGAAATACCCCCAATAACCTCTGATATTTCGAGTATTTAAGAATGTTTTTGAATATGTGAATAAATGAATATATTTGCTAGAAACACGAAATTCGATGTGTACATTCCTCTAATTGAGCAGACGCGTAAAATAAAAAGCATTTTCCAATTTCGATTTCAATTTTTATGGAGGTAATGTGGGAATAGAGGGATAAAAATGGTACCAACCAAACGGCTGCAATATCAAGGAAATTTTCGAATTTTGTACTTTTATGGGATAAACCTAATTTATGAAATATGCCTGATTGTCCCATTTTAAGTGTTAAAATCTCAAAACATTCCATGGACCCTTGCCTAATTTCAATTTTTTACAGAACTCAAAAATGTTTACTAGATCAAAAGTTATTTAATATTGTCCGATGGAATTTGATTCTGAACCACTGTGCGACGTTGCTTACTTTTTCAGTTAATATTGGTGGAGGAAACACAAACACGGGTTCAGCTGAGATTATATATGTTATATTTAAGACGGGTTCAGATTGTAGATCTATAAGTATATTAGCATAATAATAGCTGTGTTTTTGGGTAAATAAGTTTAATTGACATGTTTTTTTTTTTTTTTTGAATTTTATAAGAACGAATTTATTCAAAGCAATTGAAACGGCTTTAAGTATTTGATATAACCGAATCATATATACATACAGATTTGGTAAATTTAAAATAAAGTAATAATTTTTTCTCCTGTAATGTTTCCATTTTGACACTTGCGACAATTCCGCTCTATAGACATTTTTGAGATGTTTGAGAATTATTCTGCACTCCTGTTTATTATTTTCCTATTTTGATTTTTTCCCAACTCATTTATTTATAAAAAAACGAAATCGCCCAAACTTTTGCTGTTATTTGACAATCATTTGTTCATTTATTTATTTGTTCGCTATATATTTTTGTTGCTTATAATAATAAATAAAATACTAACATCAGTTTTATTCTTTTTTTTATAAAATACTTACTTATATAATAAATTAGTTATCAATTAAATGTGTATATATATATATATGCCATAAAATTACATTAATACCAAATTTATGTAATACCAAAAAAATTGACGCACAGTGGGCGTTTTGACAAATATTTATTTGCGTACAAAATCACGCTAAACCGTTCCAAAATTCTGAACGGTTATTTTTACAAATTTTGAATTCCTTTGCACTTCGCAAGGAATTCCACAAAAAACAAGTTTCACACATCTGTGTTGTGGACAAATTGTGAGCTCTTACGATGACTCCGAGGAAGAGGTATCCGACGAATCGCTCGAGGAAGAGGAACTTGAATCACGTTGGCGGCGTTTCGCTTTGGCCTTCTTCTCGTTGATCACTTCGTAGCTGGGCAAGGTGGAGTGGCTGGAGTCGCTGGAACTGCTGGTACTGCTCGATTCCTCTATGACAGCATCGATCCTTTTCGATTTTCTACAAATGCAAATGCAACAAAAACACAAGTTGTTTTATATTTTTACCTGCACTATGGGTGGAATACATACTTTTTATCGGACTTATCCGATTTCTTGGCATGTTTGGATTTGCGTGCCTCTACAACATCAGTGCTGCAGGGTGACTTGCTGCGGTCCCTTTTGCTTTTCTTGGCCTTCTTGTCTTTGTGCCGTGCGCCCCCCTTGTCCGGGTCACCTTTGGTTGAATAGAGATTTTGTGAACTGGCAGTTGAATAGCCGGTATCTTTACGCTTACGTTTCTTATTTCTGTAAGAATATTGGATAAAAATCGATAAACGTTCTGAAACAGCTGGAACTGTCGCTGTGCTACTTACTTATCCTTTTTGGCCTTCTTTTTGTAGACAACTTCATCGTCTGAGTATTCTTTGGCTCTGGAACGAAAACAATTAATCGGAAAAATATTAAAAATATTTCGTTATTTCGTTTTATTTATACAAAAACTGCAACAACAGTTGTATTCACGTGTGGCGAAATCAATTTAAGCAAAATCATCATTTGAAAACGGGAAAAATATGAAACGCATTTAAGATTTATTTTAATTATCTTGCTTCTATAGGAAGGAACATAACTTTTGAAATTAGGTTTATTTTCTTCTTTAGTATCCCACCTACTAAAAATAAATAAAATTAATTTTTTTCTATTTCGTTATGTAAGTTTGATTTGAACTGGGATATTGTCCTGGCTCAAGAACTATTTTATGGAATGCAAATATATTTACAAATGGGCCACCGTCCAACGATAGTCCGTATTACACTTGAGCCGGATATACGTCTGAAACTATCAAAACTTCGAAGTTTAAATGTATAATATAGACATTCTTCAAATTCCATGCTACTTAGTTTCATGTATTTGTGTAGCAGGAACAACCATTTCACGTTTTCCCTTTTGTTTATTTAATTTTCATTCATTCATATTATCCTTTTAAGTGGGTATCTTTTAAAATGGTTGTTAATGATAAAATAGTGGAGATATTAGCA
Source organism: Polietes domitor (assembly GCA_947397865.1). Taxonomy (NCBI): domain Eukaryota; kingdom Metazoa; phylum Arthropoda; class Insecta; order Diptera; family Muscidae; genus Polietes; species Polietes domitor. The sequence continues at coordinate 124,925,153 of OX377618.1, read as the reverse complement.
TGGAATTTGAATAATTTAAAACTTATGACGGTATCAAAGGGTAATAAGTATTTGAAAAATATTATTCTATGAAACTTGGTATTTATTTTGAAGAGGCAACATGATGAGGAAATGAAAAACAGAAAACTTTAACTCAATTTTACCTATAGCTTCAAACGTATTAACGACTGTAGCGACTTTTTCTATATTGTCGTACAAAGTAATATAGAAATACTAAAAGTATCCTGAGAGTATTAAAATGGTTTTGGGGATGTAATACGATTCGGAGCTTCTAAATGAAGAGTGGCAACTAGGGTATCCAATTATTCGGACTTTTACATTATTCGATTAATCGTTCGAAAACAGAGAAATTTCAATTAATCGAATAATGCCCTCAAGAATTATTCGATTAACAGATTAATCGAACAATTCACTTTATTATATTATTATATTTATTGTGATGAACACATATTCCAATACCGGAGCAATAGAGTTTTCGTATGGTCCAGCTATATATTACTCTTAATTCTGACGTCTATGGTTTTATTTAAAGAACAATATAATTTTAAATTCCAAATTCAACATAAGTTGAAAGCACAGTTTTTAAATGGGGATTTCTTTATGTACAGTGGCGGCCACGAATTTAGCACATTCACCACATATAACTTTATAAAGCAAACATTTCAACTTATTTTTATGTTTTTTTGTCCGGTATTTTTTCTAAAATATTACGTACGATAAGATGGGCATTTAACGTTATTTTTTGTTCGGTTCTTTTGCTGCATTTTAGTTCTATACCATTTAAAGAAAAAATAATACGAATATTGACTGGACAGTAATTTAGAACAAATTAAAACACTTTAAACTAACTGAACTAACCAATACAGTTTTATTAGAAATAAATATTCCAAGAAATATTTGCTTGGATAACCACTATTTTGAGTAATAGCTGTACATCTTCTGGACATACTCTCCACTAGAGACATAAAATGCATATCAGGAATTTTTAGTTTCATTCAAGAAATCGGGCAATTTTTTGGGTTTTATTGCTAAAATATTTTGTTAAAGTCCATTCCATAGATTCTCAATAGGATTGAGATCCGGTGAATGTTCTGCACCATTTTTAAAAATCTATTCTGTTCAGCTCAAACAGCTCTTCACTGGCGTTAAGTGTATTTTGGTTGGTTGTCGTGCATAAAACGCCACTTAAGTGGCATGTTTATACACTCCACGAGAGTATTATGGCTTTGTGCATTTGTTTGTAACACCCAAAAGAAAGCGAGATAGACCCATTGTTAAGTATACCGATCGACTTAGAATCACTTTCTGAGTCGATTTAGCAATGTCCGTCTGTCTGTCCGTCTGTCCATTGTTGTAATCAAATTACAGGTCGCAATTATAGTCCGATCTTAACAAAAATTGGCACAAGTAAGTTTTGTGGATCAAGGACGAACGCTATTTAATTTGAGGCAAATCGGTTCAGATTTAGATATAGCCCCCATACAAATGTCGCTCTCGATTTGACATTTCCCGCTCTAGAAACCACATAATGTACCCAATTTTCTTTAAATTTGGCACAACATCTTATAATCCAACTATAAACATCTATGCAAAAATTGGATAAGATCGGTTCAGGTTTAGATATAGCCCCCATACTAATGTCGCTCCCGATTTGACAGTTTCCGCTCTAGAAACCACATATAGTATCCGATTTTCTTTAAATTTGACACAACATCTTATAATCCAAATAGAAACACCTATGCAGAAAGTGGGTAAGATCGGTTCAGATTTAGATATAGCACAAATACAAATGTTGCTCCCAAATGCTTAACCGATTTTGGCCAAACTATACATATTATATTTCACCTATTTCGTTCCAGATGTCAATATACCCCCATACAAATGTCCTTTCCGATTTAACATTTTTTGTCAAACACATACATTTAAAGGATACAAAAATCCTTCCCGTTTTCACTTTTTCACCGAATTGAATTGTATTCGGATAGAAAGTGGAGTGTATCATAGAGTCGGCCCCGCCCGACTTTAGCCTTTCATTACTTGTTTTATCTGAATATGTTATCATAGTATCAACAAGTTGATTTTTGTAAATATACTGATCCATTAGTGCATCGGTTTTGTGTATCGGACCAACGCCATATCCAGAAAACGCAGTATACACCATCAGATTTTCGCCAACAAGCTTTACCGTCTCATATTTGTACTTCGGGTTGTGCTGCATGTTTGGAGGGCACAATTCGTATTGTTTTCTATTAGATCCGAACCGACGTGTGTTCGATTCGATTCAATCCAGGCGATATTTTTCCAAAAATCTTGGATTTTTCTAAATGCTCCTGAGCAAATAAAAGTTGACACTGTAAGTCATTTTTATACCCTACACCACTTCGTGGTCTAGGGTATTATAAGTTAGTTTCGCGCCAAATGTTTGTAACACCAAGAAATAATCGAGCTAGACCCACCTTTAAGTATACCGATCGGCTTAGAATCACCAGCTGAGTCGATTTAACGATGTCTGTCTGTCCGTCTGTCCGTCTGCTGTCCATCTAAGCTTGTTCGCACTCTACAGGTCGCAATTGTTGTCCGATTGTCATGAAACTTGGCAGAAGTTATTTTTTCTGGCCAAGGACCATCGGTATTGAATTTGGATGAAATCGGTTCAGATTTAGATATAGCCCACATACAAATGTCACTCCCGATTTGACATTTTCCGCTCTAGAAACGACATATTGTACCCGATTTTCTTTAAATTTGGCAGAACATCTTATAATCTAACTAAAAACACGTATGCAGAAATTGGGTAAGATCGGTTCAGATTTAGATATAGCCCCCCATACAAATGTCGCTCCCGATTTGACATTTTCCGCTCTAGAAACGACATATTGTACCCGATTTTCTCTAAATTTGGCAGAACATCTTTTAATCTAACTAAAAACACCTATGCTGAAAGTGGGTATGTTCGGTTCAGATTTAGATATAGCCCCCATACAAATGTCGCTCCCGATTTGACTTTTTCCGCTCTAAAATCCACATATTCTACCCATTTTTCTTTATGGGTCCATATTTTGGTATAACCGCCATACAAATTGGGCCCCCATTCCACTCTATTACATCTCTAGAACCCACATCGTGCATTAGATCTCGATATAATTTTGCATATCATGTCATATTTCAACTAAGAATACCTACTTTGAAAGTGACCTATATGGAAGCTCTTTTTAATGTAGAGCTCTGACTAATGGCCCCATTTTAATTTTTACCCCTCAAGAACCCAAATTTTACATCGGATTTTTTTTTTCAAATTTTGCAGATTATATTATATTTCAGAATACAAAGTCAAATATATGTGTCCACACTTTGGAATAACCCAATAACCCATTCTACTCTAATACAGCTCTAGAAACTACGTCTTACATCAGATCATGATATATTTCAACTATGAATACCTACAGTGAATGAAAAATATATAGGCCCATGTTTTGAGCCGGTGTTGTTGTAGGCCTCCTTTCAAATGTCGGTCCGATTCATCCTATTACTACTGTATAATTTGTATTTGTCTGCCGGAAAATTGGATCAATTCTTTACAATATTCATTAAATATGACTAAAGATGAATTTATACTGTAAAATTTATATGAACTACTTAAAATTGATCCCATGAAATACCTGGGTTTAGTAACACAGTGCAACACGAAAAAAAATAACCATATACGGACACCGCTACATGATAAAAGACCAAAAAAAAAGACCCGTGTTTTTTTTTTCCCCAAAGTCATGCACTTTTTTTTTATGGGCCCCCAGAGATTTGAGGCCTTGGTGTAATTTTTGGAAAAAAGTGATCATATTCTCAGGCTCATATCTTGCAAACCGTTCGGAATTTTGATTTACTCTCTGAGGCAAAGTTCTAGCTCTTGTCATAAAGAACAAAAATTGTGAACATATAAAATCAAAAAAACTTCGTCAAAATCGCAAAAAACTTAAAAAAAATCGATTTTTTTAAACCTTTTTTCCCCTGTTCAGGTCCATAGGTAGCAAACCGCTGAAAATTCAGGGAAACAATCAACTACAAAAATGTACCTAAGATCTCAATAAACAACTTTCTAGAACATATGAACTTCCTAGGAATTATTCTTAACACCGTTTAGGTAGCGCTTAGGTAGCCGCAAAATTGAAAAATTTCCCAAAAATTAGATTTTTTTCCTTTTTTGCCCTGTTCAGGTCCATAGGTAGCAAACCGTTAAAAATTCAAGGAAACAATCAACAACAAAAATTTACTTAAGATTTCAATAAACAACTTTCTAGAACATATGAACTTCCTAGGAATTATTCTTAACACCGTTTAGGTAGCCGCAAAAGTGAAAAATTGTTTATTCCAGTATTTCTTACTCACACGACATCATCGATGCCATTCAACAAACAACAACAAAGTCGTCGGTCCAAAAATTTGCACTAACAAAACACATGACAATTCAAAGCAGCGAAGTAGTCGCAATCCATTTGTACCAACAACATTAACAACACATATGTAGCCGCAGCACACAATATAAAAGCGACACGACGCTCACATTGAGGCAGTACACAGCGCGACGTCAACGAGAACTCAGCGGACAAAGTTATAGAAAAAGTGCTACAGCATAATTCACACACAACATTGGCAACTAACAATTTCAATATGCAATGTGAAAAAATTGATTTATTTTGCTACGTTTGCGGTCATCAAATCAGAAAACAAAATTCTAAAAGATTTCAAAAGCAAAAGAATCTTTTAACTAGTGAATTCATTATAGCATATAAGTTGTTTTTCGACGAAGTAGACTTGACCGGTGAAAATTACACACCTAATACAGTGTGTCGTCAATGTTATAACAATCTCATGGCATGGTTGAGTGGAGGAAATGTTAGTATGAAGTATTGTAAGCCGGTAAACTGGATTAATGACCCAGGTGATCATGATGCAACCAGTTGCTATGCATGCGTAAATTATACATGTCGTCTAAATCGACATGCTGAGAAGAACAAAATCTATAAAGCAACTGCAACAGCAACACTACCAGTGCTTGCACCTGAAGATTTTGTATCACCAAGGCCGCCAACTCCAGATCGTTGGACAGAATTAAGAGAAGGAATGAGTAGATCAAGTAGTGTTACTTATGAAGATCCATTTGATACCGATTATGAGCTCCAACAGGGAAGAGATGGACCACAACTAATAACACAAATGGAAATGGATTTTATTGTGGCCATATTGGGACTATCGCAGCGACTTGCCATATTTTTGACAGCGTTTTTAAAGCAAAGAAAACTCACACTTGCTAATGTTAACTCTAGCGCGTACCTCAAACGGCAAGCTGAATTTCAGAGCCTTTACACTCTAAATGATGACAATTCGTTCGCTTACTGCAACGATATAAAAGCTTTGGTGGTAAAAATGGGAATGAACTACATCGCTAGTGAGTGGAGATTATTTATTGATGGTTCTGTTTCAAGCTTGAAAGCAGTGTTGTTGCATGTATCGAACCGAAAACCTTCCATTCCGCTAGCAATGGGTATCAACATGAAAGAAACCTATCAAGTATTGAAAGATATAATGGAAAAAATCAAATACTACGAAAATAAATGGAAGATTTGCTGTGATTTGAAGGTCATCAACATTTTGCAAGGGATCATCGATAAGGGCGGCTTCCCAAAATTCTTTTGTTTTCTTTGTAATTGGGATTCGCGCTCACCTCTGAATCAATTCCAATGTAATTCGTGGAGACCAAGAGGAAGTGTGGAGGAACAAATGAAACAACATAGACTGAGGAATAAACCTTTAATTGACAATACTCAAGACATCTTGCTGCCACCGCTCCACATAAAATTGGGAATTGTTAAAAAATTCATCGAAGTGGCCGTTGTAAATTGTCCAAACGCATTCGACTATTTGAAAAACGTTTTCCCAAAGCGTAGCGATGACAAAATTAAAAAAGGTATTGTAGTAAATTTAAAACGAATTTTTGTTCACCTCATTGTACTATTTACACTACGTTAATATTTTCTTTTCTGTCTTTATTTTTTGTCTTCATTTAACAGGCGTACTTAATGGCCCTGACATTAGAAAGTTATTCAAGAGTAACTTTGATTCATCGCGTGATGAAAATCATTCAATGGCATGGATTTACATTCAGCGTGTATGCACCAGGGTCTTGGGAGGGGATCGAGACGCGGAACCGGAAGCAAGAGAATGGGTGAAAGAAATGCTGTATTATTTTGAGAAAATCGGCACATCGATGACCTTAAAGCTGCATTTTCTTCATTTTCATTTTGACGATTTTATTAAACAACTCCCTACCGAATCCGATGAGCAAGGAGAACGGTTTCACCAAACCACAATGCCCATGGAAAAACGGTACAAAGGCAAAAAACTCGACGCATTGCTTGCAGAGGTAATATCAATTTTATTGATCATTGTTTTGCATTCCTTTTTTGATTTCTTTTCTAATTCATTTCAGGTATGTTGGTGGAGTCACAAGATCACCCTGTATGATGTTAATGAAGTATATGAAGAAGAAAAAACTGATGGTGGAGGGCAGTCTGGAAGCAACGTGCCTCTGCACACCATAAGTTCTGAATCAGAGTCAGATTCGGACGATTCGGAGGACGATTTGGATCCACAACTTAAGAGAGTGCGATATGCAAGTCCAGGGCCATCAACATTATAAACATAATACGAATATTTTTTTATTATTTTTGTATTAGATAGCATAGTATGTCAATGTTGAAGTAAAGAAAAAACAAATGAAATTAAAAAATTTTTGGGAAATTTTTCAATTTTGCGGCTACCTAAGCGCTACCTAAACGGTGTTAAGAATAATTCCTAGGAAGTTCATATGTTCTAGAAAGTTGTTTATTGAGATCTTAGGTACATTTTTGTAGTTGATTGTTTCCCTGAATTTTCAGCGGTTTGCTACCTATGGACCTGAACAGGGGAAAAAAGGTTAAAAAAAACGATTTTTTTTAAGTTTTTTGCGATTTTGACCTTGAAGATGAAGTTTTTTTGATTTTATATGTTCACAATTTTTGTTCTCTATGACAAGAGCTAGAACTTTGCCTCAGAGAGTAAAAATTCCGAACGGTTTGCAAGATATGAGCCTGAGAATATGATCACTTTTTTCCAAAAATTACACCGAGGCCTCAAATCTCTGGGGGCCCATAAAAAAAAGTGCATGACTTTGGGGGAAAAAAAAACACGGGTCTTTTTTTTTGGTCTTTTATCATGTAGCGGTGTCCGTATATGGTTATTTTGAAATGACTTCAAAAATGTTGCACAGTGTAATCAAAGCGAGGTAAATACGCAGGGAGTGATGTAGGGTATTATATAGTCGGCCCCGCCCGACTTTAGCCTTTCCTTACTTGTTTGATACGTGTAGCTTATGTTGAACAATGCATCCAAATATTTTTTTTCATTGGTTCTTCTTCTTATGGTTCTTGAGGAAATGCTAATGTCAAATTTGGACGAAAGATCTCTCTGAATCACAGAGGAGCTTTTAAATGGATCTGCAACGCTGGTTCTATAAATTAAAAAATCCAATTTATTGGTTGTTTTTCCCGGCGTAGGACATTGTGCGATATTTTTGAAGCTCCCATAAGTGTCAATATGGCTTAATATATTGCACACAATCTGTCTGGATCAATTTATAATGTTTGCAATATTCCCAGCGGTACTTCCACTGTCGTTCAATTGCATAATAACCTGACGCTGCGCCCCAACGCACCATTTTCCTTTGGTAATGTCTAATTATAAATTTTGTTAAATAATAACTTCCATTTGAGTAAAAATTACCCAAACATACCAATTAATTAATTTAAACGCAAAAATAAATAGAAAATAACAACTTTTATCAAATGTGCTAAATTTGTGTCCAGCCCACTTGCAAAAACATGAGAATACGAAGAAAAGGCACAAAAGAATTCGAAAAAAAATTATTGGGCTTACTGATCACACCATAAGCAACACTAAAAAAACAAATATTTTGCGCAGAGTTCATTATCAAAACAAATTATTTGCTATTTAAACAACATATAGATTTCGGTAATACCATGTTAAACCGAACGCTTTTTGGTTGGACATGGAGTACCCATTGGAAGTTATTCCCGCAATTTTCAGATCACATAAATAATCGATGCGGAGATTAGCTGATAGATTCAAAAGAAATTTAAATTGGTGGGTTGATGGTCAAACGTGTAAAATGAAATTAAAATAAGAAAAAATATATTGCTAAACAGTAGGGTTTGTATTTCCCGGGAAACGGGAATTATTTTTTCAATTTCCAGGGATCCCGGGACAGCACGGGAAACCGTCAACATATTGTTTACCATGAGTTAAACTTCACTGTTTTATTCAAGTAAAATAAATATTTATGTCACAATAAACCTGTTACAGAATTCATATAATAAAGTGCAATGTGAGATCAATTGAAACATCTTTTCAAGTTTCAAAATTACTTAAATGTATCTACATATGTAAGCAATGCATTTATGGCATCATCAGATATTTCATATTTTATTGGCAAATGTGGACGCGACGGAGAACGTCAACAGATTTAGCTTTAATAGTCAGTAGATCATTAAATAAAATGTTTAAGTTGCCTGTTATATGTCCTGTCGCGTCAAAAACTTAAAATTCTTTTTTAGGCAGCTAACTTGACTTTTTTAATACAATATTGTTACTTGCGTTTTCTATAGCATTGTTTACAATGTCATATTGACAGGCAAAAACCGAAAAAGTGCATTTTGGGTGTATGTCCGACCGCAACTTAAAAACAAGTAAAAACGGCGTTAAGCAATCCATGGTGGAGGGAACCCACCATGGATTGCATTCCACAGAGGTTGTCGGTTTTCGTATAAGTGCAGTAATATTACAGGAAAATTTATTTTTTTTTTAATATAACCAAACCAAAACAAATACAAATATTAAAAAAATAATTTTATAAATAAATATTATATTTTAATTATTTCAAACCATTAGTTATTTCAAATCAAAAAATAAATATTCTTATATTTATATTTTCATACACCGAATTTGTAAACACCGAATTCGATGATTCCAGCTGCGCCCATTTGGTTGGTACCATTTTTACCCCCTTGACGTTTCTACGCAATTAGAATTTCATCATTCTAGCAGTAGTCATTTAGTTGGTACTATTTTCATCCCTCTGTACCATTGTATCCTTGAAAGTACGAAGTTCAAAAAATCCGTCTATTTTCCATGTCTACGCAGTCAGAGGAATGTATACTCCGAATTGCATGACTCTACCTGTGGTCATTTGGTTGGTACTATTTGTATCCCCTTTCTCCATTTAAACCCCAAAAAGTACGAATTTCGAAAAATTCGTCCATTTTCCGTGTCTACGCAGTCAGAGGAATGTATACTCCGAATTTCATGACTCTAGCTGCGGTCATTTGATTGGTACTATTTTTATCCCCATTTTTTATTTTAACCCCAAACAGTACGAATTTTGAAAAATCCGTGTATTTTACTTGTCTATACAATCAGAGGAATGTATACACCGAATTTCATCATTCTTGGTACAACCGTTTGGTTGGTACCATTTGTATCCCTCTATTCCCATTTTGCCCCTTAAAAGTACGAATTTGGAAAAAATTTATATTATGTATCTACTCAATTAGAGGAATGTACACACCGAATTTCGTGTTTCTAGTTGTTGTCGTTTAATATGTACCATTTTTATCCCTTTTTTGCCCCATTTCACCCCCTACAAATAATAATCACTTTATGGTGCACGTTTTTGCTATAAGGGGAATGCGCATACCAAATATCAAGCAAATATAAACAGACATATTCAAAAAACATGCTTAAATACGCTAAAATATTAGGGATTATTATGGGTATTTTTATTCCTTGTGAGGGATTTGGGCGGATTTCGCCCCGTTTCAATCCCAACCGATCTACGACTATAAGACGCATTTATGGAAAATTTGGACGTTCTAGCTCCTTTAGTTTAGATGCTAGCGTGCTTTCAACAGACGGACGGACGGACGGACATGGCTAGATCGTCTTAGAATTTTATGACGATCAAGAATATATATACTTTATAGGGTCTCAGGTCGATATTTCAAGGTGTTACAAACGGAATGACAAAGTTAGTATACCCCCATCCTGGAGGTGGAGGGTATAATAAAACTGCAATATTCGACATATCTAATTAAAAGCGATATGAGCTACATTATTGTACAATATTTTTAATTTTATTGTGGAAATGATGAAAAAATATCTATGGCATATGTAAAAGTTTCTACTGAAAATGAAAAATATGCGAATTCCCGGGAATTTTCCCGCGGGAAATCCCGGGATGCAAACCCTACTAAACATGTATATAAATGTATTCGAGTTAAATAATCCAAATTGGGAATAGTGCTGCCAAAAAGCGTTCGGTTTGACCTAAAATTACAGATTTTCATTTGAAAGTCGAATTTAATTTTAATTTAAGCTATATTTTATTTATGTATGTTGGATTTCATATAAACATACAATTTAATCCATCTAACTGCTCAGGTAATTGTTGGATCTATCCAAACCTGGCCAAAGTTTTGTTCGTTAAAAACAGAACATTGATAAATGAAACCGAAAGATTATTCGAAATCATTTTATAGTGCAATGTATATGATTTTTTATGCAAAACTTATAATATCGATTAATCGATTATTTGGGACAAATTAATCGAATAAAATTGAATCGGTTGGATACCCTAGTGGCAACTGTGTCCATCTTTCCATCTATTACCGATTCAGTTGGAAACACTTACACAAGTAGTCATTTGAGGGTATATGTTTGTATACCCTCCACCTCCAGGATGGGTTATACTAATCCTATAAAGTATGTATTTATATTAGAGTGGCTTCTTTTGTGAGGAAGGAAAAAATGTGGTGATGTTCTTCATAAATCAGGTTATTCTTGAAAAGAATTCACGATTGAGAAAAAAAGCCGCTAGAAATTAAAATCCGACCCGAGCATTATCAAACCATATTAAAAACTTGCAATATGACCCAGTATAAAGGGCAGATTTATACTATTTTAGAGCAATTATTGATGCATTTTTTATAAAAACCGCAATAACTTCCGCATATTTATTTCCTCCCAATTTTTTTTATTGAACGACCAAAATTTCTCAATAAACAACTTTCTAGAACATATGACCGCTTAGGTAAGACAACTAGGACTGTTTCTGTTAATGGTCAGTCCGACTACAGTGCGTATGAATGATATTATCCTTAATCATCGGCACGTATAAGCTATCTACACACACTACAGCCTATAAGATTTGTTCGATGACATTTGCGAGTTTGACATTGAAGGTGAATTTTTTTATTATGTTCACAATTTTTGTACTTTATGACAAGAGATACAACTTTGCCTCAGCGAGTAAATCAAAATTCCAAACGGTTTGTGTACAATCCTGGGAGCAGTTCTGGAAGTGGACTGTATGTATTTCTCGTAAACTCCCAAAATTGTATAAATTATTGGTAGTTTTCAGAAATATATGAAACAGAAAGAAAGAGAAAGGACAAGGCACACAGTAAAAAGTTTTGGTTTAATTTTTAAACTTAGCGGAGTTAAATTTAAACTTCTTTGGAATTAAATTTAAAATTAATTCCAAAATAGTTTATATTTTAAACCATATGGTACAAATTTAAATACTTCAGGGAATTGTTTTAACACCATGAGAAATTTGAGAGTTTTTTAATGCTGGGTATAAAAATAACACCAAAATTTGATTTAAATATTTCTATAAAAGAAAAAACAATTCCATTTAGTTTAAATATAACACCAAAAAAGGCATTAGAAATTTGTTTCTCTTTAGTTTATTACTTTAAGTTTAAATATAACACCAAAAAAGGCATTAGAAATTTGTTTCTCTTTAGTTTATTACTTTAAGTTTAATTTTAACACCAAAAAAGAATTAAATTTCTCTCATAGAAAAATTTTATTCCTTAAAGTTTAAAAACAACACCTTGTAAGGTATTAAAAACAGCTGTTAAGTTGTGTCTCTCTCATGAGTTTACTTGTTTTGGTTTACAAATATAACAAGAAAAAGATTAGTCATACAAACAAAGTAAGAAAAAAAGCATTATAATGTTCGTCAAAGTTAAAAGTGGAGGAAAATTTTACATAATTAAGATTTCTGATCCAGAAAGTGAGGTTTTCACTCCGAAAGGAATACTACTTTCAAGTGAGTATTGCCTACAAGCGTTTACCAATTAAATACTTTGTTAATTAAAGTTTTTCAATGTTAGTTATAAACAAGCTGAATCTTAATGTAGAAGGCAGAGAACTTGTGTTAAAAGATCGCGACGGTGCCGACATTGATTTTGAGGAGCTGGCAGGAATAATATCGCAGTACAGTTCCTGTAGTTGTTTTTTTGAAGAGTTTTGCTTTGAAAAAACAACTTCAACAATCAGCAGCATTAATTTTAAGAAGGTAAGTAGAAATCTGTTTGATTCCTTTCCTTTTTTGTGATATGTAAAGGGTGATTTTTTAAGAGCTTGATAACTTTTTTTTTTTAAAAAACGCATAAAATTTGCAAAATCTCATCGGTTCTTTATTTGAAACGTTAGATTGGTCCATGACATTTACTTTTTGAAGATAATTTCATTTAAATGTTGACCGCGGCTGCGTCTTAGGTGGTCCATCCGCTTAGTCCAATTTTGGCATTTCCACGTTTTTGAGTAACAGAGACCCAATTGGTGCGAACGGCGACGAATCGAAAATTGGTGGTCATCATTAACACTGGCCGATACAGCTGCGATATTTTCTTCAGTTCGCACTCTACGTAAGCGTGTTGGTGGTTTAATGTCCAACAATGTAAATTTGGTGCGAAATTTAGTCACAATAGCCCGAATAGCCGCTTCAGTGGGTCGATTAAACTGACCATAAAATGGAAGCGCGCAATGAACTTTCTTAACAGAGCACGCATTTTGATAATAAAATTCAATAATTTGCAAGCGTTGTTCGTTTGTAAGACGATTCATGATGAAATGTCAAAGCATACTGAGCATCTTTCTCTTTGACACCATGTCTGAAATCCCACGTGATCTGTCAAATACTAATGCATGAAAATCCTAACCTCAAAAAAATCACTCTTTATAACAAATATTGCAGGAATTAGAATGTTATTTAAAAAATGCAGATTTTTCTGCAATATTTGATGAATATTCAACAAAGGGAACATTAAGCTCGACGTTGTGTGGTACGTGAATCCATCAATTTTTTGCGCCAACGAAGTGGCAATTATCCGAATCGCGAGGACAAGATTGCATTAGCAGAAGCAATAATACATCTGTTCCCGGCTTATAAAGTTGAAAACAGCAATTGTGGTGGCATTGTAAGTATTTATCTTTATTTATAAAGTTCGATTGTTGCTTTCAATTTTTAAATTCTTTATATTAACTTGACTTGTCTGCGCCTGGCCGGCTGGCTGGCGGGCAAAACTTTGGATTGATTTTTAACATCTTTCCCGTGATCCAATCGAGCTGAAATTTTGCAGGCAGACTATTGGCGAAAATAAAAATTAACTGCCAACATCTCAGGCCCCTAGGGTCACGGAATATGGTACCTCCCATACAATTTTTTTTTGCTCCTATTTATTTGATATATCTGGATAAAAAAAACAAACGTTATGTATGTTGTGTGTCATATATAAAGAATTTATAGTCAAAAACTGTGGTGTTTTCGGGTTGCTTTTTTATATCCTTTTATTTGTTTAACTTTTTTAGGATCTATTTTTTAACCCGGAAACTAATACTGGTTATTTAGTTGCAAAATTAAAAAATTTTAATTCGAAGTTGACGACAGCATCTGCAGAACGTGAAAAAAACCGTGAAAGTGGTAGCGAAGAAGAAAATACGAGTACAATTAGTCAAGAAGACCTGGACTTTTTCCAAAATTGTTTAGTTGATGATCTATTGGTTGTGAAAGAAAAGCTGCAAGAAACATTAAAAGCACGCATAAAATATTGTACAGCAGAGGTAAATGTGTTGCAGGCCTTTCCCATATTCGTGTTCGATTCTTCATTGGTAATATACTTTTTACAACTTACAAAAAGTTCCTATTTAATTCACTAACTTTATCCCTACAGATTTTGTTCGATTTTGAGCTTCGCTATGGCGAATTAAAATCAAAAGAACTATTTCATAATTGGGAGAAATATAAACTTTTTGTTAATGAAATAGCAAATGAGGCTGGAGGACAAAGCTTGGAAGCCTTATCTGAATGGTGTATTGACGTCTTACCATTTTTATATTTATTAAAGTTGCTTCCGTCGACTGCTGCTGGACGAGAAACAAAAAGAGCTAAGATCCATAAATCAGTGGACAGTTTTATAAATTTTGAACAGGTAATTTGAAGAAAAACATCGTTATTATTATCTAATTGGTTATCTTTTTATTGTAGCTACACACACCGAATGAAGAATACGAAATTAGATCTCAGCAGCCAACTATAATAGCGATTGGAGAAAATAAATCTTCCATTTCCCAATATTTTATAAGTTTGGATGGCAAATGCATCAACTTACCTCTTCATTTCAATTTTGTTCAGGTATTCGATTTGTATTTTAAGTCTTTTTATGTATTTAACATTGAATTTGACATAACTTTGGCTAACTTTTTGCGTTATTTCGCGAAGTTCATATATTGTATTGACAATAAAAAGGCGACAAGCACAAGACTAGTTGAGATTCATTCCAAATTTCAAAACAAGTTAAAAGCATTGGCCTAATATTAGAAGCTAATTATTATACACTCAAAATACTTAATTTTATGTAAAATCAAAGTACAATTAAAAAACATACCAAAGGTACAATTAGAAAACATTAAACCAAACATGTTTTGCTTCATTTGTGACCGAGAATTTGAAACAGTTTCATTTGTTATATTTCATTTAAAAAACGAGCACTTTCTCGCTGAAGCTCATGGATTAAAATTAAAATGTCTTGCCTCTAAAAATTGCAAAAAATTGTTTTCTACATTTAGTTCGTTAGACATTCTAAAAGTTGTATTCTGGCATCTATAGAGAGTGATATCACCTTAAAGAAAACAAAAAATTATAAATTAACGGCATCTGAAGTTACAACAAACAGTTTGAGCATTGAAAATGATAATTTTAGTTGTAATAGTGATTTCAATGTTGTTAATGATACTAGTTGTAATACTAATAATAATGAAGCTAACTATGACGTTAGTGTTAATGATGAATCCGTCAGCGAAATGCCTTCAATTAAAAATACCACAGAGTTTTCGTTATTTTCTTCGCTTTCTAAACAGCTTTCATCATATGGTATTTCAGAAAAAAATACAGCAGAACTGCTTAAAACGTTTGAGTGCATTTGCCAAAATAGTTTTGTGGAATTTGAAAATTATTTATTAGAAATGCATTCAGAAATCAATAAAACTCAATTTAAGCTAAATTGTTTAAATTTTAGAAAAAATATCATTGCTGATTGTAAGAATTATTCAAGTAAATTTAAACGAGATAAGCAAAATTCTAAAGGGAAATTTTATGTTGCACCAGTTCCTAGGTCTTTAGGAGGTCGTTGGGTCATCCGAAAAAAAAACTCTTTGCGTTCTACGAAACATTTCGTTCAATCCACATTTCAATATGTACCTATTCTTGAAACCTTAGAAAAACTTTTTAAAAATCAATCGTTTAAGGAACTATATTTTACAAGCAATCACGTTTGTGATAACAGAAAGATAGTGAGCTTTTGCTGTTCGGGAAATTTTTCCAATTCCGCTTTCTTTATAGAGGAAAAGAATGCTTTGCAAATTCAAATATTTTACGATGATTTTGAAACGACGAATCCCCTAGGGAGTAAAACTGGTGTATGTAAAATCGGTGCAATCTACTTCACTATCAGAAACCTACCATTTCATTATAATTCAAAAACAAGCAATATTCATTTGGCTGCTCTTTTTTGTGTAAGGATCTAAAGAACGATGATGCTAGTTTAACAAGGTATTAAAACCACTCATTAATGATTTACAAGCACTTGAAAAAGTTGGTGTAAGAGTAGATAATAAATTTTTAAAAGGTAGTTTACAGGACCGTGCGCAGGGGGGGGGGGTTTTGGGGGTTCAAACCCCCCCCAGAGAGGTTTCGAACATATACTTTTTAAAACCTTCTAGACTTTCTGAAGCAATAAAATATAGAATTTTTAAGATTTTTTTAAAATAACCCGTCTGAAATGGTAATTTTGCAGTAAAATCATGAAAACACGAAAATTACATAGAAAAAACGTGGACACTTTCTTGAATTTCGGACAAAGGTTATGAAAAATACAAACAAACTAAACTAATTGTGCCAATTTCAAGATTGTGTAGTGCTAATTTTGCTAATGGACACCCAATTGTTCGAAAAATTTTTATTTTTATTAACCGATACCACTTCTTGACATTCGACTAGAGCTATATCTTATGAACTTTTAATTATGTACTGCAATAAAAATTTGGAAATTTAATAACAAAATCGTTTAGTAATTTTAAAAAAGTGTAGATAAGAATCATAATGAAATCTAAAATATTCTTAATAAAAGCAAATAATTTTTTTGATGCTTGTAGAGCGCTAGAGCGATGTAACATTTTTGATTGGACATTTTTATGGAGCTGTATCTAAATATGAACCGATGTGTCCTATTTTCATCACAGATGCAACAACAACGGTTTCTGTTACTTCCAATTTATCACTTATGTCAAATATTTTTCAGAGTTAATATTTTTTGTACATATGTAACAAGTATTATTCAAAAGAGAAACAACAAATTCAGTATCTTGGATCTACGTAGGAAAACGAAACTCTAAAATACCAGTTATTTGGTTTTTTGGAATTAAAATTTCTAGTTGTTTCTTCTTGCATTTCATCGAGTACAAAAAACTGTATTTGTTAATTGAATTTATACATATTTAAGATTTTAAAAATGAAGAAACATTTCCAAATATTTTTTATTTAATCGGAATATGCGTATAAAGATTTTGAGTAAACATCCTGTTACGCATGTCCTGTATAAATTAAAACCCCCAAAACTCTTTAGACATCCTATTACATCCCATACTTTGTCAAAAAGCATATCCAATTTTCTGCATTTATCATAGAAAAAATGCGGGACTGAAGGGTTTATCGCCGAGGAATTTGATCGTTTTTTTGTGTAATATTTCTTCAAAATATACATCGAGGGCTTATATTCAAAAGTAGATATGAACCATTTTCTCGAAAATGAGTTTTTGATGCCAAACTATTCTCAGATTTGGATGTCATTTGGAAAATTTGGAAAAGATTTTTTCTAAAACCATTTTTTTAATTTTCTGATTTGGCTATCCTCTCGCACGTTAGTTTGCGACTGCATAAGTGGCAATGAACTTAAAAATAATAGAAACAAAATATTTCAACAAAGGAGAGCATAAAACCGAAGGTTATAATTCGCTACAACATATATATCGTACTATTAAATTCCATCATTTCGCGTTAATAGCATTTTGATACCCCAGTTATCAGGCTAAAATAGGAAAAATGGAGGCTGTAAAGTCAAAAATTGTGAAAAGTATATTTAAAAAAAACCGGCGTAACTTTTTATTATATTGAGAATACCAAAATATTTCTTTGGCATGTGATTGCTGACTTCATGGGGAAAATTTGTGTATGAAAAGTTTCAGAATTATGAATGAAGAATGTTAAAATAAAAGGAATTGCAACGGCGAATTTTGGATTTTTCATCAATTGCAGCGATTTTTCGCGACTGGCTACATATATGATACAGGCGACCAATCTGACGGATGAAGCTGGAATCTTTAAATTCGCTGTGTACATCACAGAAAATGCGTTTTCTTTACAACATTGTCAAGATTTCATGCAACAAGTTATGGAGTTTATAATAAATCTTATTCTTATTTCAACATTCATAGTGCTCAATTTTAAACATACAAAAGTGGCTATGAACCATGGAAACGCGAATAATAGGAAATTTCGAAAAGTTTTTAATCGTAGCAATTAGTAATCCTTTTTAGATTAAACTGTAGAAGAGCGATTAATAATTTCTCTTCAAATTAAGAAGAAAATCAGTTTTTTCGCTCTCCTGAAAAGTTATGTTTTTTTTTCATAGCCATTTATGAATATAAGCCCTCGATATGTGTGTATGTAATTTCAAGCAACTATTTAAAAAAGTTCTACACTTAGAGAACAAGTGTGTTAATAATAGCAGCGATTGTCTGCTGTCTATCAGCAGGCACTTTCTGCTATTACAGCAGTTTTTTTGCATAACAGCAGTTTTCTGCAATCTTACATCACCATTCACACTGCTAAAGAGTTTGCAGTCTGCTAAAATTGGCTGTTGTTAATTAAAATATAAAAAGATAAGCGTTCATAAGCGAGTTTAGGTCGAATGTTCTTTTATATTAGCTTGGGACAAAATGCGTATCATATATATTGCTAAAAACAGCAAACAGCTGTTTACCATCTCAGCAGATACAACTCTGCTGTGTCTTTTTTAACAGCAGAAAATCTGCTCTTTCAGTAGACTTTCTGCTTTCTTTTACTGACATATTCCTTTGAATGTACTGATAGATGGATTACTTAAATTCAATTTTGCCGACAATGAGAAAAGTAAAAAAATCTGAAACTTTTTGTATGGAAAAAATTTTACTTGTTTTTAGGAAAAATTTACTTAGATTTAGGAAAATTTCAGCAAAATTCTACTTATTTAGTAAAAATGTACTTGGTTTCCTAAATTTTAGTAAATTTTAACTCATTATAGGGAAAATTTTTTTGAGTGTAGATGAAAACCCCCCCCCAGACGAAAATCCTGCGCACGGGCCTGGTAGTTTAGTTTCAGTTGCTCACGACAATTTAGGAGGAAATATTTGTTTTGGTTTTGTGGAATCCTTCAGAGCTCTGTACTATTGCATACATTCGTGGAGGTGGCTGAACATTTAAGAACACAAGTAGAATATGACGAATTATTATCTTTGAGTACTACAATTTTCGATTACAAGCTTACGAAAGGCATTAAACATCCGTGCGAGTTCAATAAGTTAACATATTACAACATCTTTGAAAGCTTTAATGTAGATGTAATGCACGATATTTTAGAAGGGGCAGTTCCTTTCATCTTGAAATTGTTTTTTAAAAAGGTTATTGAAAACGGATACTTATCGATTCACGAAATTAATTTAAAAATAGCAAATTTCAACTACGGATATTTGCAAAGCTCTTGTAAACCTCCTTCAATAACTATTGATAAGAAATGTCGCACTTCTATAGGGCTTACGGCTTCGCAAAATTTATGTTTCATTTTACACTTCCCTTTTATTTTTCATAACATTCACAATATTTTACCTAATTTGTGGAACGGAATCATATCTCTCATAAGGATCATTAATGTAATAATGAGTACTTCGATTAATAAAGATTACATACCCGTACTTAAAACTGAAATACAAATTCATTTAAAAAGTATCATTGAAGATTTTAAAGCATCACTATTGCCAAAGCATCACTTCTTAACTCATTACCCGTCGGTCATAAACAAATTAGGACCACTGATTCATACGTGGGCAATGAGATATGAAGCTAAACATCGTGAATTTATTAAGGATGTACCAGTAATAAATAATTACAAAAATATATGTAAAACACTTGCCAATAGATATCAAACAAAAATTAGTGTCAAATGGGAAAACATATGCTTTAAGAATACATTTGTATTTAGTAAATTATCTCTGATTGACCTCAAAGATTTGAATTTAGAAATTCAAAACTATTTCTATAATCTTAATGTACTTTCAAAAGTATTTGTAACTAATAAATTTGAATTTAAGTACGGTTACAATTATAGACCTTCATTCATTTTATATTTAAAAAAAGAAAGCGCATTTTTCATGTTTGGTAAAATAAGGCAAATATATGTAGTTCGTGAAGAGCCTTATTTACTTTTAGATATATATATAAGTAAAGAATTAGACAGAATCACAAATTCATATGAGATAAATTCACATAATATATCAAAAATACTTACTTTTAAGGAGATAGAATTTTTAAGGCTTATGAATATTATATGATTAACTCAAAGCAATACTTATTAACACCCGATGTTCTACCACAATAAGAAATTGTATTACTTAATTTATGTTATTATGAAATAAATGAAATATATATTAAAAAACTAACCATTAAATTTGTTTTATTTATTAAATTTTATAGAAATGGTGTTAGTTTTACACCTGCCTATATTAAAAGCAACACCCTTTTAGCATACAATTCATTTGGTTGGGTATTGAAATAACACCAATTCGAGAATATAAAACATTCCGAATAGTATTAATCAAATTCTTATTAAGAATAAAAATAACACTTAGTTCGGTGTATAACTTATTCCACAGGGCATTAAATTAATTCCTAGTTAGGTATTAAATATAAATATTTTGGTTTTATTTTAACACCAAAAAGGTTTAAGCCGTAATACATATTGGTGTTATTTTAATGCTCTAAAAAAAATAAGAAACAACTCTCTCTCTCTCATTCTCTCTCTTTCAATCTCCTTAAAAGTATTCCATAATGGAATAGATTTAATACTTTTTTGGATTTGTTATATATAAACACCGGCTTGGCATTAAAATTAAACCAAAACTTTTTACTGTGCAGTTTCAGTTTCAATTCAAATTGCAGTTTTATTTTCAGTTTTCTACTGCTTACCGCTTCTGTTGTGGACACCGAAGTGAAAGAGTGTTGCAGGGAAAACAGCATACGAACATGCAGATACAATTAGCCACAAAGATACAATTCAGCATTAACAATGGCTGAATTTTAGTAAAGATGGAAACTCTTTATCCGTTTGAGTAAAAGCCTTCCCTTCGTAGAAGGGATTGGATAAAGAGTTGCCATCGCAGTACAAATTATAAAGGTAAACAGTAAAAACAGTAAATTATAAAAGTTAATGGTGAACTACTTTTACTAATTTCAATTAAATATAATTCATGATAATTCATTTATGTTCTTGAAACACGATTCAACATGCCGCTCCCTTTGCAGGATTGCAAGTTCAATACTGACAGGCTCCGGATATAGTCCAACCGAAGATTGTACTTTGTGCAATGGGCATTGTGGAAGACGTTTGGATTAGACCAGCTCGTAGGACTCGGGGCAGTTGCCTCTTAATAAATGGCCTGGCGTTGGTGGGATTAATTCAGGAGCATCTTCACTAATTGGAGAAATCGGTCTGGAGTTCAGAATACTTTCGATTCTAATCAAGAGTTTTTACTTTTTACGGCAGCCTCCCATAAACCACCCATGTGCGGGGCGTGAGGTGGTATGAAATGCCACTAGAATCCATGTAAATTGTATTTCTCAACCAGAGCTTTTTCAGCCGTTTTGAGAAAGGTTTTGTATTCATGGGCGAGTGATCTACTAGTCCCTACAAAATTTGTCCCATTGTCCGAAAAGACCTTGTTGGGAAAACCCCTCCGGCCTACAAATCTGCTAGGAACGCTTCAGTTGTGAGTTCAGAGCAAGTTTCCAAATGAATTGCTTTTGTGGATAAGCATACGAATATGGCGGCATATCCCTTTTGGATTTTTGCATTTCGAAGTCGTGAAGTTTTCAGCTCGAATGGACCGGCAAAGTCGAGTCCCGTGTTAGTGAATGGTAAAGAGAATGTGCATCTTTCGGCTGGAAGCGCTGCCATAATTTGATTCCTGACTCTGCTCTTGTAAATCGTGCATGCTTTGCACTTCCGTATACAGTGGCGAACAGCATTTTTTAGTCGAATAACATAAAATTCTTGTCGAATTGCCCGTAGCATACACCGATGTTCAGCGTGCAATAACATTTTGTGTGTAAATTCTATAAAAAGTTTACACAATCGAGAAGACTCGGCAAGTAAAGGGTGATTTTTTAAGAGCTTGATAACTTTTTTTTTTAAAAAAACGCATAAAATTTGCAAAATCTCATCGGTTCTTTATTTGAAACGTTAGATTGGTCCATGACATTTACTTTTTGAAGATAATTTCATTTAAATGTTGACCGCGGCTGCGTCTTAGGTGGTCCATCCGCTTAGTCCAATTTTGGCATTTCCACGTTTTTGAGTAACAGAGACCCAATTGGTGCGAACGGCGACGAATCGAAAATTGGTGGTCATCATTAACACTGGCCGATACAGCTGCGATATTTTCTTCAGTTCGCACTCTACGTAAGCGTGTTGGTGGTTTAATGACCAACAATGTAAATTTGGTGCGAAATTTAGTCACAATAGCCCGAATAGCCGCTTCAGTGGGTCGATTAAACTAACCATAAAATGGAAGCGCGCAATGAACTTTCTTAACAGAGCACGCATTTTGATAATAAAATTCAATAATTTGCAAGCGTTGTTCGTTTGTAAGACGATTTATGATGAAATGTCAAAGCATACTGAGCATCTTTCTCTTTGACACCATGTCTGAAATCCCACGTGATCTGTCAAATACTAATGCATGAAAATCCTAACCTCAAAAAAATCACTCTTTATAAGGGGGTGTCGTTCATTGTAGCTGATATAGCTAGCGTTGGCTAGGCGGCCATTTACTCGCAATAGTTTATTCTCATCCAAAAATGGGTTTAAAATTAGCTGCTTACTTTTTGAACTTATTTGCAGATTGGAATTAAGTGAGTGATACTCAGAGGCATAATATGTTGTTTGAGCTATTTTCAGTAAACGAAACTTCACAAACGAGATTTCCTTCGCAGTTATGAACTCTTTTCGCATATCTGGACCAGATTTCTTTTGACTTTTCCTAACGAAGCGAAACATGTAGCAAATCACGCGTAAGGCGCGATTGTAGGATGAGAATCGTTCTAATATGTCTTCGACTTCTGACTGAGTTTGAAAGGTTAACACCTTTTTCTCAAGTGCAAATTCCTTGATTAGCGGCTGTTTTGGCCAAAGCGTAGCGTCCTCAGTTAACCACTTAGGTCCATGCCACCAAAGGGCATTTGACTGAAGCTCTGAAGCTGTGCAGCCTCGAGTGCCAATATCAGCAGGATTTTCAGATGTTGGGACATGTCTCCAGTTCACATTACCTACATTATCCAATATCTCAGAAATTTTGTTTGCTACAAATGTTTTCCAGTGAAATGGTGGTTTACTTAACCAAGACAACGTAATAGTGGAGTCAGACCAGAGATAAATTTCTGTAACCGAAAAACTCAGATGTTCACAGATTGATTTTAGGAGCCTTGACAGTAGTGCAGCCCCGCCCAACTCCAGTCTGGGTAAACTAACTGTTTTTAATGGAGCTACTTTGCTTTTTGATACCAGTAAATATGACGTGGTTACGTTTTTCGGTGAGGTCGAGCGAATATACAGGCACGCACAATATGCCTTCTCTGAGGCATCACAAAATCCATGAATTTGAATTTTCTTTTTTTCAATATCTGGGAAATTTAACATAAAATTGTCCCATCTCTCATTGTCATCTCTCTTCATCCCAGTTAGTCCCGTCAATCCACAGTTATTGCATCAGAACTTTTGCGAGGGCTATAACCGGGGCTAACCAACCCACAGGGTCGAACTACTTCGCTACTATAGATAGAATTTTGCGTTTAGTCAATGGTGCAGATGGGACAGAAATATTATTTACTTTATAGAAAAAGGTGTCAGACATGGCATTCCAGCGAATACCTAATGTCTGGGTTTCACTTGCGTCTTCGAAAATCGGAATCTTCGGAAATCTTCGAATAGAAGATCTTCTGGTGGTAGGTTGTGAAGTAATTGAGTGTGATTTGCAGTTAGTTTTTTTTTTCAGAGGTAATCCCGCAGAATTCAGCAAATCTATCAGTTCGAGTAAATACGACTTAGCTTCTGTCGGAGTGTGTCCGCCAGAAAGGACGTCGTCCACATATATTTGGTGTTTCAGAATGGCTGCAGCAGTCGGGTGCGAGGGTTTTCCATCTTCACTCAGTTGCAATAAGGTTCTTATTGCCAGATATGGAGCACAGTTAACGCCAAATGTTACTGTTTTCAGGCAGAAGTCTTGGATTGTATCTTTTGGAGACTGTCAGAAAAGAATCCTCTGAAATTGTCTGTCTTCCTTATGAACATTTTTTGTATATCCCCATTGAATACATATTTGAAGAAACGCCACCGAAGAATGACATTCATCAAATCATTTTGCAATGTCGGACCAGTGTATATAACGTCGTTCAGAGAAAAACCACTAGTAGTTTTCTTGGACGCGTTAAAACTACACGGACTTTGGTGGACGTGCTTTCTGGTTTTATCACAGCATGATGTGGCAGGTTGAAAGAGAAATATCGAGAATTGTCGAAAATTTCATTCTGTGTAGTCGGTTCCATATGGACCAAATCCAAATATTCCGATAGTACCCTGGAATATTCGCTCGCCAGTTCAGGGGATCTTTCTAGTGTTTTCATCATTCGCACAAATTGACCGAAAGCCGCGCGTCTCGATGATCCCAGAATTTTTTCCGATTGTAGATTAGTCCTGAAGGGCAATCTGACGACGTATTTACCATCAGTCCGACGGCCAGTCGTATTCTTGAAGAAATCTTCACACCATTTGTCGTTGTCTGACAATGTTTTTACCGCAGGCACTTCCTCCAATTTCCTCACCTCTTCATTTAGTGTGTCGGAAGCAGTTACCCAGGAAGCAAAAGTGGTTGCAGAACGAACGACGGGTCGGCCACTTATGAGCCATCCGAATTCAGTTTCTTGAGCGAGAAGGTTCCCAGAAACATTCTTTTGGACTGCCGACTTCAATATGAATGGAAGAATATCACTGCCTAGTAACATATCTATCTGAGCAGGTTTGAAAAATCCAGGATCAGCTAAGTCGAGGTAATTGAAATTGGAGCAGTCAGAGATAGTGTTGGGAGCTGCCGGCATCAAGTGGTTTAAACTAGTGACAAATATAGCCGTTGTGTCCAATTTAAAATCAGATTTTCTGGATTTCAGAGTCATATGACACATTTTAGTAGAGTTTTCAAGGACGGTCCCCCCAAGTCCGGAAATCCTCGTAAAGGATTTCTTTGTCGGGATGGAAAACCGATTGACCATCCTGTTGGATATAAATGATTCCTGAGAACCTTGATCCACGAAAATTCTAATAGTGAAGCAGATTCCTTGGTGTTCTATGTCCACCAGAGCTGTGGGCAGGACCGTTCCTTCGCCCGATTGAGAAAAATGGGATTGAACGTTAGTTTTTGCAGCAGCAGCAGTTGACGTAGTCGGCAGTAAGTCATATTGAGTATGAATATGATAAGACGCTGCATTAGACTGGTTCCGGCAGTTGTATAAGGTGCCTGGGACTACTGGTCTTGAAGTTGCCTCTTGGGAACCAGTGTGACCAGTTTCAGGGTGCAAAATGGTATGATGAGGCCTTGCCACTTGTGCAATTCATATCAGAAATCGATTCCAACATATCCAGTCTTTTCGATATGAAGTCGTCCAACTGGTCCCACGAAGGCATTTGTTTGTGGTCCTCAATAGAATTTTTCCACGCAGTCAAACTTTCCTCCGACAACTTTGAAGAAACCCAATATACCAAAATCGGATCCCATGAAATTACAGAAATATTGTACGTTCTGAGAACCGACAGGCAGTTATTTATGGTATATTGCAAATTTCTAAAAGCTTTTGCTTTGCAATTCTTATACGTTTTGCAAGACGCCTTAAACTTCGCATGCGTTGACTCCCGCACCTCACTGGTGTATATCCCATCATCAGCAGTCATTTCAGTTTCATTAATCCAACGTTCCAAGTCATCCAACTCAACCTCGAGACTGGACGCCGTATAATCTTCGATTGGGATATCGGCGAAGCTCGCACAAAATGTCACAACTTGGTCAGAAAAGAAAAGAAATTTCTGAGAACTCATTTTCGTAAATTAAGGAATATTAAAGATGACGTACAAGGTTAGTACTTCTAAACCGAAGTCAAGCTCGACCCTTGACTTTTTAATGTTGCGAAAAAATGAACAAATAGATCAAAAATATTCACAGTGTAATATTTTGACTTAATCTTCCTTCGTCTTGGGAAAAAGTTGGGAAAGAAAAGCAAAGAGCTTTTGTGAAATGCCCGTAGAATTTTGAAAAGGCAGAATTTGCAATCCTCGAGATTAATATTCCTTAGTATCGTACTGCGGTAAATGATCCGAAATATAGTCCTATGAGATATTTCGTGAAAATTAGTAATTTGTGCCTATTCGCAATTGTAGGTAACTTCCCGAAGAAAATTTAGCTTTACACAAAAACTTAAAGATTTTTTAGTGTAGCAAAAAATTTCCCAAAGTTGAATATTCTGCCTCATTTGTTATTTTTCGTAAAAAGAAATTAAACTTTCTGTAGAGTAGAACTTTAATCTTAAACAAACTCCCAAGTACATTTGTGAAGTGCAGACAATTTACACTATTTGTATTCCTTTTAAATTTCTGTAGTGTACATTTTGTTGTACAAAACAAATTTTTCGTAGAAAATCAATCAATGTATCTCAGCAAATTTCCACACAATTTCTCTCAAAAATTTTTTTCTCTTAAAAATTGTTTGTAAATTTTCTTTTTTGCCAGAGTTAACAATTTTTCATGGAAACTATGCCTTCAATCAAAGAAAAAAGATCGCAATGAAAATTTATCAAATTTGTGCATACATTTATTCGTTCGTATTCTCTCATAAAAGAAAAAGTATGAATTTTCAAAGGCTATTTCACCTTTACACCAATAAACTTTGTGTACCAATCGTATTTTAAAGTCTCTGCACTGCACACAATTCCACCCAGAAATTTTCTTGACAACTTGTCTCAAAATTCTTAACAATGTAGGAAATTTTCGTAGAAAAGTAAACTGCAAACAAATTCTGATTAAATTATTTTTGGTAGCGTGGAAATTATATTTCCTAATCTATTATTAAAAAAAATCTGCAGTGTAGAAAAATTCTCGTGGAGAACTGACAAAAACTTCTTAATAATAATTTTTGTAGCACACAAACCGTACACAAAGGGATAATGCAGATTTCAAAATTGCTCATATAAATTGTTGGCATTTTTTCCTCTCTGTAGAAACTATTCTTCGAATTGTTTTTTAATTGCTTAATACCTTTCCTTTTTGGTGTCTAAAGATCATTGGACAAACCTAATCTCAGCAAAACTGCTTATAGCATCGCAAATCTTCGTACTTCATATAATTTGAAGTGTAAAATTTTTTCCCATATAACATTACTATGCTTTAAGCTACTTCTATAGGGTAAGAATTTAACCGCTTAAAAAAATTTCGTACACCAAAAATATTCAACTTTTTTATAGTGTAGAAAGATTATTAAGTAAACTTATTACGCATACTGTAGTCAATTGTTACCGATTCTTTGGCACATTTATGTACAAGAATTGTACATAAAAGCAAATCCAAAATCGTTTATACGCTTTTGCCAAAGAGAACTTTATTAGTAGATACATAAGGATTTCCTTAACAGTTTCTTTTTTTGAGCAACAGTTTATTCTTCAAAAAAAAAAGAAGTATATTCAGGTAATATTTTCACAATGCGTACAATTTACAAACTCAAAAATTTCGTACACTTCTAACATTCCTTTTAGTGTATAAAATTTCCGAAGAAAATTCAATTCTAATTAAATGCTTCGCAGTACATTAAATTTTTGTGTTATATGCTATTTTGGAGTCGAAGAAAATTATCATCTAAACTTTTGTATACTGTTTCTGATTTCCTTTCATATATACGTAGTGACAGTCATGCAACAAAAAACTTTCGGTGGTTTAGATTTTCATTCGATTAATTTTTTCGTAGAAGTGCAGTAATATTACAGGAAAATATAAATTTAATATAGCCAAACCAAAATAAATACAAATATTGAAAAAATAATTTTATAAATAAATGTAATATTTTAATTATTTCAAACCATTATTTATTTCAATTCAAAAAAAATATTCTTATATTTATATTTTCAAAAAGCTTAAATACCATAAATATTGGTAGATAGTGGGTGCTACAGTTGGTTGTATTTCCATTCTATTTTAATTTCAAAAGTACAAATTTTGAAAATCCATTATCAGACGTACATAGTGCAAAATAACCTAACTTCATGATTCAACCAATTTTTGCCGTAAAAGAATTTGGAAAAAAAAACTTTTTATTTTGCGTGTCTATGCAGTCAGAGGAATGTATACAGCGAATTCCATGATTTCAGCTGCGACCATTTGGTTGATACCATTTTTACCCCCTTGACGTTTCTACGCAATTCGAATTTCATTATTCTAGCTGTAGTCGTTTAGTTGGCACTATTTTTATCCCTTTGTACCATTGTATCCCTTGAAAGTACGAATTTCGAAAAATTCGTTTATTTTCCGTGTCTACGCAGTCAGAGGAATGTATACTCCGAATTGCATGAATCTAGCTGCGGCCATTTGGTTGGTACTATTTGTATCCCCTTTTTCCATTTTAACCCCAAAAAGTACGAATTTTGAAAAATCCGTGTGTTTTACTTGTCTATGCAATCAGAGGAATGTATACACCGAATTTCATTATTATAGGTACAGCCGTTTGGTTGGTACCATTTTTATCCCTCCGTACCCATTGTATCCCTTGAAAGTACGAATTTGGAAAAAACCAAAGGAATGTATACTCCGAATTTCATGACTCTAGCTACGGCCATTTTGTTGGTACTATTTTTAACCCCGCGGGGAATTCACACATTTTGCATTTCCCGTATCCCGGGAAATTCGTACGGGAATCCCGCGGGAATTCAGTAGAAAATTTTACATATTTCTTCGCATATTTTTCAAATATCAAATATTGCAGTTGGATGACAAAATATTTTTAAGCTGCGTTCGGATGCAAGCTCAAAATCCACTTTTTCGAATTTTTCTTGTCAACCATATGAAAAAATTAAAATCCGGGAAAAATAGATTTTGGGCGTGTATCCGAACGCCAAAAATAAAGAATTTAAATTTTTCGAAGCGACAGGACAAAGAACAAAGATTTCATTTAATGCTCTACTCACTATTAATGTGAACGATCGTTCTCCGTCGCGTCCACATTTCCCATTAAAATAAGAAATATCTGATCTTTAATTAATTTTGCAACTTGAAAAGATGTTTAAATTGATCTCACATTGCGCTTTATTATATGAATTCTGTAACTGGTTCGTTGTGAAATATATATTTATTTTACTTTAATAAAATGTGAATGTTTCATTGGAAAATATAAGCTTACTCATGGTAAAAAGTATGTTTCCCGTGCTGTCCCGGGATCCCGGGAAATTGAAAAAATAATTCCCGTTTCCCGGGAAGTAAAAAGTACGGGAAAATGCAAACCCTACTTTCGAGCCACACATTGATATGAGTAAACATTTTCTTGTCAGAACTACTAGCGCTTTATTTGTTTTAAAATAACTTATTTAATTAACCTATGCAGGCTAGATTATTGAACTATTTATTGCCGAGGTATCTTTAAATCAATTCTTGATTTCCAATTTTTTTTGACGTTTCTATCTTTTTTTCTTTCTTCACTTTACACTTGTTCGTCTCTTCTCACCGATCACTCACTGAACAGACTCCGTATCAGCGTTTACGTATTGGATAAAACACAATGATGGTAGAGATGACTGCGACGACAGAACAGACTGAATAGAATATTCCTGATGAATTATACAGAAAAATAATTGATTGCACTTTTACACAGTTTGTAATTTCCATAAACCAGGTTTGCATTTGGGGAATAATTACATGTTATTGACACTTATTTTTCTGTGGCCTTCTAACAAAAAAAAAACGTAACACGGACTTTTTTATTTGATTTCGGTCATTTCTTCTTTCCCGCCTTTCGTTTTTACTCTTTTGTCGCACTTCCACAATTTTTCTATGGCGACTGAACAGTTATATTTGGCCCCGAAATACAAGGTTATTTCTTATTCTTTTGCACGTGGGTTTACGTTTGACTATTTCTTCAATATATGCCTTTTTGTCCGATATTTTACTTTTAGTATCACAAAAATAACGCGTTCGACTGATTTACTTTACATAAAGAAAATCTAATCTTCGTCTTCCGAATCTTGATTTCTTTTCTATCAAGTGCATATATTTTGCATGAGTATTTGATGATGTCAATGACTCAAGAGAGCGATAAGTGTGATGTTGTTTGTTCAACAAAGAGTTCCTGTAAGGTTTGTCAACTTTTTGAAGATACCTTTGTCACAGTGGATTTATGAAGAGAAAGCTAAGAGCACGAGCTTAGGTGAGTGTGTGTGTGCGTGTTTGTCACACGAAGATTTCTTGTAAAATCAGTTGATAAAAATGCAATTTAAGAGTCCGGATGAGGAGATTGAGAGCAAAAGCAATGCCTTTTTCCTAACCAAGATCTTTGATTTCTTAAAGAGCAGATATATATGAATGCATATATATATATATATGTATGTAGATACAGTTGAACTTCGATTAACCGTGACTCTATTAACCATGATTATCTATTAACCGCGAAGCTGAGTGGTTGATTTTTTACCTCTATTAACCGTGATTTACCTCTATTATCCGTGATGCACATGTCCATGTGACTGCTTGTTTGTTTTTTTTTTTCGTATAATACACACACATCTCTCATATTAAAGTTCGGTGATTCCCCTTTTTCATGAAAGTGTAATTTTCATATCAAATTTCATATTCATTCATCAGTGTGTGTGTGTTCAAATGCTGCAGGAACTCACAAGTGTAAATTGATGATAATAGGAAAAAGTGCCCATCCAAGAGCTTTAAAAAACGTTGAACACCTTCCTGTGATTTATAAATCTAATAAGAAAGCTTGGGTAACACAACAGCTATTTCTGGAGTGGTTTAATCAAAATTTTGTACCAGAAGCAAAGGAACATCAACTGATCGTCCAAAAACTTGTTGGTACTTATGACAGACGTGAGTTCGTTAAATCTTTGAATATTAAGACAGCTTTGTGGGCAGCCGCAGCTTCGTGGGACTCTGTAACTCCACAAGTTTTAAAAAGAGTTTGGAATAACTTACTATCTCATAATGAAGATGCTCCAAATAGCCTAGTTGAGATACAAACAGATATAACCATACTGTCTGGATGTACGATTGATGCTGTCGAAAAGTGGATGGTGTGCGACTCTGGTGTCGCTCCGTTTGCTATTATATCTGAAGACGAAATCGTAGACATGGTTACCCAAAGCCAAGAAGATGAGCTTGATTCAAATTCCGAGGAATCAGATGGAGGAAATGCGGACGAAACGCCTACATTGGCTCAGGCAATAGAGGCTAGTAGTATTTTGTTAGGTTTTTTAGAGAACTTTAATTGTCCAAGTATTTCAGAACCAGATAAAATGCAAATATATCGCATACAAACTCATTTGTTGGAAGAACAATCAAAAGCTAAAAACATAAGACAGACTTCCATAACAGATTTTTTAAATAAATGTATGTATTCCTAGAGATATGATAAGTTATTTATAGACGCAGATTTACATGTTTTTGTCAAAAATAAATAAAAATAGTAAAATTTATACATGTAAAATTTTACCTCTTTTAACCGTGATTTTCGGTTATCCGTGATTAGCCCGGTCCCGAGCATCACGGTTAATCGAAGTTCAACTGTATATATGTATGTACAAAACAGAACCTCGAAAAAATTGCTTTTTTGTGGCTGGATAGAATATAATAGAGAGACTTTTACGTATATCGCTGTATTTTTTGTCAAATAAATAAATGGGTTGCCATTTACTTATCCTATGTTATTTGCCTTTCTTTTCACAATTAATCGCTGATATACAATAATTCAAACACTAACCGTTCAAACCTTACCTTTTTCCCATGTTAATTTTGCTGTAAGCCGAATTTAATACAAAAGGGCAGCTCGTAATCTTTAAATTCAGTAGTCCCTTTGAAGGTTCGAATGGACCATTTACAATCCTGGGAGCAGTTCTGGAAGTGGACTTTATGTATTTCTCGTAAACTCCCAAAATTGTATAAATTATTGGTAGTTTTCAGAAATATATGAAACAGAAAGAAAGAGAAAGGACAAGGCAGTTTCAGTTTCAATTCAAATTTCAGTTTTATTTTTAGTTTTGTGCTGCTTATGTTGTGGACACCCAAAAACATCATACGAACATCATGCAGGGAAAACATCATACGAACATGCAGATACAATTAGCCACAAAGATACAATTCAGCATTAACAATGGCTGAATTTTAGTAAAGATGGAAACTCTTTATCCGTTTGAGTAAAAGCTTTCCCTTCGTAGAAGGGATCGGATAAAGAGTTGCCATCGCAGTACAATTTATAAATGTAAACAGTAAAAACAGTAAATTATAAAAGTTAATGGTGAACTACTTTTACTAATTTCAATTAAATATAATTCATGATAATTCATTTATGTTGTTGAAACACGATTCAACAGTTTGCAAGATATGAGCCTGAGAATATGATCACTTTTTTGCAAAAAATTACACAGAGGCCCCAAATCGTTGGGGGTCCATAAAAAAATTGCATTGACTGGGGGACATGGGTCTTTTTTGGTCTTTTATCACGTAGTGGTGTCCGTATATGGTTATATTTCCATGACTTAAAAAATACACACAGTGTAATATTACATGAACTCGACAGCCTCTAATCTAACGGTAATTCTGGACCTGTTCGATTGGGCTTACTAGCTTAAAAATAAGAAACTTGATAAGATGGCAACATTTTTATCCATTGATTTTATTTAAATGAATCAGAGATATAAATCAGACCAATTTGAATATAAATATGGCCAATTCCAAATTTTAAAGGTAATTGCAAGTGGTTTTCTCTAGAAGACTTGGATGTTTACGCTACCTACCAAATATGTAGACGCGTAGAGTTAATGAATGTCGTACTTCATACCTTCGGTGTGAAGGTTGCCATAAGCACATGTGTACGCGTCAAGCGTAAAATACGCCTTGGCGTGCTCAATGCTTATTATATCCTCCACTAGCTTTGTGTATTTGTTTGTAACACCCAAAAGGAAACTAGGTAGACTCATCGTTTATCATCGATCGGCTTAGAATCACTTTTTGAGTCGATTTAGCAATGTCCGTCTGTCCATCTATTCTTGTAATCAAACTACAGGTCGAAGTTTTTCGGAATAAGGACGAACCCTATTTAATTTGAAGAAAATCGGTTCAGATTTAGATATATACGAATTTCACTCCCGATTTGACTCTTTTCACTCTAGATACCACATATTTTAACAGATTTTCTTCAAATTTTGTAAAACATCTTATATTTCAACTAGGAACACCTATGGTGAAAATGGCTCCCAGATTTTCAACTTTACTGATGAATTTTGCAAAGAACATTCCTAAAGGGTGATTTTTTAAGAGCTTGATAACTTTTTGTTTAAAAAAAACGCATAAAATTTGCAAAATCTCATCGGTTCTTTATTTGAAACGTTAGATTGGTCCATGACATTTACTTTTTGAAGATAATTTCATTTAAATGTTGACCGCGGCTGCGTCTTAGGTGGTCCATTCGGAAAGTCCAATTTTGGGCAACTTTTTCGAGCATTTCGGCCGGAATAGCCCGAATTTCTTCGGAAATGTTGTCTTCCAAAGCTGGAATAGTTGCTGGCTTATTTCTGTAGACTTTAGACTTGACGTAGCCCCACAAAAAATAGTCTAAAGGCGTCAAATCGCATGATCTTGGTGGCCAACTTACCGGTCCATTTCTTGAGATGAATTGTTCTCCGAAGTTTTCCCTCAAAATGGCCATAGAATCGCGAGCTGTGTGGCATGTAGCGCCATCTTGTTGAAACCACATGTCAACCAAGTTCAGTTCTTCCATTTTGGGCAAAAAAAAGTTGGATATCATCTCACGGTAGCGCTCACCATTCACAGTTACGTTACGATTCGCATCATCTTTGAAGAAGTACGGTCCAATGATGCCACCAGCCCATAAACCGCACCAAACTGTGACTTTTTCTGGATGCATTGGTAGCTCTTGCAATGCTTCTGGCTGATATTCACTCCAAAATCGACAATTCTGCCTATTTACGTACCCATTGAGCCAAAAATGAGCTTCGTCGCTGAACACAATTTCTTTCTTTCTGAACTTTCTTAACAGAGCACGAATTTTGATAATAAAATTCAATGATTTGCAAGCGTTGCTCGTTAGTAAGTCTATTCATGATGAAATGTCAAAGCATACTGAGCATCTTTCTCTTTGACACCATGTCTGAAATCCCACGTGATCTGTCAAATACTAATGCATGAAAATCCTAACCTCAAAAAAATCACTCTTTATTAAGCATATTCTGAAAGATGTTGCCAATATCGCGGTTAGCTGTGGATGCATTTAAAGTTCATATATGCAAAAATAGTTGCAAATTTTATCATGATAGAGGTTATTTTATTGGGATGTATCTCGGAAACCATGTATCGCATTGAAATTTCGTTTGTTTCGTAGAAAATAAGACCTCTTGAAGTGTTCTTTTGCATTTAACAAAGTGTAACTACGCCTTTGCTTTCCTTTTCAGACAGAGTTTGAATTTATTCAGTACTAGCTGAACCCCGCCCGCTTCGCCAGGCAAAAAAAAACGGTAAAATTAAAATTTATGTACCACTTATAATCAAGGTACTTCCCTGAGATATTAAATAAATGGATATGTTCCATGAAGAACGTTAGTTTTCGCCGAAAAATGGAAGAAAAGTCAAAAATCAAATTGATTTTTTGTTAAATGTGATTCTCATCCTTTCCATTAAATAAACAAAACACTTCATTCGTAAGAAGAAATTACATTACATTCAAAACACATAGAAAATCAATCAAATTGTTCACTAATCAAACAACACAAAAACTTAAAAATTATATAATTTCCGATTTCTTGAAAAGAAGAAAATCCAAAGAAAAGGTGTAATTTTACAAAATTCAAATCAAAAACGCCCCAACTTTCAAATCCCGCCCATTTGTATATTGTCTAAGCAGGTTACAACTAAATTAACTCACACAACAATATAGGAATCTCGGTGCCGAATATACTCAAAAACAGGTTTAAATTTCGAATGGCAAGGGTCACGGCCACTTTCCGCCCATCTCGGTGTCGAATATACTCTAAAACCGGTTTTAATTTCATATGGGAAGGGTCGCGTCCACTTTCCGCCCATCTTTGTACA
Organism: Polietes domitor; assembly: GCA_947397865.1. Taxonomy (NCBI): domain Eukaryota; kingdom Metazoa; phylum Arthropoda; class Insecta; order Diptera; family Muscidae; genus Polietes; species Polietes domitor. Next base: position 124,889,988 of record OX377618.1, on the reverse strand, counting down.
ACTATTTACACTGAATGAACTCACACAAAATTTCAGCACTCTAGGTGTCACAGAACTTCAATAATCAGTAACAGGTTTTAACTTCGTATGGGAGGTGCCACGCCCACTTTTCCAATACCGCCCCTTTTTGGCACAACTATGCACATTGATGGTATATGCACTTACACAAAATTTCAGCACTCTAAGTGTCATAGAACTGAATATATTCGATAATAGGTTTTAGCATCGTATGGGAGGTGCCACGCCCACTTTTCCAATACCGCCTCTTTTTGGCACAACTGTGCAGTCTAATAATTAGTGAATTTTCACAAAATATCAAGTCTCTAGCTACAGCAGTATTCAAAATATGCTAATTTATATAAAACGAATAAATCTCCAGTTTGTGTGGGAGGTGCCACGCCCACTGAAAATATCCAAAAAATATATAGCCTGAAAATTTCAAGACGATCGGTTCAGTAGTTTAGGCTGCTATAAATAACAAACAAACAAACAAACAAACATGCATACATACACAGATTCATTTTTATATATATAGATTGGATTTTTTCTAAAGTATATATATTTAAAGTATACCTTAGGGATGTAAGGTTTTGTGGCATACGAGCCCATGTAAATATTGGGTCGATATTAATCTTAAGTTAAGTATAAAGCTATAATAGCCGTGTGTCATCGATTAAAAAATAAAATAATGTTTATAAAAAGTTCGAAAATCGTAAAAAACCAAAATTTTTATTTGGGCGTTGGGCGAGCCTCTGACAATTTTCATTTAATTGTCGACTCAAATGAAATCACTGGTAATGATTTGTAATCACATTAAAATAAAAAATTTATGACGTTTTTTCATTTTGACTTACATGGGAGGTGGGCGTGGTTGTGGCCAGATTTAAACAAAAAATCTTTTTGATCTCATTTGACGATACAAGGGATGTGTGCAAAATTTCAAGGTTTCAGATCTATTCCTTCTAATTTTTGCCGCAGCTTGAAAATATTACACGATGACCGCCCGACTTTAGCCTTTCTTTGCTAGTTTTGAAACTTAAATAAAAAGTTAAATTTTCACTCAAAATAAAAAAATTCTTTTTAAAATTGTCGCCAACAGCGATATCAATGTGCGTATAAAAATGTTGGATATAGCCTGGATAAAGTCAAATTTATGGTTATCGAGGCTAAGTCCAAAAAAGTCTACACAAAATATTTTTTTTTTTGAAAATTGGTATATTATAATTGAGTAAAACAATAACTTTTTACTAAAGTTTTTGTTATCGTTTAAAGAAAAACAGCCCTAATGTATACATTAAAGTGTCATTTGAACTAAAGTAGATTTTTCAAAATGCATTCAATATGTTTCTGTTGACATTTAGGGGAAATTGGACCACGACGGGAGAAACAGGTCAAAATACGAAGAGCAAATTATTATTTAAATACGAATGATTTCAATGAGCGCGTGGTGATTGCAGTCCCTCCCAAGGAGAAGGAGATGTAATGTTCTTTCCTCCATTTTATGTTTGTACATACCTTTTGATCTTCCTCTTCATTTCACTTCCTCGCTCAGATGAGATCATATAAATTCCATTTGGATCATCGTCATTCCGTCTCTTCGATTTGTATTGGCGTTGTTTTGTTGCCGACTTCAATTCTCGCCGATTTTTCCAAAATTCAGCATTCACGACATACAGTCGATACAATTGCAGAACAATAACCAAAGAATTTTTACCTAAAGAGTAACATGGGAAAGAAGTATTACCACATGAACATCGAATGGTTACATTGTAGAATATTCAGAACCGCGGATTTATGCTTAAAAACGATGATACTTAATAGCCTTGTTACTCAGCATGTGAAATCTAGCTGAAATGACATAAGGTCCATTTACAAATGTCAGATCCCATACAAAATTGAAAATCAACATGCCATGCCATGTCAGCTAGATTTCGCATGTAGTGTAACAAGGCTATAAGACCGATTCACACGATGCGATTCCCCACATAAAAAATTGCGTTACCAACTGTTTTGTGGATAATCAAACGAAAGAGCACATCGTGTAAATCAACCTTTAGATCTCCCGACGGCACTACTTACACGTAAAGAAGACATTCATATAGCTGATAATGTCATACTGGAAAATAATGAGCAAACGAAAGGTTAAAAATGGGGCATCCTGCAGGATGACGTTGAGCACAATGCCCCAGACATCTATGCCGCAACAACAATTATTGCAGCAGTCTGTTGAAGGTCTGAAATGGAAATGCAAACATTCTACAAACACTACTTTCCACGAATTTCATTTAAGGACACTTGCTCGTCTTTCTTATTGGAACCTCCGCCTCTGGGTCTGCGTGCTCTGGTAGCCGATAGAACAATTGTAAATTGCAGAAGACTCCAGGACCAAATGCCCAGTGTCAAATAGACCAACAATGGTATTTTAGCAATGGAATCATCTTTGTAAGAATCGAAAAATTCGATAATATCAGCTGCGGTACCTGTTGAATGTACGATTTGCAGATATTAGCCATATGCCAGATGATGAGAGTCTGCGACGATCTTACCTATGTAAACCAACAACAATTGACTCAATTGATCTCTGGTCAAATCACCCTTCGGCAGCAACCATCGACCCACGATGAGAATCAACATTAGAAATTGTTCGATCAACGTTATCCATGTGTCTTCGTTGACTTTTGGCACTCCGAGTGCTTCCGACAATATTGCGTTGGCCGTCTCATTCGCTCCACTTGTTTTGCCGCTCAAGCGTCGTTCGACTTTATCGAATTCCAGCAGCCATATGGCCGGCACAATGCTCCCCAAATAGAGGAAGACAGATGGACAAAACCTGTTGGGTAAAGAATAAAAAAGATTTAGTAAATAGGTAACAAGTGGATAAAGTCTAGAATATGTGAATAAGAGAATTTGGTTTTGCAGTTTAGTTATTTGTATATATATAGGGTCTATTAAGTGTCCAAATTCCGATAACGATTAAAAGATTCGACGTTGACGCGTAGAGTTCATGAATTTCGTAAAATTTCACGACGTTTCGTTGCGAAGACTGTCACAAGCAAAAGCGTAATGCTTTAAAAACGAGACGTCGAAAACGTTAGCACCGCTTTTGGGTCGCGACTATTTCGTGCCACAATTGAATGGAATGTTAAGTGGTGAACAAAACCAACCTTTATATAGTCACAGATCCATATACACCACACAGTGGATGAACTCGGAAAATTGTTGGAAATAAATCTGGCAAATCTAACTGAAGTGTTTTCAAGTTTAATTCCTGAAGATAGACACAAAGACCCAATACTAATTTGGCGTATGTTCAACGTTTTCTAAACTTGGAACCTCACCGTTCAGCTCTCGTTTGGATCGATAATTACACTGGCCAACAAATTAGGACTTTTTGATTGGAACAGAATAGCTACCCTATAACTCAGAAAGGGCATGTTGAGTAGATCGTTTTCGTAGAATAAAACAAGTAAGGAAAGGCTAAAGTCGGACGGGGCCGACTATATGATACACTCCACTTTCTATCGGAATCCAATTCAATTCAGTAAAAAAGTGACCCTGTTTATAAAATTGGTCGCGGTGTTAATAATAATTCGTCTGGGGTGCTTAGATGTGAAATTGATTAATCATTCTGATGATGTTGGTTTTTGGTACCAATCTAATTTTAGCCGATTTCCTTGTCTTATGACTACCGCGTCCAAATATGGTAGTTTTTCGTCCGTCCTGGGGTCACCAGCATCGCCAATAATTGCAGACGTTGTGTTGGAAGTATTACTTGACCATTCAATAGAGAAGATGACTACAAAACCCCGAATCTTGACGAAATACGTAGACGACATATTTGCAATCTTAAAGAAAAATAACGTGGAAGAAACATTGCAAATATTAAATTCATTCAGTAGACATGGAGAAAGAACAGGACGAAAAACTACCATATTTGGACGCGGTAGTAATAAGACAAGGAAATCGGCTAAAATTAGATTGGTACCAAAAACCAACATCATCAGGACGATTAATCAATTTCACATCTAAGCACCCCAGACGAATTATTATCAACACCGCGACCAATTTTATAAACAGGGTCTTAGATATAAGCGATGAAGAATTCCATAATGCTAATTTAAGTAAAATCAGAAAAATTTTAAAGAAAAATGACTTTCCAAGAAAAACTATAGAGGACTTAATAAGACGTAGGAATAAAAAGATAACAATAGGCGAGATTGACAGGACACAGACAATATACAAATCTATGACATACACTCCCGGTTTCTCTGAAAGACTTAAACAATCAAATTTGTATGACAAAGATAAATATAACTTGGCATTTAAGACTGACAATACTGTCAACCACTTATTTAGTAGGACGAAGACAAAATTAGAAAATGGGGAAAAATCTAATGTGGTCTACAAAATCAAATGTAATGGGAACAAACCCAACGTATGCCAGAAGGTATATGTTGGTACTACTAAGACAAAATTAAAGACTAGAATATCATCTCACAAATCTGACCATAAAGCTATTAACTGACCATTAGAGCAGAAGACAGCTCTTGCAGCGCACTGTACCATCACAGGCCATACACCAAATTTTGACAATGTAGAGATACTGACAGAGGAGAGAAATTATAATAGAAGATACACTCTTGAGATGTTACATATTATTGACGTTCCTACCAACAAAAGACTGAACTACAAAACTGACACAGATAAATGCGCCAAAATCTATCGTTACACAGTAGACAAATACAGACGATCAAAACTGTCATCAGTAGACGAAAGCACGCAAAACCGCTCGGACTGCAGATAATATTATATATATGAAAATGTAATTATCCATAAATTTGTTTAACTTTTTGAAAAAAATTGTAATGTAAATGTGTAATTCTTTTTTGTGTATAGTCACCCCTGAAGATCATTGAAGATTTCAATCGAAATATTGGGATTAAATAAATAAATTATCAAAAACAACAACACCTGTTTTTCAAATAAAGCCTACAGCCGAACAAAACTAAAAGAAAATTAAAAACAACATAGGCACACAATACACAATCAATAATGATCAATAATTTAGTGTTACTATATAAATTGGAATTTTTAGATGTATTTCAAATTCATATATGTATTTACATTACTGACAATAATAAGTATTTGTTTATATTATATTACAACAAACAAACTTTTTAAATTCGCTAAATAGCCATTTTATGCGAAACCCAGCTAGGGGAATAAAAACTTTCTGTGAGGCTTTTTGCAGGATCTTTATTGTGAAATAAAAATATCATGCCGACAATACTATGGCTTACATAATGTAAATTTTGTTGTTTTCCTAGAAGAATCGAGGTGAATATCTTCTTCAAGAACAATTTACTTTACATATGTAGCCAGAAAGAAATGGTCTAAAAATAGGAATACAATAAAAATTGTTCGCCTGGAAACTTTCAAGAGAAATCTAATAGGAATATAAATATATGCTACGATGTATTTAAATGGCCCTTTGTAAGAATAATTGACTGGACTATTTCAATATTTTTTATGAATTTATTAAATTTATTAAATTAATATTAATTTTTATACCCTCCACCTCCAGGATGGGGGTATATTCACTTTGTCATTCCGTTTGTAACACCTTGAAATATTCATCGGAGACCCCATAAAGTATATATTTTCTGGGTCGTGGTAAAATTCTAAGACGATCTAGCCATGTCCGTATGTCCGTCTGTCTGTTTGTCTGTTTGTTGAAAGCACGATAGCGGCCGAACGAAATGAGCTAGGAGGATCAAATTTTTCCTAAATGTGTCTTATGATTGCAGATCGGTTGGGATTGAAAGTGGACGAAATCGGCCCAGAGGGAAAAATTTTTCCCTCACAAGGACTGAAAATACCGCTAATATTTAGAGTATTTCAGCATGTTTTTTGAACATATTAGCTTGTATTTACTTGATATTTGCAATTCGCATTCCCTTTATAGCATAAAAGGGCACAATAGAGTGATTTTTATTTGTAGGAGGCGAAATGGGACGAAAAGGGATAAAAATGGTACCTATCAAACGAGAACAGATAGAAACACGAAATTCGGCGTGTACTTTCCTCTAATAGAGTAGATACATAATATACAAGTATTTTTTTTCTAAATTTGTACTTTTAAGGGGTTAAATGGGGATAGAGGGATAAAAATAGTACCAACCAAACGGCTGCACCTAGAATAATGAACTTCTGTGTATATATTCCTCTGATTGCGTAGACACATAAAATAAATGAAATTTTCGAAATTCGTACATTTAGGGTGTAAAATGGAAAAAGGGTTTAAAAATTGTACCAAACAAATGGATGCAGCTAGAATCATGAAATTCGCGGTATACATTCCTCTGACTGAGTGACACGAAAAAAAAACGTTTTTCCAAATTCGTACTTTCAAGGGATTCAATGGGAGCAGAGGGATAAAAATGGTACAAACTAAAAGGCTACAGCTAGAATGATGAAATTTTCGATAGTCGAACTTTTAAAGAGTAAAATGCGAAAAAGGGGACAAAAATGGTGCCAACAAAATGGCAGCAGATAGTATCATGGAATTGGGTATATACATTCCTCTGAGCCACGTAAAATATTTTTTTTCCAAATTCGTACTTTATTTTGTTGCTTTTACGACAAAAAATGGTAAAATCATACTGCGAGCGTGAGAGATAAGGTATTTTCAAAATGTATACTTTTGAATTTAAAATAGATGGAAATACAACCAACCAAAGGACTGCAGCTGAAAATACACTCTCTTTCCCCCAATATTTTGGGTATTTATGATTGCTGCCTTATATTTACTTTATGAATGGAAGTATTATTTCCATTATATATATACATAGTATAAAAATATTGGTAGCCTTGGCTTTTTAATAAAATTTCTGATTTTCATACATTTGAAATTTGTTGCGGACATTCCTCTTGTAGCTTGGAAGCACCACAAAGAAAATAAATGTTTTAGCGGGCGAAATTGATAAATTATGGTACCAATGATACGACAACAGCTAGAATCATGAAATTCGGTGTGTACATCCCTCTAATTGCATAAACACGTAAAATAGAGGGATTTTTCGAAATTCGTAAATTTAAGGGATATAATCGAAAAAGAGGGATAAAAATGGGACCTTCCAAACCGCTGAAGTTGATATCATGAAATTCGGTGTTTATATTCGGTGTGTCATCGGTGGTCTGACTATGAAGACTCGAAACAAAAAGTTTTTTTTCCAAAATTGTACATTTGGGCGGAGAATGGGGCGAATGGGGATATCTTTAAAATGTGCACTTTTCTCATCAAAATAATACAGTCACTTTGTCTGTATCTGAAAATGATTCTCCCTAATGGCCTAATATTTTCGGCATGTTCACTTTCACAATTACAGCATTTTATTTATATATAGTAGTCGATTCTAAACAGTGCGCATAAGTATACATTATAGTTTGAAATAGTAAACAAATATAGTAATGTCCATAAAAATATCAAAATTTTCGTAATATGGTACTGTACTTCTATGTAAAGTCGACATCCTTTAATCTGCTGGTAATACTGTGGAATGCACTCCGTGGTGGAGGGTATATAAGATTCGGCCCGGCCGAACTGAACGCCTTCTTACTTGTTTTATGTTTCTATTGTTTTTACAGTTTAGAATATTCCCCCCTGTTTCTATAAAATATTTTTGTCTCCAGACGAATGAATATTCTAAATTAAATGCGTCATAACATTCTCCGTCATATGAGTTATTTGTTTCCTTTTATCGTTTTCAATTTTGAATCTAGTGTAGGTGTCAGTCACTTCTACCTGCGATATAAATGTCCAATTCTGACGATTTTCAAGTTTATAATGAGAAAATGTAATTTATAATCGGAATATGTAAGTTCACGATGAGATGTAAATTCATAACAGGAAATGTAAATTAATTATAGGAGCATGATAATTCATAATCAGCACTGTAAATTCGTAATGTGAAATGTAAATTCATATTGAGAAATATAAATTCATAATAAGAACATACAAATTGATAATGAGATATATAAATACAAACTGAGAAAATCCAAAATGATAATGAGAAAATATAAATTCTTATTCAGGAATATATATTCATAAAATATAAATTCATAATCAGGAACTCTAAACTTTATAATCGAAGCTATGTATGTACGTTTATCTATGGATATTTTCGTAGAAACACATATTTGATCAATGTTCTCACTATAAATTTACATTTTCTCAATATGATTTTTTATTTTCTCATTATGAATTCATATTTTCTTAATATGAAAACGTATTTTCTGATTATGAATTTGGATTTTCTGATTACAAACTTGAATATTTCATTATGAATTAATTGTTCTCAATGAATTATGATCTATATATCTCATTACGAATTAACATGTTCCTATTATAAATTTACATTACGCATTATGAATTTGTATGTCTCTAATATGAATTTACATTTCTCTATATAAATTTGTATGTTCCGACTATAATCTTGAAAAGGTGTAGAGTAAAATATTTGTAAAATGAAAAATAATTTGTAAAATATTTTGACAATAACATTCGTTTTTAATTTGTAATATGACAGTATTGAAAAAAAAACACACACCAGTTATTAAATGTTGACATTTTAAACCATATTGAACATACCTATAAATAAATTACTTTTTCCCGGGATTCCCGGGGTTCCCGGGAATGAAATTTTTCATTCCCGTTTTCTCGGGAAATGAAAAAAGTCCGGAAAACCCCAAACCCTAATCTAGAGTGAAAAGGGTCAAAACGGGAGTGAAATTTGTATGGGAGCTATATATAAATCTGAACCGATCTAACACATTTTTACCACAGGTGTTTCTAGTCGAAATATAAAATGATTTGCCAAATCTGAAGACAATCTGATACAATTTGTGGTTTCTAGAGTGAAAAGTGTCAAATCGGGAGTGAAATTCGTATGGGGGCTATATCTAAATCTGAACCGATTTTCTTCAAATTAAATAGCTTTCGTCCTTGTGCCGAAAAACTTCGTTCTGCAAAGTTTCGTTTGGTTCTGGCTACAATTGCGACCTGTATCGTAATTGCAACAATAGACGGACAGACAGACAGACGAACATTGCTAAATCGACTCAGAAAGTGATTCTAAGCCGATCGGTACAATTAACAATGGGTTTATCTCCCTTCCTTTTGGGTGTTACAAACAAATTCACAAAGACATAATACTCTCGTGGAGTGTATAAATATAGTCCTACAAATTAAATAGCGTCCGTCCTTGACCCGCAAAACTTACTTGTGCCAATTTTTAATTAGATCAGATAATAATTGCCACCTATACTTTGATTACAAGAATAGATGGGCGGACAGAGAGACAGACAGACATTGCTAAATCGACTCAGAAAGCGATCTGTATGCTAAACGATGGGTCTATCTAATTTCCTGTTGGGTGTTGCAAACAAATGCACAAAGACATAATAACCTAGTGGAGGGTATAAAAATGTTATAAGTTAAAGTCTGAGAGAATTCTTATTGTCAGAACTATGTTGTGGAATTTTATGAGGATAATTTTTGTGGAAGATCTTAACCCTCTAGCTCCTCTCTTTGTGGGTCAATTTAACCCCTTTGTTTTCGAAAAAAATAAAAAATTCCATTCAAAAAGGACTACGAAAGAAATTGCCAGAAAATTTCACTGTAAAAAGAAACTCAGAGGAGCTGGACTATAAGTTTATTCTACAAAAATTATCTACTCAACATGCCCTTTTAGAATTATATGGTCGCTACTTTCTTCCAAAAAAGTTGTTGGAACAATGGAAGAGTGTTACGTCATAATTGTGAAGGATACCCCGACACGTCTCACGACGAAGTCGACCACAAGTTTGATATCGATGGGGTTGAATTAGAGAGCCTTAGAGCTTTCACAAGAACAAGTTTCTATTATCTTTCGCGATCAAAATTTTACCAGAAATTACGATTCATTATTCTAGATGCACCGGTTTTATTTTATCCCTTTTTCCAAAATTCCAACTTAAAAGTATTAATTTTGAAAATCACTTTATTTTAGAAGAATTCCAGTTTACTAATCTCGCATAGTGGAATATTGTCATACAATCAAATTATCGTTAAACTGGATGAAAACATATTTTTTGTTTAAATCCGTCTACTACCACGCCTACCTCCCATGCAAGTTAAAAACGTCTTAAATTCCTTATTTTAATATATATGTTAATAAAAATCATTACCAGTGATTTCATGTGAGTACACAATCAAATGAAAATTGTCAACGCCCTAATAAAAATTTTAGTTTTTTATGAAATGAAAATTGTCAACGCCCAAAAAGAAATTTTAGTTTTTTACGATTTCGGAATTTTTGATAAAAATTATTTAATTTTTTAATCGACGACAAAAGGCTATTATAACTTTATAAATAACTTAAGATTAATATCGGCCTAATATTTCCATGCGCTCGTATGCCACAAAACCTTACATCCCTAAGGTGTACTTTAAATAAATTTTCCAAAACACATTAACAGAGAACAGGGCCGTGCGCAGGATTTTCCCTGGGGGAGTTTTCATCTACACTCATCAAAAAGTGAACCCTATAATGAGTTTAGTAAATTGAACTTCGCATAGCGCTAACACAATAGTTCCTCATATCAAATTCAAACTTTTCCTTGAAAGTAGTACATTCTTTGAACTTGATTTTAGTTCAATTTTCCTCAAACCAAGTAAATATTTACTCAAACTGAGGAAAATTACAGTAAGTTTTTCCCCAAACCAAGTACGTTTTTACTAAATCTAAATAAAATTTTGCTGAAATAAATAATAATAAGTAAATTTTGCCTAAAACCAAAAAATTTTTTACTAAATTTAAGTAAAAATTGTCCTAAAACTAAATCTGAGTAAAATTTTGCTGATTTTTTCCATACAACAAGTATTTTTTTACTTAAACTGAGGAACATTTTATTTAATACAAGGGAAAAAGTGTAATTAAAATAAGTTCAATTTAACTAAAAAAACAAACAAATAGTTTAGCTTCAGAGTATGCAAAACTGATACAAAAAATGACAACATGAAATATTTCTCAAAAGTTTCATGATACCTCTGCCATAAAGAGTTGAGCTTTTACTTCATGTTGCGAAGACAAGATAGGCGCCTTCGCAGTGGTTGTTTAGAATAATTCTTAAAGTATTTAAGAAATAAGTCTCTGCAAAAGAACGAGAATTGCTTCTTAGATTAATATTCAAGAATTTTTTAAATAATTTCAAATGCTTTTTATAAGTTCATTAATACTTAAATGTATGAAGAACTCGGCATAAATTTCAGTAAACATTTTAAATTCATTTTAGGAAAAACACTTTTTTAAGTTGAAATTTCCTAAATATAATTTTTTCCATACCAAAAATTTCAGATTTTTTTCTCACTTAAAACCTTGGAAATATTAAGTTTGAATTTACTCAATTGTAAGAATTTTTTATTAGATCCAAAGAAATGTTTTTAAGTAAATCTTCTACCCTTTTTTTATAAGTGACGTTAATTTGATTATGTGTGATTACGTGAGCGTTTGGAAACCATTCATATTTTATTGCCAGCATCTTCGAGAACTATTTTGATACGTTCGTCCGACAGACATCGTCGGTAAAATTACATTTCAGTAATCCATCTATCAGTACACTCAAAGGAATTTGTCAGTAAAAGAAAACAGATTTTCTGCTGCTGAAAAAGAGACAGCAGATTTGTATCTGCTGAGATAGCAAACAGCTGTTTGCTGTTTTCAGCAATATAGAAAAAACTTAAATCATATGTACAGAATAGTATGACCACTGAGATATACATGTTAACAACACTTTTTTGAGTAGAAGTTATTATAAAGCAATTTATTACCAAGCTAATATAAAAGGAAATTCAAGCTATACTCGCTTATGAACGCTTATCTATTTTTATACCCTCCACCTTCAGGATGGGGGTATACTAACTTTGTCATTCCGTTTGTAACACCTTGAAATATCGACCTGAGACACTATAAAGTATATATATTCTTGATCGTCATAAAATTCAAAGACGATCTAGCCATGTCCGTCCGTCCATCCGTCCGTCTGTCCGTCTGTTGAAAGCACGCTAGCATCTAAACGAAAGGAGCTAGAACGTTAAAATTTTCCATAAATGCGTCTTATAGTCGTAGATCAGTTGGGATTGAAATGGGGCGAAATCGGCCCAAAGGGTCCTCACAAGGACTAAAAATACCCATAATAATCCCTAATATTTTAGCGTATTTAAGCATGTTTTTTGAATATGTCTGTTTATATTTGCTTGATATTTGGTATGCGCATTCCCCTTATAGCAAAAACGTGCACCATAAAGTGATTCTTATTTGTAGGGGGTGAAAAGGGGCAAAAAAGGGATAAAAATGGTACATATTACACGACAACAACTAGAATCACGAAATTCGGTGTGTACATTCCTCTAATTGAGTAGATACATAATATAAAAGTATTTTTTCCAAATTCGTACTTTTAAGGGGTAAAATAGGAATAGAGGGATAAAAATGGTACCAACCAAACGGCTGTACCTAGAATAATGAAATTCGGTGTACACATTCCTCTGATTGCATAGATAAGTAAAATACACGGATTTTTCAAAATTCGTACTTTTTGGGGTTAAAATGAAAAAAGGGGATAAAAATAGTACCAATCTAATGACCGCAGCTAAAGTCATGAAATTCGGAGTATACATTCCTCTGAGTCTGTAGACACGGAAAATAAACTGATTTTTCGAAATTCGTACTTTTTGGGGTTAAAATGAATAAAGGGGATAAAAATAGTACCAACAAAATGACCGCAGCTAGAATGATGAAATTCTAATTGCGTAGAAACGTCAAGGGGTAAAAATGGTACCATCCAAATGGACGCAGCTGGAATCAAGGAATTCGGTGTATACATTCCTCTGACTGCATAGACAAGCAAAATAAAAAGTTTTTTTCCAAATTCGTACTTTTTCTTTTACGAAAAAAATTGGTTGAATCATAAAGTTAGGTTATATTGCACTATGTACGTCTGATAATGGATTTTCAAAATTTTTACTTTTGGAATTAAAATAGAATGAAAATACAACCAACTGTAGCACCCACAATCTACCAATATTTATAGCATTTAAGCTTTTTGAAAATATAAATATAAAAATATTTATTTTTTGAATTGACGTATTGGTAGCCTTGCCTTATAAGCGTGGTTTGAAATAATTAAAATGTTATATTTAATTATAAAATTATTTTTTCAATATTTTTTTTGGTTTGGCTATATTAAAAAATTTATTTTCCTGTAATATTACTGCACTTCTACGAAAACCGACAACCTCTGTGGAATGCAATCCATGGTGGAGGGTATATAAAGTTTGGCCCGGCCGAACTTAACGCCATTTTTACTTGTTTTTATATTTGTTTGTCATTTATTTTGGTTCAAGACCAAAGGTTGTGCTGAAGTCTTCAGCAGAACCCAAAATTAGCAAAAAGGCAAAGTGAGACCATTATTGTTGCAGCTAAAAGTTGACTGGGCAGTTTCGATTGGCGCTACCCCATCTCGTCAGAATTTTCGCAACGAATGTATGTCTTTGACTTAAATCAGGGTTCATATTAGTACCAGCGGTCACATACGACTAATGAGAAGCGCTGATAAACAAAATATTCCACCGAACTAAGTCGACACACTAAAAATCTCACTTTGCCAATTCAATGTTATGCATGTGCTCGCATCGCACGCAACAATGCAAAAGTTGTTGTTGTACGGTATGTCCCGTCTTCACTGTACCTCGTGTGTATTGTTGTTGTTTGTATGTATTGTTGGTCTGTTATGTTGTATGTGTTTGTCATTTGTTTTGGTTCAAGACCAAAGGTTGTGCTGAAGTCTTCAGCAGAATCCAAAATTAGCAAAAAGGCAAAGTGAGGCCTATATTTTAATTAACAGCAGCCAATTTTAGCAGACTGCTGTGTGAATGGTGATGTAAGATTGCAGAAAACTGCTGTTATGCCAAAAAAGCTGTAATAGCAGAAAAGTGTCTGCTGATAGGCAGCAGACAATCGCTGCTTTTATTAACAGACTTGTTCTAAGTGTAGAACTTTTTTTTGAAACTTGAAATTACATACATACATACATATCGAGGACTTATATTCATAAGTGGCTATGAACAAAAACATAACTTTTCAGGAGTGCGAAAAAACTGATTTTCTCCTTAATTTGAAGAGAAGTTATTAATCATTCTTCTACCACTAACCACTTTTGTATGTTTAAAATTGAGCACTGTAAATGGTGAAATAAGCACATAGTCATTTATGCCCAAATATATAAATAAGATTTGTTGTAAACTCCATAAAGTTTTTCATGAAATCTTGGCAATGTTGTATAGAAACGCATTTTCTTCTAAATCTAGAAAAATGTTTTAAACAAGATCGTTGTAGCGAATTATAACCTTCGGTTTTATGCTGCTCCATTGTTGATCTACTTTATTTCTATTATTTTTATGTTCATAGACAATTATGCAGTCAAAAACTAACGTGTGAGTGGATAGCCAAATCAGAAAATTAAAAAAATGGCTTTAGAAAAAAATTCTTTTCCAAATTTATATGACAAATGACTCATTTTCGAGAAAATGGATCATAGCCACTTTTGAATATAAGCCCTCGATATATTTATTGAAGAAATATTACACAATAAACGATCAAATTCCTCGGCGCTTAACCCTTCAGGCCCGCATTTTTTCTGTGATAAATGCAGAAACTTGGATATGCTTTTTGACAAAGTATAGGTCTAAATAGGATGTCTAATGAGTTTTGGGGTTTTTAATTTATATAGGACATGAGTAACATGATGTTTATTCAAAATCTTTATACGCATATTCCGATTAAATAAAAAATAATTGGAAATGTACTAACTAAACTAAATACTAACTCTGAAAAATATTTGACACAAGAAATATAAAAAAAATTGAGTAAGTTAAAACTCATTTCTTATTGTTCCGCAACTTCAAAGTAGATTTTAAAATAGAGACCTACACGCACAGAAAAAATGCATTACCTAGAAACGAAATTTTAGACACGTGAATATCGTTTTTGAGTTTCTTTTATGGGAAAAATTAGTTTGTTTGCGATAAACATGACATCACTTGTTGTAAATGAACAAAGAGAAATATGTTTATATCAAAGATTTTTCTTCGTTTGTCGAAATGGATTTGTATTATCATTGCAAACTCCCAAAACATTAGAAGTAACAAAAACCATTGTTGTTGCAACTGTGATGAAAATAGGACACATCGGTTTAGATTTAGATACAGCTCCATAAAAATGTCGCATCGCAAATGTTACATCTTACCGCTCTACAAGCATCAAGCAAATTATTTGCTTTTATTAAGAATGTTTCTAGATTTCATTATGATATCATAGTGATTCTTATCTACACTTTTTTAAAATTACTAAAATATTTTGGTATTAAATTTCCAAACTTTTATTGTAGTACACAATTAAAAGTTCATAAGATATTGCTCTAGTCGAATGTCAAGAAGTGGTATCGGTTAATTGAAATGAAACTTTTCGGAAGAATTTGGTGTCCTTTTGCGAAATTAGCATTACACAATCTTGAAATTGGCACAATTCGTTTAGTTTGCTTGTATTTTTCATAAACTTTGTCCGAAATTCAATTCCACGATTTTTTATGCAATTTTCGTGTTTTCACGAATTTGCTGCAAAATTACCATTACAGTCGAGTTATTTTAAAAATACCTTAAAATTTCTATATTTTATTGCTTCAGAAAGTCTAGAAGGTTTTAAAAAGTATAAGTTCGAAACCTCTCTGGGGGGTGGGGTTTGAACCCCCAAAACCCCCCCTTGGGCACTGCCCTGACAGATAACAACGAAGAAAGTATAGTAGTATTTTTGGCTTAGAAGGTTTCACCATCTCAGTCATTAAATCAATGTTTACAATAGCAGAATATTATTTTTAAAATGAATAAATAAGATAATAGTTTAACAATATTTGTAAATGTCGAGGCATCGGTCGGCCTCGCGAATATAGTTTTATGCTGTAGGAAATTTACAATACTAAATAAGTACTGAAAAGGAAAGCAAAGGTGTAATAACACTTTTAGAGCTCCTATTTTCTACGAAATAAACGAAATTTCAATGTGACACATGGTTCCCGAGATACATCCCAATAAAATAACCAACTATTTTTGCATTTATAAGCTTTAAATGCATCCACAGCTTAATTTAGCTGCGATTTTGGCAAAATCTTTTAGAATATGCTTAATAGGAAAGTTCTGTGACAAATTCAATCAGTAGAGTCGAGCTTTGGGACCATGAAATTTGGGAGTTTTCTTTATCTATTTTCGCCCCCTAATAAAGAGTGATTTTTTTGAGGTTAGGATTTTCTTGCATTAGTATTTGACAGATCACGTGGGATTTCAGACATGGTGTCAAAGAGAAAGATGCTCAGTATGCTTTGACATTTCATCATGAATCGTCTTACAAACGAACAACGCTTGCAAATTATTGAATTTTATTATCAAAATGCGTGCTCTGTTAAGAAAGTTCATTGCGCGCTTCCATTTTATGGTCAGTTTAATCGACCCACTGAAGCGGCTATTCGGGCTATTGTGACTAAATTTCGCACCAAATTTACATTGTTGGACATTAAACCACCAACACGCTTACGTAGAGTGCGAACTGAAGAAAATATCGCAGCTGTATCGGCCAGTGTTAATGATGACCACCAATTTTCGATTCGTCGCCGTTCGCACCAATTGGGTCTCTGTTACTCAAAAACGTGGATATGCCAAAATTGGACTAAGCGGATGGACCACCTAAGACGCAGCCGCGGTCAACATTTAAATGAAATTATCTTCAAAAAGTAAATGTCATGGACCAATCTAACGTTTCAAATAAAGAACCGATGAGATTTTGCAAATTTTATGCGTTTTTTTTTTTAAAAAAGTTTTCAAGCTCTTAAAAAATCACTTTAGTATGAAACATTTTATAGTGCGCGTTCACACTATAAAAACATTGAACTTACCACATAACGAGAAAATACACCGCATTTTTATGCCTGTGTTCCCATTGTATCCCTTGAAAGTACGAATTTGGAAAAACCTTTTGATTTCCCGTGTCTACGCAGTCAGAGGAATGTATACGCCGAATTTCATTATTTTAGGTGCTGCTGTTTAGTTGGTATTGTATTACACTGTGTGTAATTTTTTAAGTCATGGAAATAACCATATACGGACATCACTACGTGATAAAAGACCAAAAAAGACCCGTGTCTCCCAGTTTTGCACAAAGTCACTCACTTTTTTATGGGCCACTGTGTCATTTTTTGGAATTTCGATTTACTCTCTGAGACAAAGTTGTAGCTCTTGTCATAAAGAACAAAAATTGTGAACATATAAAATCAAAAAACTTCACCTTCAAGGTCAAAATCGCAAATGTCGTCGAACAAATCTCATGGGCGCTGATTAAGGATAATATCACTCATACGCACTGTAGTCGGACTGACCATTAACAGATACAGTGCTGCAGGATATATTTTTTCTACCTAAACGGTGTTAAGAATCATTCCTATGTTCATATGGTCTAGAAAGTTGTTTATTTAGATCTTGGGTACATTTTTGTAGTTGATTGTTTCCTTGAATTTTGAACTGTTTGCTACCTATGGACCTGAACAGGGGAAAAGGTAAAAAATAGAATTTTGCGATTTTGACCTTGAAGATCAAGTTTTTTTGATTTTATATATATACAAGAGCTACAACTTTGCCTCCGCGAGTAAATCAAAATTCTATATATATATATACTCAATCAGAAGAATATACACACCGAATTTCGGGATTCTAGCTATTGTCGTTTGATAGGTACCATTTTTATCCTTTTTTTTTGCCCCATTTCACCACCTACAAATCGGAATCGCTTTTTGGTCCGCGTTATAAGGGAATACGCATACCAAATATCAAGTATATACAAAACAGAAATATACAAAAAATGTGTTTAAATACTCGAAATATTAGGGGTTATTGGGGTATTTTCTACCCTTGTTAGGGAAAAATGTTCCCTTTGGACCGATTTCGGCCATTTTCTATTCCAACAAATCTACAACTATTAGACGTATTCTAGCAAAATTTTGAAGTCCTGGCTCCTTTCGTTTAGATGCTAGCGTACTTTCAACAGGCGGACGTGGCTGGACCGTGTTAGAATTTTATGACGATCAAGAATATATATTATATATTAGAGAAGAAAAAAAAACGTCCAAAGTCATAATACAATTCGAAAAGTTATGTTCATCCTCAAACATAACTATGAATATTCCCAACGAAAAAATACTTACCATGTCCATTCCTGAGTCTTCTTTATGAATATGGTGAAGATGCCCTCGAAGAGCAGCAGCAGCAGCGGACAACTGAGACTCCAGTACATTATGTCGCCCTTGTTCTTGACCACCTGCCAAATGGCTATAATGCAGTGGGCACTGAAGATGACTCGCGTCAAAGTCGCCTTAATTGTCGTTATAACTTTGGCCATGTTTTTTTTGCAATTGTTCTTTCACTTTTTGCTTTGCAGTTCGTTTAAATTACACTTCATTCATCACAATAAATGATGTTACTTGACAGTGTTTCCACTTGAAATTATTTTATACTTTTTGAGTCACTAAGACTAAATGCGGAACTACGAACTGGAGAATGTTTACCGACCAAACGAACTGTACCGTAGGAATCACAAATCGCAACTGAATTCAAAGACTAATAGTTCAATTAACTTTCACTAAAAGGATCTCTCTCATCGTTTAAAGGAATTAAACGTTACAGTGATGGTGAAAAATAGTCAGCGACTCTGTTACGTTAAGGTAACCGGTTACTTTTTACATTACGAACGAATGCAAAGTAATGTGGAGTTGTATGCGGTATGTTCCACGACAAGAGGAACGGCGCAGCACAGTGGAATATTTTCATACAAGCTGTGGCAGAAATCAGAAGGAAGAGAGCTAGGACCTTGAAATATCGCACATATCTCTTATTTCGTCAAATTAGATCCAAAACAACCACGCCTACCTCTCATGTAAGTTGAAATGAAAAAGCGTCATAAATTTCTTATTTTAGTATATATGTTAATACAAATCGTTACCAGTGATCATTTGAGTCCACAATTAAATGAAAATTGTCAGTGCCCCGCCCAAATACAAATTTTATTTTTTACTATTTTCAAAATTAGTTTAAATAAATAACTTAAGATTAGTATCTGCCCAACATGCGCTCGCGTGCTATAAAACCTTACATCCTTAAGGTATACTTTAAATAAATTTTCCAAAATACATTAAGAGAGTACAACGAAGAAAGTATTGCTACATTTTTGACTTAGAAGGTTTTATTATTTCAGTAATTAACTCGATGTTGGCAGCTATAAGCAGAATATTCTTTTTGAAATGAATAAATAAGAACAATAGTTTAACAATATTTGTAAATGCCGAATCATCGATCTGCCTCGCGAATATAGTTTTATGCTGTAGAAATACAACCTTCAGGTAAACCACTATCTGAAAAGGAAAGCAAAAACGTAATAACACTTTTTTAAATGCAAAAGACCTTAGATACAAAACGATGTCTTAGGTCACTAATTAACGTTTCCGTTAAGTTGGCCGGCCATACAAATCAAGCCAGCCTTTGCTTCTACTCATCACGGATCGGAATATCTGTTAGAGATCATCTTCTAAGTTAATATACGCATAAACTCTAACAATAATAATATTTTCTTAGATGTTCCAGGGTTAATTAGGTAAAGATGGTGGTTGAAAGCAGTATAAAATAGTCCAGTTGATTCGGACATAAGAGGCAAGATTACTTTGTGACACCAGCTTCGAACATATCACACAGGTAGGGCATTAAATAGATGTCCCAGATGTTGAAAATGCCATTTTCGAATTTCGAAAAAACAAAAGTTGTGCTGAATTGTGCTAGGTTTGTGCCCAATTGTGCCGTAAAAAGTTTTTCGAAAAATTGAAAATTGACCGAGATATTGCGAAAAAACTTTTTTTCCAAAAAAAATCGCTGGGATTGCCATTTTGTTTTTTTGCAAAAACAAAAGTTGTGCTAGCGGAGTACATAATTGTGCCGTTTTTAAAAAAGTTCTATCTCAATCCGTTTTCGAAAAAATATTTTTTAAAAATATTGTGCTAGGCGAGCACAATTCAGCACAGATTTTGGATTTGCAAAAATCGCGATTTTACAAAATTAGAGCATTTTTTTGAAAAATCGCCAAAATTTTGATTAGCG
The DNA here is from genome assembly GCA_947397865.1 of Polietes domitor. Classification (NCBI taxonomy): domain Eukaryota; kingdom Metazoa; phylum Arthropoda; class Insecta; order Diptera; family Muscidae; genus Polietes; species Polietes domitor. The sequence goes on along the minus strand of OX377618.1, from coordinate 124,869,707 downwards.
ATTTTCTCGAAAACGGTTTGAGATAGAACTTAGCTTGAAACGGCACAATAACACCCTCCACTAGAAGAACCTAGCACAACTTTTGCTGCCCAAAAAACCTACAATGAAAATTTCAGCGATTTTTGTTGCGAAAAGTTTTTTCGCTGTATCTCTGTCAATTTTCATTTTTTCGAAAAACTTTTTGCGGCACAATTGGGCACAAATCTAGCACAATTCAGCACAACTTTTGTTTATGCGAAAAAACAAAATGGCAATTCTAGGATTTTTTCGAAAATAGCGATTTTTTCGAAAACGGATTGAGATAGAACTTTTTTAAAAACGGCACAATTATGTACTCCGCTAGCACAATCCAGCACAACTTTTGTTTTTGCAAAAAAACAAAATGGCAATCCCAGCGATTTTTTTTGGAAAAAAAGTTTTTTCGCAATATCTCGGTCAATTTTCAATTTTTCGAAAAACTTTTTACGGCACAATTGGGCACAAACCTAGCACAATTCAGCACAACTTTTGTTTTTTCGAAATTCGAAAATGGCATTTTCAACATCTGGGACATATTAAATAACTGCTTAAAAACGAGCGTGTAATAAAATAAAAAATCATATAAAGAGTGATTTTTTTGAGGTTAGGATTTTCATGCATTAGTATTTGACAGATCACGTGGGATTTCAGACATGGTGTCAAAGAGAAAGATGCTCAGTATGCTTTGACATTTCATCTTGAATCGTCTTACAAACGAACAACGCTTGCAAATTATTGAATTTTATTATCAAAATGCGTGCTCTGTTAAGAAAGTTCATTGCGCGCTTCCATTTTATGGTCAGTTTAATCGACCCACTGAAGCGGCTATTCGGGCTATTGTGACTAAATTTCGCACCAAATTTACATTGTTGGACATTAAACCACCAACACGCTTACGTAGAGTGCGAACTGAAGAAAATATCGCAGCTGTATCGGCCAGTGTTAATGATGACCGCCAATTTTCGATTCGTCGCCGTTCGCACCAATTGGGTCTCTGTTACTCAAAAACGTGGAAATGCCAAAATTGGACTAAGCGGATGGACCACCTAAGACGCAGCCGCGGTCAACATTTAAATGAAATTATCTTCAAAAAGTAAATGTCATGGACCAATCTAACGTTTCAAATAAAGAACCGATGAGATTTTGCAAATTTTATGCGTTTTTTAAAAAAAAAATTTATCAAGCTCTTAAAAAATCACCCTTTACTTCCAATGTAATGCCTCGCGTCCTCTCTAGGCAGTGTGAGTAGTGCGCTGTGGGGGAATGAACCTTGGCCGCCAAAAGGCGCTCACACCCACTGTCCTCGGCTAGAGTGTGTCTGTGTGTCACCTCCGTGTTGCATGTGGTTTACAACCGTGGCATACATTCTGCGGTGGCGATTTTCACTGCTCAGTGCTCAGCATTCAGTGTTCGGCGTTAAGCTGTCATCAACCCCCCATTAACTGTCATAAATTTCAATCCTCTAAAATTTTGCTATCATTTGACCGGACGTTTTTGTGTCATCCTTCGGCTTCGTGTTCATTCTTATGGACTGGGGGTGACTCTCAACTGTTGATTTGTAGGGCTGTGATGATACACAGCCATCCACATGTTGCATGTTTCCTAGACTGTGATGTTTGGGGGAGTAGGAGTTGGATGTACGATGTAGAATGTGAAAAAGTGTGTTCAGAACTGCGTTCTGGTTATTTCACCAGCGATTTTGATCGAACTTTGCCACTCTGCGTTGAGCAATGGCGGAACTTTTGAAGAGGGTCCATATGTTCCTTGGGCAATTAGATAAACGTACATAGGTTCAGTATAAATGTGAATTTTGTAAGCTTATTTTTGGCTTTTTTGTTTATAAATTAGTATTATAAATATGTTGCCGACTTGCATCAATAATGCCACTAAGGTGCTGAGGCCAGGAAAGTTATTTATATGGAATCTGTAAAAATAAAATAAAATTAACAAGTAAGAAAGGAGGTAAGTTCCCCGGGGCGAACTTTATATACCCTCCACCATGGATGGCATTCCACAGAGCCTATCTATTTTCGTAGAAGTGCAGTGACATTACAGGAAAATATTAATTTTAGTTTGTAATATATCCAAACCAAAAATAATGAAAAAATATTTTATAAATAAATATAAAATTTTAATTATTTCAATGTACGCTTATAAGGCAAGGCTACCAATATGTTTATAATATTTATGTCAAAATAATATTTCAAATCAATTCAAAAAGTAAATATAAGGTAGAATTCTTCGAAAAAGCTTAAATATCCTAAATATTGGGGGATAGTTGGTGAATTTTTAGCTATAGCCCTTTGGTTGGTTGCATTTCCATCCTATTTTAATTCCAAAAGTACAAATTTTGAAAATCCATTATCTCTCACGTACACAGGGCAAGATAACCTAACTTCGTGATTCAACCGATTTTGCCGTAAAAGTAAAAAAGTATGAATTTAGAAAAATCTTTCTATTCTGCGTGTCTATGCAGTCAGCTGTGGCCACTTGGTTGGTACCTATTGTATCCCCTTTTTCATATTTTGCCCCCTTAAGAGTACGACTTTCTAAAATCTCGTTATTTTAGATGTCTACGCCGTAGACGTTTAGTAGGTACTATTTTTAGCCCTCTGTTCCCATTGTATCCCAATCATACCCAATATCAAGTGAGTACAGTACAAGCAGACATATTAAAAAGACATACTTAAATACTCTAAAATATTGTGGGTTATTGTTGGTATTTTCAGTCCTTGTGAGGAAAAAAATTGTAATCCCAGCTCATTTCGTTAGATGCTAGCGTGCTTTCAACAGACGGACGGACAGACATGGCTACATCGTCTTAGAATTTTATGACGACCAAGAATATCTATACTTTATAGGGTCTCAGGTCGATATTTCAAGGTGTTACAAACGGAATGACAAAATTAGTATACCCCCATCCTTGAGGTGGAGGGTATAAAAATGAAATGATGTTCGTTGGTAATCGCATTACTTAAGAACGGCTGAACCGTTTTGGCTGATTCGTAACCGAATGATTTGGGAAACGAATAAAAAGATGACATGTCTAAAAATTCACAATGAGGCATTGAACGAAGACGTGTAATTAGTATTAGGTATGACAGCGCCCAACTGTCCGATGTACGACGCATTTATTTGGGGAAGTTAAAATGCAATCCGAAAACAATATTGCAACAATAAGTTCTAACGAACGCTCTGCTGTTGAGTCGGCAACAAAAAATGCTTACGGAACGCGCATGCGGCTTATGGCCGTAGTGATAGTGTCATAGTGATTTTCTTCTTGTACGTTTCCGGTGGAAACGGAAAAACATAATTGAGCATATTAGTTTTTGCCAAAATTCCCTCGCAAAATTAAAGTGATGTTTCCTCAGCTATTTCAGCTACGTTCTTGGGAGGCAGCAGAAAAGCAATGAGGATACGATGAATATGCTAATTAATGAAACAGCAATATCCAGCCGACGAACAGAATCAAGTTTTGAGGAAAGGCCAATTCGCTATAGAAAACAAGTAAGGAAAGGCTAAAGTCGGATGAGGCCGACTATATGATACACTCCACTTTCTATCCGAATACAATTCAATTCGATAAAAAAGTGAAAATGGGAAGGATTTTGGTATGCTTCCTAATCATAGGCTAATATGACCTGACCCAATTTGTCAAATCGAGAAGAATATTTGTATCGGGCTGTATCAAAACATGGATGTGACCCACTTTCGCAATAGTTGCTTCCAGTTCAAGTATAACGTGTTATGCTCTATTTGAAGATATTCGCTGAAAATACGTGGTTTCTGGGGCGGAAATAATCAAATTGGGTGTAAAATTTATATGGGAGCTATTTATAAATCCGAAGTCAATTGCCATTAATTAACAATAAAATCGCTGCAAAAAAGTCACAAAAGTAATTAATCATTTTGCTTCATATAGGCATTATAGAGAATGGCCAGAAAATCATTACAGTCTTTTATGGCGAAGTGTCGTTTTTTGTCAAGCACATACAGTACTGAACCAGTATGAACATACATCTATGGTGGTATTCAAAATTTACAAGGAAACTAAATATTGTTAAATGTTATTTACTCATTTTATTACATTTTGTGGTGGCCTAAAACATTTCATTGTGGATGAAAAAATTTAGATACATTTTTGCCAAAAAAAAGTAAAGAATGGCTAAAGTCGGACGAGGCCGACTATATGATACCCTTTACGTTCTACGCCATTACAATTCAATTAGGTGAGGATTTTGGAAAGTGTGTTATATCATATACCGATGATACCCTTTTACACAATGTATGTTTCCAGCTGAAATATAACTTGTTCTGAACAAAATCTTATAAAATGTGTGTTTTCTGGAGCAGAAAAAGTAAAATCGGCGAAATTTTTATGGGAGCTATATATAAATCTGAACCGATCTGGCACACTTTCACCACAGATTTTTATTGTTGAAATGTGAGCTGTTAAGCCAAATTTCAAGAAAATCGGTTAAAAGATGTGGCTTCTAGAGCGGAAAAAGTCAAATCGGTAGAGACATTTGTATAGAATCTGAACCAATTCGACTCATTTCCCAGAAATGTTTCTATTTCAAAGGTGTTGTGCCAAATTTGACGAAAATCTGTCAAAACATATTGTTTCGAGAGCGCAAAACGTCAAATCGCGAGCAACATTTGTATGGTGGCTATATCTAAATCTGAACCGATTTACTTCAAATTAAATATCTTAAATAGGATCGGACAATATTAGCGACCTGTACTTTGATTACAAAAATAGATGAACGGACGGACATTGATAAATCGACTAAGAAAGTGATTCTAAGCCAATCTGTATAATAAACGATGGGTCTATCTCCTTTCCTTTTGGATGTTACAAACAAATATATAATACCCTAGTGAAGGGATAACAAATGGGACAGGTTTTAACGTTTTTAGATATGAAATAATAAAGCCTTTGGATTTACATTTGAAAACATCAGTGTTATATTATTTTAATTTATTTCTATTATTATTTGGTAGGAGGAAAGAGGAAGTAGTGTTTGTTGACTCTTGTTTTAAACTTCTGCATTTCATAATTTGGTGGGAAGATATCTGCGGAAGTAATTTGTAATGTGTGCTCCGGCCGGTTCTCCAATAGACAACAAATGGGTGAGAGTTCCTGAAAAGTACCGAACGTTCTCACGGGCGGAATAAGATCACGAATATCAGAAGAACGAACACCGTGAAAGTATCGATAGAACAAAGACACACAACCCACATTACGACGATGTTCAAGGGAAACAATATAATTGGATATCCTACCATCTCCTATCAACACCATCAAGTAGCTCCAGTGATGAAGCTGGAGCACCCGACCATATATGGGAGTTATATTCCATCTTTGGTCTGATGTAGGTAGTGTAGATATTGAGAAGATCAGAAGGAGTGAAGTATTTCTTACACCGGTTTAAGAAGCCACTTGAATGCTTCTTTCGACACTTCAAATACATGTTTTGTCCAACGAACACCGCATTGTATTTTCATGCCTAGAACATCAAGAGTATCTGATTGATCCATATCTACGTTCATTGAAATCGACGACACCGTTGGATCAGCGCTTATGAGACAACAAGGAGCACTGGGTCCATATCTACGTTCATTGAAATCGACGACACCGTTGGATCAGCGCTTATGAGACAACAAGGAGCACTGGGTCTTACGTGCATTAAAATCTACTCCATTTACTTGAGCCCAATCGGAAATGATCAGTAAATTCTGGCTGTGTGACTCATCCATCAATCGCCTTTTGTCCTCAATTTCTATGGTCTATGATCGAATGAGTATGAACAGCAGAGGTTGCTGTCATCCGCAAATGAGTATATTGGATTCGAAGTCCGATCCAAGTGGTCGTCGATGAAAATAAGAAAAAGGGAGGGGGAAAGGACAGAGCTCTGTGGTACTCCGGCGGTTAACCTATGCTCGTCGGATGTGAACCCATCTACAACAACACGCATAGTACGATCTCTGAGGAAGATCGATATAAATCGAGTGAAATCACTACCAACACCAAAACCGATAAGCTTTGATATGAGTGCGCCGTGCCACACTCTATCAAAGGCCTTGGAGATATCTAGCTTACTCTCAACCTTACTCTCAACAAGCTGGTGGATGGACCGACTCCATTTTTCGGAGAGCAGTGTTATCAGGTGTCCCGTAGATCGATTCCTACGTCATTAGTCATTAGTTTCTAAATACCTCACAAGATGGTGATTTACCATACTCTCCATAACCTTCGAGAGCGCAGAGTAAATCGCAATCGGGTGGTAGTTAGCAGGGTTATTAGCCTCACCTCTTTTAGGGATGGGCTGGATGTTCACAAACTTCCAAGGAGCTGGGAAATCCCCTGCACGGTATGCAAGTTTAAAAAGATTGCTAAGTGGACGGGCAAGCGTCAAAGAGCACTTACATACAGGGCCGTGCGCAGGGGGGGGTCGGGCGTTCAAACTCGTCTGAAATGGTATTTTTGTAGTAAAATCATGAAAACACCAAATGGACACCAAATTGTTCCGAAAATTTTCATTTTTATTAGCCGATACCACTTCTTGACATTCGACTAGAGCTATATCATATGAACTTTTAATTGTGTACTTCAATATAAGTTTGCAAATTTAATAACAAAATCGTTTAGTAATTTTAAAAAAGTGTAGATAAGAATCACTATGATATCATAATGAAATCTAAAATATTCTTAATAAAAGCAAATAATTTGCTTGATGCTTGTAGAGCGCTAAGATGTAACATTTGCGATTGGACATTTTTATGGAGTTTTATCTAAATCTGAACCGATGTGTTCTATTTTCATCACAAATGCAACAACAACGTTTCTGTTACTTCCAATGTTTTGGGAGTTTGCAATTATTATACAAATCCATTTCGATAAACGAAGAAAACATTTACAACAACTGATGACATGTTTACCGCAAACAAATGTTCACGTGTCTAAAATTTCGTTTCTACGAAATACATTTTCTTCTCTGCGTGTAGGTCTCTATTTTAAAATCTACTTTAAAGTTGCGAAACAATAAGAAACGAGTTTTAACTTACTAAAATTTTTGTTATATTTATCACTTATGTCAAATATTTTTCAGAGTTAGTATTTTTTGTACATATATAACAAGTATTATTCAAAAGAGAAACAACAAATTCAGTAACATAGATCTACGTAGGAAAACGAAACTCTAAAATACCAATTATTTGGTTTTTTGGAATTAAAATGTCTAGTTGTTTCTTCTTGCATTTCATCGAATACAAAAAAACTGTATTTGTTATTCGAATTTATACATATTTAAGATTATAAAAATGAAGAAACATTTCCAAATATTTTTTATTTAATCGGAATATGCGTATAAAGATTTTGAGTAAACATCCTGTTACTCATGTCCTATATAAATTAAAAACTCCAAAACTCTTTAGCCATCCTATTTAGACCCATACTTCATCAAAAAGCATATCCAATTTTCTGCATTTATCAAAGAAATGCGGGACTGATGGGTTTATCGCCGAGGAATTTGATCGTTTTTTGTGTAATATTTCTTCAAAATACCATTTTCTAGAAAGTGAGTTTTTGATGCCAAACTATTCTCAGATTTGGATGTCATCTGTCATATAAATTTGGAAAAGATTTTTTTCTAAAGCCATTTGTTTTTATTTTCTAATTTGGATATCCCCTCGCACGTTAGTTTGTGACTGCATAAGTGGCTAGGAACATAAAAATAATAGAAATAAAATAGTTCAACAATGGAGCAGCATAAAACCGAAGGTTATAATTCGCTACAACGATTTTGTTTAAAACATTTTTCTAGATTTAGGGCATATCGTACTATCAAATTCCATCATTTCGCGTAATAGCATTTTGATTCCCCAGTTATGAAGCTAAAATAGGAAAAGTGGTGGTTGTAAAGTCAAAAATTGTGAAAAGTATATAGAAGCTGGAATCTTTAAATTCGCCGTGTACATCACAGAAAATGCGTTTTCTATACAACATTGCCAAGATTTCATGAAAAAAGCTATGGAGTTTACAATAAATCTTATTCTTATTTCAACATTCACACTGCTAAAGAGTTTGCAGCCTGCTAAAATTGGCTGTTGTTAATTAAAATATAAAAATAGATAAGCGTTCATAACGAATTTAGCTCGAATTTTCTTTTATAGAATTTTCTTTTATATATAATGCTGAAACAGCAAACACTGTTTACCATCTCAGCATATACAAATCTGCTCTCTTTTTTAACAGCAGAAAATCTGCTCTTTCGGTAGACTTTCTGCTTTCTTTTACTGGCATATTCCTTTGAGTGTAGTGATAGATGGATATAATATTTCTCGAAGATCCTGGCAATACTTTCCCAAAAAGTTGGAAAATTAAATTTGTATGAGTAAAGTTTCCATCTTTCAAAGCCATAGTAAATATTTCATTTACTAGAAAAAGGGTAGTAGATTTACTTAAAATCATTTCTTTGGATCTAATAAAAATTCTTACAATTGAGTAAATTCAAACTTATGTGGAAGAATATTTCCAAGGTTTTAAGTGAGAAAATAATCTGAAATTTTTTGTATGGAAAAAAATCCATTTAGGAAATTTTAACTTAAAAATTTGTTTTTTTTTTTTCCTAAAAGTGAGTTAATATGTTTACAGAAATTTATGCCGAGTTCTTCATACATTTAGGTATTAATGAACTTATAAAAAACATTTGAAATTGTTTAAAAATTCTTGAATAGTAATCTAAGAAGCAATTCTCGTTCGTTTGCAGAGACTTATTTCTCAAATAATTTATGAATTATTCTAAACAACCACTGCGAAGGCGCATATCTTGCCTTCGCAACAATCATGGCGTAATAGCTCAACTCCTTATGGCAGAGGTAACATGAAACTTTTGAGAAATATTTCATGTTGTCATTTTTTGTATCAGTTTTGCATACTCTGAAGCAAAACTATTTGTTTGATTTTTTAGTTAAATTGAACTTATTTTAATTTCAGTAATCATTTAATTAGTTTTAGGATATTTTCACCAAAATTTTACTAAGATTTAGAAAAAAATTACTTAGTTTTAGGAAAATTTCGGCAAAATTATACTTATATTTAGTAAAATGTACTTGGTTTCCTAAATTTTAGTTAATTTTAACTCATTATAGGGTTAATTTTTGATGAGTGTCGATGAAACCCCCCCCCCAGAGGAAAAGCCTGCTTACATAGGACAAGTGCTGAAATGCCATCCGGGCCCAGGGATTTATTTACGTCGATATTTCATTTCAAATGAATTGAATTCATTTCATCCAATAGGTTAGCTTTAGGTACCGGGTTAGTGAATATCTGGTCATCTTTACAAGAGTTGGGATTGATGAAGATTTATCCTTTACTCTTTTTACAAATGACCAAAAGCTGGGAGAAGAAAGAACTTTAGCACGAAGGCGTTGTTCGTACAGAAACTTTGCACGTCTAATTACCCTGGCTCACATGGTTGCGTAGCAGATCATTGGTGGCTTTTTTATTCAAACGCCATTTCTTGAACGCTTCCTCTTTGGATCTGACAGTAGTCTGCATGTCTGGTTAAACCAACTTTTGTTAGATGGTTTAAGCGAAATAACATTAGTTGGAGATTTCATTCCAATCAGGATAATATTTTCGATCATTTCAGCCGCAGCATCTACATCGCCGTTTAGAAAGCAAAGTTTCCAATTGAAATGCCGGAAAAAGTTGTTGAGCTTGGCCCAACGTGGCTTTTCATATATATAAATTGTGCGCTTTGTGGCTGGGGTCGAAGCGACACGAAGAACTGAATACGAAAAGGCTGCTGAAACAATACAGTGGTCCGAATTACCAAGAGGTGAAAGAACATTAACTTCAAACTTTTCAGGGTGTGAAGTTAGAAAAAGATCAAAAATATTTAGGTTTTGCCCTTGGACACACGGAATGTGAGTCGGTTGATTCACTAGTTGCGTCAAATCATTATGCGCGGCAAAAAGCTCGGCGTATTGGCCCTCCGGTGTTGTGTGACTCGAATGGGCAAGCCAAGAGGAATTATGGACATTGACAATCCTCTGGACAGGACAATCCTCTAAAATTTTAGTGATTGAGTCAGAAAGGGCATCCCATTAAGGGATGCCTCCCTTTCTGCGCTTGGACTTGTATACATAAATTCGAAATGTAGTACGTGTGTTCCAATCCTGAATTTAACCCAAAGGGAGTTAAATTCCGAATTTTGTGAGCTCAAGTGTTGCTGGCTCTGAAACAGAAGAACAGAAGATTGACAATTGAATTACACGAAAGGGAGTGGAGGGGGCCAACGGACACACAATGAAGGAGACATAGAAACCCTTCGTATGGTCTGTGAAGAGCGGCTGCTGTTGTTGTTGATGTTGTTTTTTGCCGATGCTGTAGATGTGTTTGTTGTTGGTTATATAAAGAGTGATTTTTTTGAGGTTAGGATTTTCATGCATTAGTATTTGACAGATCACGTGGGATTTCAGACATGGTGTCAAAGAGAAAGATGCTCAGTATGCTTTGACATTTCATCATGAATAGACTTACTAACGAGCAACGCTTGCAAATCATTGAATTTTATTATCAAAATGCGTGCTCTGTTAAGAAAGTTCAGAAAGAAAGAAATTGTGTTCAGCGACGAAGCTCATTTTTGGCTCAATGGGTACGTAAATAGGCAGAATTGTCGATTTTGGAGTGAATATCAGCCAGAAGCATTGCAAGAGCTACCAATGCATCCAGAAAAAGTCACAGTTTGGTGCGGTTTATGGGCTGGTGGCATCATTGGACCGTACTTCTTCAAAGATGATGCGAATCGTAACGTAACTGTGAATGGTGAGCGCTACCGTGAGATGATATCCAACTTTTTTTTGCCCAAAATGGAAGAACTGAACTTGGTTGACATGTGGTTTCAACAAGATGGCGCTACATGCCACACAGCTCGCGATTCTATGGCCATTTTGAGGGAAAACTTCGGAGAACAATTCATCTCAAGAAATGGACCGGTAAGTTGGCCACCAAAATCATGCGATTTGACGCCTTTAGACTATTTTTTGTGGGGCTACGTCAAGTCTAAAGTCTACAGAAATAAGCCAGCAACTATTCCAGCTTTGGAAGACAACATTTCCGAAGAAATTCGGGCTATTCCGGCCGAAATGCTCGAAAAAGTTGCCCAAAATTGGACTTTCCGAATGGACCACCTAAGACGCAGCCGCGGTCAACATTTAAATGAAATTATCTTCAAAAAGTAAATGTCATGGACCAATCTAACGTTTCAAATAAAGAACCGATGAGATTTTGCAAATTTTATGCGTTTTTTTTTTTTAAAAAAGTTATCAAGCTCTTAAAAAATCACCCTTTATATAGAGCCACTGTATAATTAAAAATATTAAGACGATTCCAAATGTATGTGAAATAAAATGACAGAAAAGTGAAAACTACAACAATTTTAAAAACTGTCTGCAATTTCTAGCGGCGAGGTTCTAGAAATCGTGACCAACTAATGAACTTGGAAAATAATGCACTACCGTACACGACAGAGCTGTAATACTTGATATTAACACAACATTTAATTATAAATTCAACCAGAATTCTCAAATTTTCATCTAGATTTTCCGTTGTTACATACAATCGTAATAATATAGCCAATACAATTGTAATAATTGGTGAGCCAGCGAGAATGTACAATTTTCCCTGGATTGATGTTAGCCAGATCCACCGAAACCACGCCGCTACAAATTGCCGACAGGTTTTAATTAATGTTTATATTTAATGTTTATACAATGAAGCTCTCCCTATAATGAATTGATTTCAAAAACACAGCCTTTTCGTTCCAAGTTTATCTCCTTATAAAGAATTCCCATACAACGAATTTCTCTTTACAATGAAAAAATTGTGCATGTGTAAAATTGAATCACATAGGTTTTGTCTCTATATAATGCATTTTTTCAAACGTATTTCTGTTACTCATAATAACAACACTGTGCAGGGCCGTGCGTCTAGTTTTACAAAAAAATAAAGTCAGTCTATGGCGCAATGATATATGACGTTAATTTGATTATGTGTGACTACGTGAGCGTTTGGTAACCATTCATATTTTATTACCAGGATCTTCGAGAAATATTTTGATACTTTCATCGGCAAAATTGTATTTCATTAATCCATCTATCACTCAAAGGAATTTGTCAGTAAAAGAAAGCAGAAAGTCTACTGAAAGAGCAGATTTTCTGCTGAAAAAGAGACAGCAGATTTGCTTATCTGCTGAGATGGTAAACAGCTGTTTGCTGTTTTTAGCAATGTAGAAAAACTTTAAGCATATGTACAGAACTTAAATATCGTTCATTCCATATCAAACCGAATGATTTTCGTAAAAAAATACGACCACGACTTCGATTTTAACGATTTTTCGCAGACATATTCTACTGTTAAAAATATTTTACACGTATTAAGAAAGAAAACCCGTTTTTTTCAAAAGATAGGACCATTTGAAAATTAAAAAATCTAGAAAATCGTGCCGAGGTATGAACATTGAAAATAGTATAGTGAGAAAACGGGTGGGCACAATTCAAAGAATGATGGCTTATTTTATTTTAAACAATCGTTCAGAAAATACTTTTTTCGGGCGACTACATTTAGTAAATGTTTTTTTGAAAATACAACCCGTTATTTCTCCAAGCTGAAATTTTCAGGGTGTGTTTAGAATCGATCAGGGAATATGCCTATATTTTTTCTGAAATTTTAGGTTGGTGTTTTCATAGTGAAAAATACAAAAAAGAAGAAAAATCATAAATACGGCACGTTTTTCTTGATTTTCGCAATTTTCAATTGGTCATATATTTTGAAAAAAAAAAATCGGTATTTTTCGTCTGCTACGAATCAAATATTTTAAAAAATTTAGTTATCGTACAAAGTTTCAACGAAATCGGAAATGGTGATGTAAAAAAGGTGTTCGCTTTGACATGGAATGATCGATATACATATTAACAAAACTATTTGGAATAGAAGTTATTATAATATTTATTTATTACCACGGAAAGATATTGCGAAATTATTTTTAATGATACGCATATTGTCCCAAGCTAATATAAAAGGAACGCTTATCTATTTTAATATTTTAATTAACAGCAGCCGATTTTAGCAGACTGCAAACTCTTTAACAGTGTGAATGGTGATAAGTCTAATTTTTGCGTAAGTCTTGCCGTGAAGGCTTTACCCATGGTGTGCTAACACACTGAGACATTATGATGCGACAGCCACCGCCGTAGCCCAAAATCTGGCTAGTACAATTCAAGGATACACTATATGGGCATATCCTTCCCCTTGGTGAGGGGCCGAGGCCTATCTAAAACCTCTGCTGTTCTATGGGCCACAGCACCCGGTTGAATGCAACTCCACATTGAGTCATTGCTTTACCCGCGATTTGTGTCCAAATCACAGGCACCACGATGCTCCCCAAGGGGCCGCTCCATTAGCCAGGCTATTACAAGTCCTAGGGGCTCCTGACTACCCGTGGTACCAGAATTAAGTCTCCGGTCAGACTTCGTAGCCGAAACTACTTCCAGTTGAGTTCCACACAACACGGGACTGGTAACCAAAAAGAAAAAGCTGCGGTCATGAGATGGCAAACATGCTGGCCAAGGCCCACATGCAAAAGTGGAACAGTCAAGTATACGTTGCGTGGACGTATACTCCTCACTGCCAGAAGGGAGACCCATCCCTGCCTCTTCCGTTCAGCGACGATGAACGGCAACCATACTTTCGGATTCGCCTGACCAAGCCTCCAACTGGGCCAAAGTCCTTGGCGTAAGGCAGAATCATTGGACTAACTCTAAATATTTGGAAATGTTTCTTCATTTTTATGATCTTAAATATGTATAAATTCGAATAACAAATTAAGCTTTTTTTGTACTCGATGAAATGAAACTCATTTCTTATTGTTTCGCAACTTTAAAGTAGATTTTAAAATAGAGACCTACACGCAGAAAAAAATGCATTACGTAGAAACGAACTTTTAGACACGTGAACATCGTTTTTGAGTTTCTTTTGTGGGAACAATTAGTTTGTTTGCGGTAAACATGTCATCAGTTGTTGTAGATGAACAAAGAGAAATATGTTTACATATATCAAACAGATTTCTTCGTTTGTCGAAATGGATTTGTATTACCATTACAAACTCCCAAAACATTTAGAAGTAACAGAAACCGTTGTTGTTTCATGTGATGAAAATAGGTCACATCGGTTCAGATTTAGATACAGCTCCATAAAAATGTCGCATCGCAAATGTTACAAACCACGCATTGCAAACGGAATATACGAATAGCCACAACATATTATATTTGAACATCTGTTGTGGAAGTGGAATATGTGGGTCGATGTTTTGATATAACCCTTATACAAATGCCCCACCCGATTTCTATACTCAGACAGGGGTATATCATTCGTTTGAATTGAAAGAAATTAAAAAATGCAAATTGTATTTAATTTAAAAATTAAAGTATTGTACTATCTTTTGCATAAGTACTACTTTTTCGCAGAAACGAAGAATTTTATTTCGCCAGTAGATTTTTACATAATTATTAATTTAGAGGTAAATTAATTTTCAATGATTTCATTCCAATTAGATATACTACAAATTTGTCCAGAGGGTTAGCATCAAGCTAAATTTTTGTTTTTTTATACACTCCACGAGAGTATTATGTCTTTGTGCATTTGTTTGTAACACCCAAAAGGAAGCGAGATAGACCCATTGTTAATTATACCGATAGACTTAGAATCACTTTTTGAATCTATTTAACAATGTCCGTCCGTCCGTCTGTCCATCTATTCTTGTAGTCAAAGTACAGGTCGCAATTGCAGCCAGAACCAAATGAAACTTTGCACAGCAAAGTTTTTCGGGATAAGGACGCTATTTAATTTGAAGAAAATCGGTTCAGATTTAGATATAGCCCCCATACGAATTTCACTCCCGATTTGATTTTTTCTGCTGTAGAAACCACATATTTTAACAGATTTTCTTCAAATTTGGCAAAATATCTTACATTTCCATGAGAAACACCCAGGATGAAAACGAGTCAGATCGGTTCAGATTTATATACAAATTTCGCTTCCGGCTTGATTTTTCCGCCCCAGAAACCACGAAATTTTCACCGAATTACTTCATATTGAGAACTGGAAGAACCTATTGTGAAATGGGTCACTTCATTCCATGTTTGGATATCGCCCTGATACAGATATTCTTCTCTATTTGACAAATTGAACCAGGACATATTAGCCTATGATTAGGAAACATTCAAAAATTCTTCCCGTTTTCACTTTTTTCCGAATTGAATTGTATTCTGATAGAAAGTGGAGTGTATCATATAGTCGGCCCCGCCCGACTTTAGCCTTTCCTTACTGGTTTTTTTTTAAGAATGTTTTTAGATTTCATTATGATATCATAGTGATTCTTATTTACACTTTTTAAAATTACTAAAGGATTTCTTATTAAATTTCCAAACTTGTATTGAAATACACAATTTAAAGTTCATAAGATATTGCTCTAGTCAAATGTCAAGAAGTGGCGAAATTAGCATAACACAATCTTGAAATAGGCACAATTCGTTTGTTTGTATTTTTCATAAACTTTGTCCGAACTTCAAGAAAGTGTCCACAATTTTCTATGTAATTTCGTGTTTTCATGATTTTACTGCAAAATTAGACACCATTTCAGACGAGAAAGAAAAACCAAGTATTCAAAAATTGATCTTCGTTTCAGTTATTAGAGATATGTATTTAATGAAGCTTATAACAACACTTTATAAATTTAACGTTTCCTTAAATTCTGTTGTAGATATTGTTCATCAAAAATTTTCAAATTTCGACGAATCTAGGATAAACTCCGTGTTGCAACAACATATTGTCCATGCCCAAGATCGCGTAAAAAACGCCAGAAAGTGTCATAGTTTTTTAATTTGTTTTTTAATATAAAATAACATTTAAAAAATTCTAATATAAAATATTTCCTATTATGTTTATGTTTCACACAATTTATAATTAATGAATTACATTTAATATCTTGTTCAAGATGCTGAAATATTTTTAATAAATTGAATATTGAACACTGCAAATAATACATAAATATTGAATATTTTAACACGAGAAGAAAACAAATTTATCTCTCGAGGCAAAATATACAATGTTGTTTCAGTTTTCGTCGACGGTGTATTTTTATAGGAATCGCAAACATGTTTAGCTGGGTCACCGATTATAACTCGTCAGCAATTCGTCCGATCATCTTCTAGGCAATTCATTTGTTATCCTTCTGTTCAAATCGTCCGACCATCTTCTACGCAATTCATTTGTTACCCTTCTGCTTAATTCGTCCGATCATCTTCTAGAAAATTCATTTGGGACCCTTCTGCTTAATTCGTCTGTGATTCTTATAAGTGGTTCTACTAATACCCTTCCACGCGAATCGCGTTGAGGGCACAACTGCTTTAGAGTGAAGATCAGAATATTATTCCCAGATGACAGTCTTCCGCGATTGAAACAATTTTCCCAGCGAATCGCAGCTTATCTTTACGCGATCGTTATAGGAAAAGCCAAAAAACCAACATGCTTAAAAGGAATACGAAACGGATTTTACAGCTGGACAACAAATTTAGCTCGCAAAAAAGGAAGGTTTGACTTTTTGTTGATAACTGCACTGCGCATCCTAAGGAGTTAAAAGATAAACTGCAAAATATTAAAGTTGCATATTATCCTCCCAACATGACTTCGTTACTTCAACCAATGGACCAAGGCATTATCTACAACAAAAAACAACTTTACAGAAAACGAATTTTGACGAACATATTGACAGAAATGGAGGAAAATAAGTCTGTTCAAGTTTAAGCACAGTGTGGAATGCCTATGTAAAACCCGAAACAATTGCGAACTGTTTCAAAAAGGCAGGATTTTTGAAAGATGACATGCATACTTCCGTTATCGGATTTGGCTTCATTTAGGGAAGTAACGAACGTTGATACATCATTTGAAGACTATGTCAATGTTGATATTGATGTGCAGGCATCCCATCCGATGAAGATATTCTCACCAGTGTTCTGGAACGTCGTGGAGGTCCCGCTATCCCAGGTATTTACTTACTAATTTTATGTGCATACATACATATTTTAATACTAATGCCAAAAAAAGAGTAAGAGATTCAGATAATGATGAAAAAGAACTGGCTGGTGAAGAATTGTCAGATGTCAACAACACGTTACCTACATTGGAATACGTTTCTTCATGATGAGGAGTAACGTACCGACTAATGTATTTAAATTCAGCCTTTCCTTACTTGTTATTCTTGGCTACAGTGAGAAATAGGAACGTGTGCTATATATAGGGATACAATTTATTATTGAAAACCACAAATTTCTTATTGCAAATTTCAAAAGAATGCATCAATTTTGCCCCTACCTCCTCCTAACAATAGTGTTGGCGGATAAATGAGATGAAGTTTTCCTACGCTACGGCGTATGTGTGTATATTTAATATTTCACTGCAAATGCTGATAACGCTACAATAATCTGCTTGCTATTCTGTGCATTGTGAAAGTAACAGCGCACAAATCAATGAAGTGTTAAGTAATCATGGACACGACATCATCGCATTCGCATTTTTGATGCTGCACAGACAATGTGGCACAATTTACCTTAGAAAACCGCAAATTACTGAAAAGAATTCATCAATTTTGCCCCTATCTCCTCCTAACAAGGAAAGTGCGACAAACGCCTAAATACAACTTAAGCTTAAGTTGGACATATAAAGATTTAATTATTAGATAATCAATATTCGTTGGAAACTTTGTTCGTATGTATGTATATAGCAGATAAGGTCACAATTTGACATTGACAGCTTTGAGAAGAGCACAAAAGGATATGGCTACTTAGATCACAAAGGCCGATTTTGACAAAAATAAACATGAAAATGAAAACTGATTCGTACTGAGAAATAAGCTTAATATTTAAACAATTTGCGTACATTAAACTATTCGATATATCGTGAACTTTATAAAAAGTAAAATAAGTTGGGCTCGCGATAAGGGCGTAGCAATAGATTTCTGCTGGGGAGGGCTATAGCTTTTATTAAAAAATATTTTAAATAAAATATTACAGCTTCAAAATTTGTTTGTTAAGCTGTATAGGAGTATAAAAGAAGGTATGTATAGAGTTATAAAGCATTTAATTTTACGTAGGATAGAGGCAATTGTGTAGGAGGTACTAGAAGGAAAGGGCTAAAGCATATATATTTATAGGTATAATTTGTTTATAAAGACTTCTTCAAATATTAACTGATTTTGACTACACTCGTGTACACCAGCCAGGCGGACGGGCGGACATGGCTCAAACTGTATAAAATGTGAAACGGATTTGGGTCTGAAGTCACACATTCCATGCGTTACACTTTTTTCTGTCCCAACTGACACATACCCTCCTACTCTGTAGATTAAGGGTATAATTAATTCATATTGAAATCGCGATATTGTTAGTGTGCAGCTAAGTAAAAAATGTCACCATGTCATTTGTAAATAAATTTGCATTCTATAAAAAAGAAGAAGAGGGAGTAGTGTCTGTTGACATTTGCTTTGAAACTCTGAATGCCATAATTGGAGGGAAAGGTATTTGCCGGAACTCGATTCCACATGCGGATAGTACGGGCGAAGACCGAATTTATTCTGTAATGTGTAGTGCGGCCGGTTGTCCAATCAACAACAAATGGGTGCGCATTCCTGGAGAGTCGCGTATCTCTACCGAACGTTCTCACGGGCGGTATAAGATTACGAATCTCCGAAGAACAAACTCCATGAAAGTATCGGTAGAACAATGACACACAACCAACATTACGACGGTGTTCAAGGGAGACAATAGAATTGGATATCCTACCGTCGCCAATTAACACCATCGCCCTCCTCTGGACACGGTCAAGTAGCTCCAGTGATGAAGCTGGAGCACCCGACCATATATGGGAGTTGTATTCCATCTTTGGTCTGATGTAGGTAGTGTAGATCAGAGGGAGTGAGATCAGAGGGTGTAAAATATTTCTTACATCTTTTTAAAAAGCCTAAACATTTGAAGGCATCTTTCGACACATGAAATACATGTTTTGTCCAACGAACATCACGTTGTATTTTCATGCCAAGAACAACGAGAGCATCAGATTGCTCAATTCTACACCGTTCATTAAAATCGACGACACCGTAGGATCAGTGAATCGCTTGTGAGACAACAAGGAGCACTGGGTCTTACGTGCATTAAATTCTACGCTATTCTCTCAACCCCATTCAGAAATGGCTAGCAAATCCTGGCTAAGTGACTCATCCATCAATCGCCTTTTATCCTCAATTTCTTGATGACTTGGTCTATGATCGAATGAGTATGAATGACAGAGGTTGCTGTCATCCGCGAATGAGTATATTGGATTCAAAGTCCGATTCAAGAGGTCGTCGATGAAAATAAGAAAAAGGGAGGGGGAAAGGGCAGAGCCCTGTGGTACTCCTGTGGATGAGAACCCATCTACAACAATACGTATAGTGCGATCTCTGAGGAAGCTAGATATAAATCGAGAGAAGTCACTACCAACACCAAAAGCGATAAGCTTTGATATGAGTGCGCCGTGCCAAACTCTATCAATGGCCTTGGAGATATCTAGAGCAACGACCTTACTCTCACCAACTCTCATCAGGTCTCCCGTAGATCGATTAAATAATTAAATAAATTAAATCATTAAATAAGTCATTAATTTCTAAATACCTCACAAGATGGTGGTTAACCATACTCTCCATAACCTTCGAAAGCGCTGAGCAAATCGCGATCGGTCGATAGTTAGCAGGGTTATTAGCCTCATCTTTTTTAGGGATGAACTGAAAGTGAAATGAAATAAGAATTATAACAAGCTTTATATGAAATAAATAAATTATTTTTTATTACATTAAAAATAACAACATAGATATAGACGGGGTCTACAAAAAAGTCGATTTGATAAATATTTTAAAATTATAATATTCCGACTTTTGTAGAAGTGTAGTGGAAGTGGAGGAAGAAGTGGAGCGCTAATATCCCATCTTGAGAGCGGATGTGCGCTATTAGCAAACTGATGAGAAAGGTTTTTACTGTACCTCCTGGTGCATCGAAAAAAAGGCCGTATATATATATGTGTATATATATCTATATATATAGAGGTTTTTTTTTGCGACAAACAAACGCAAGTCTTCAACATTGAATTGCCGCTCTCTTAGCAAATCTCGATCAGTAATGTCAATGATAGAACGTTCAGCCACTACCATTCCAAGTTGATTAAGAGTTGCTGATGGCTAGGCATATGTCTTAAACTTTTATCAGCATATCGTTGAAAATGTTAATCGCAAATGATATAGAATAGTAACGGTGCGATAATGATGCAAAATGTCCTCACTCATATCCTCTTTGAATTTTCCCACAGGTCTTTCCCCACAGTTCTTAATATTATCGCAAACAAAGTTCGTATCTGGAGAGGATGACAGCTGACAGAAGCATACATTTATGTGGTCTCCCAGTTTCCGACACGCCTCTCTCAACTGCTCTTATTTTTAAACTGGGTTCTCTCACGTTAACTAATAACATTATCAAATAATAACATTCTGCGTTGTTTGGGTTACGTGTTTATAACACGGCCCAATGCATATGAAGCGTAGACATTTTGATACCCATTTACTAGAACACCTTGCTTGGTTCGAGTATGAGTAGACGCGCCAATTGTTCATACCATGACCTCTTATATTTAAGAACCAAACCCTTAGAGTCTAAACCCAATCAAACACGCTGGCGGCGGCGGCGAGAAAATTCGCTGGCGTCCAAACCAAATGAAGAGAGAGCGGTCAGAATTGTCACTTTTTCTTATTTGTCGGTTAACTTTTTGTGATCGATATTTAAACACATTTATATATTTAAAAAATGTCATGACGTGTTATTTTATAATATTGTTGTTTGGGTCAGAGATACAAGCCGACCGATTTTAAGCCGACAAGCCGCCGCCGCATGTTTCCGCACGAGCCGCGCCGCCGCCGATTTCATCGGCTCACATCAACTTCAACCACGCCGCCGATTTCATCTGCTCATATCGACTTAAACCACGCCGCCGTGAAGACGAAATTTACAAAAGTCGAAAATTACAAGAGAAAATATAAGTGCCGACATAGACAACCAACTGCTGTGATATATATGGATCTTTCTTTGAATTTGGGATCCCACTAAATGATGACGTCTATAGAAAGTTGAATGATTGTATTTTGATTTGAAAGTCGCATTTATATAAGTCAATTCCGGTATGCGTGGCCATGTGTTCCTATAAAAAACAAAATGTGTCAAAGTAGGTAGAGCTTTTTCATCTTTGGAAGGATTTTGATATTCAAGATGTCTGGTCAAATAAGCCTCATATTTATTAAATTCACCCATATTATAAATTTTAGGAATGGATTCCCACTCCAAACAAATAATTGTATGGAATAATAATATGAAATTATGAGAATATTGGCTAATATTTACGAATAATGAATTACTTGCCAAAAAATAAAAGAAAAGGTATTAAAACCCAATACAAATTATTCCTTCTCTTTTCCCAAAATTGTCAAATAAATAGAGGTGATCGAATTACAGAACGAGACGGCAAATGAGCCAAAAGCCGCCGACCCATTTTGGGCAGCGCCGTCGCCGATAATTCTGGTTCGGCTTGTAACTCTGGTTTGGGTGAAGCCGCGTCTCTTTTTGTAGCACGACCTATTATAGTCAAGGTCGTCCTCTATTCGTTACAATAAAATATTCAAGTGAATAAAATATAGTTTTTGTGAGCGGTGTCATGCCCATCCCCTATTATAGCCAGAAGACATCCCTTTTCCACAGTCTAGTAAAATTTTCAGGAGAATCCGCCATTCGTTACGTGTTTTGTGATAATTGTAATATATAGTTGGTGTGGGCAGTCTCACGTCCATTTGTATCATGACCGTTGTATAGTCACCATTCAGAAACTATCCTCTGTTCAGAAGTTAGTCACAATAAACTTTTCAAGAGAATCCGCACTTCGGAATGTGTTTAATGATAGTCTTAAAATATAGTTTGTGAGGGCGGTGCCACGCCTCACTTTCGTATAATGACCTAGTATATCCTGGAACCATCTCTTGTCCACAAGTTAGCTGCAGTGCGAATCAATGCCTTTTGTGATAGTTTTAAAATATTTTTTTTGTGTGGGTACCCCCCATCATGACCTAGAATATCCAGGAACCATCCTCTGTCCAGAAGATAGATACAGTAAAATTTTCAGGCGAATCGGTCCACCGGTTTGGCGTCCTATACGCAACATACAGACGCACATTGATTTATATATATAGATTAGAGAAGAAGTATAACCATGTGTGTAGCGATGCCTAAGATATGCAAAAAAACCGAGGTCTAGCGTAAGATTATCCATTTATCCATTTTTATTTCCATTTGGAAAATTTAAAAATCGATCTTAGTTCATGGTGGATCTTAGCTAACTTTTAATTCGACGCATCGCCGAAAAACTTCTTTCATCGATAGACTTATGCAACTTAGCAAAATTTTATAAAAATTTATTTTATAATAATGAAATAATAGTTTTATCAAAATTTTCTCACATATTGAAGTTGATTGTCTTGAAGTCTTGAAGACAATTTTTAACACAATAGATTCCTTGAGTCGACAATTTTAATTTAATTTAATTAAATTTAATTTTTTAAAATGTGTGCAATTTAATGAATAAATATGGCTTGTGTGTTTATACCCTCGACCTCCAGGATGGGGGTATACTAACTTTGTCATTCCGTTTGTAACACCTTGAAATATCGACCTATAATATATATATATATATATATACACATATATATATATATATATATATATATATATATATATGATCGTCATAAAATTCTAAGACGATCTAGCCTTGTCCGTCCGTCTGTTGAAAGCACGCTAGCATCTATACGAAAGGAGCTAGGACGTCCAAATTTTCCATAAATGCGTCTTATACTCGTATATTGGTTGATATTGAAACTGGGCGAAATCGGCCCAAAGGAAAAAAAAATTCCCTCAAAATACCCATAATAACCCCTTATATTTTACAGTATTTAAGCATATTTTTTCAATAGGTCTGCTTGTACTTACTTGATATTGGGTATGCGCATTCCCCCTACAACAAAAAACGTACACCATAAAGTGAAATGAATACAAATGGTACCTATTAAACGACTAAAAACACGAAACACCTAGAAACACGAAATTTGGTGTGTACATTCCTCTGATTGAGTAGAGACATAATAGAAAAGTATTTTTTTTTTTCAAATTCGTACTTTTAAGGCGTAAAATGGGAATAGAGGCATAAAAATGGTACTAATCAAACGGCTGATTACGTAGACACGTAAAAAACGGATTTTTCGAAAAGTCGTAGTTTTTAGGGTTAAAATGGAAAAAGGGGATAAGAATAGTACCAACCAAATGACCGCAGTTAGAGTCATGAAGTTCGGAGCTAGAATGATGAAATTCGATGTGTACATCCCTCTAATTGCGTAGACACGTAAAATAAACGATGCTTGCTTCATCAGGAATTTCAGCTGGGTTCTTTGAAGACTGCCGAAATGCGCTCAGATTGCGATGAATATGGAAAGTAACGAAACTCCATCTTGCAACCTATCAAAGATCTGATCGGTTCGGAGGAGTGTACTATGGAGCACTGTTCAATGATTGATTAAAAATGATAAAAAATATAATTTGCATAAAAATCCGCAGTCTATTAATGATTTTTTGGTGATTTTTTCCAAACACCTTCAGTGACTCCACGGCCTACTCCATCCAATAAACTAACTGAATGCTCGAATACGTCCTTTTTGTGGAAAACATCACGACATTTAAATTAAGTATATATTTAAAGCACTTGCTTGAAAATGTCAATGGCAAAATCGCCTTTGAAATGTCGACCTTCTGCATTATATTCCCCGTCGATTGTTCCAGTTCACCAAATGAAAAATCAAACTCATGCGAAAGATGTTCCTAAACATTGCTCAAAATCCACTTAAGCGAACGTGCAGACACTTCCATTGGCGTAATTTGAATTAGATCGTGTCATGCCAGCAAACGTTAATCGTTACAATAATTACTGAGAACAAAATTTTTCTCATTCCAGATTTGCTTAAACATTTGAAATCGCTTTTCAAAAATTCACACGACGATCACAAACAAACTAATTGAAATATGACAGGAAACATGGTCCCAGCCATTAATAAAACATGGGAGGTACAAGAAGGGGCGTGGCTAAAGCGTAAATATTTTTTAGGTTTAAAGTGATGAAGTTGTGAAGAATTTAATATTACCTAGGATAGAGACAATTGTATGGGAGGTACAAGAAGGGGCGTGGCTAAAGCGCAAATATTTTTTAGGTTTAAAGTGATTATAAGAACATTTTCAAATATCAAATTGCAAATGATTTTGACTACCCATATGGATGTTATGTCGGTTTTATTGGAACCAAAGTTTATGCCACTTTGTGTGGGAGGTACCAGAAGGGGTGTGGAAATTTCGCCCATATTTCAGTCGAATGTAACCACTAAAAAAGCATTGCTAAATATCAAATTTCACAGTATTCCGATCATCAGTATAGAAGTTATAACAGCTTTAATTTTACGTAGTTTTGCGTGCTTTGTGTGCGAGATCCTGGAAGGGGCGTGACAAAACCGTCATATTTAGTACACATAAAGTGATTTTAAAACCAATAACAAATGCCAAAAAATATAGCTGGCTCCGATTATCCGTGTGGAAGTTATATGGGTTTTAATTTAACATTGGAATATGGGGTATTTGTGTGGGAGGTAGCAGAAGGGCGTGGTAATTTCGCCCATCTTCGAACTTCGAACATCTTAAGTTTGGGAAAAATATTACCATGTGTAAAGTTTGAATTGATTCCTTAACTCCTTTCGAGAGTTATCGTGTACACCAGGCAGCCAGACATACGGACGAACGGACAAGGCTCAAACAGCTTAAAGAGTCGTGACACGGATTTGGTCCAAACATACTTTGGGTCTTAAGTCACTCCTTCAATGCATTAGACTTTTTTTCGTCCCAGATGTTATATACCCTCCTACTCTGTAGAGTGAGGGTATACAAATCTGTCTGCCTGATATAGGAATAGATTAGATATAGACCCATACATATTTCGCTCCCGATTTGACTTTTTCCACACGAGAAACCATTTATTTTAAAAGATTTTGATCTGAACACGTTATGTTTAACCTGAAAATATAGATTGTGAACGTGGGTCTCATCGGTTTATGATATAGAGCACATGCCGAAATCCTCACCGAATTGTTATGGCGGAGAAAGTGAAGGGTATCATATAGTCGGTCTCGCCCGACTTTAGGCTTTCCTTCCTTGTTTATATTATTTTATAAACATTATAATTGATTTAGGTGACCATCTTTTGTTCATAAGATTATACAACGTCCATTATGTGGACGTGGAATAATTCATAAATGCGGAAAAGATTGGAGTTGGAGAAGGGGTGTATGCATCGCTGTTACAATAACAAGATTACAATAACATCTTCAAATGATACTATTTTCCGGCATGCTTTTCACGATATATACATTAGAGTGGCTTCTTTTGTGAGGAAGGAAAAAATGTTGTTGATGTTCCCGACTAAAATGAAAGATTGGTTTGTTGTATGTGTTCTCCCGAAGTATTTCACTTTTATCACTGTCCGTTCGTGAGCTGAAAGCGTTCAAAATAACCTCCATAAATCAGGGTTTTCTTGAAAAGAATTCTCGATGAGAATGGTATAGGAGAAAAAACCGCTAGAAACCGCGAGCTTTACCAAAGCATATTAAAAACTTACTATATGACTCAGTATAAAGGGAAGATATTAATATTTTAGTGCAATTTTTGATGCATTTTTTATAAAATCCGCAATAACTTCCTCATTTTTAGTTGTTTTGGGGCTCGTTGGAGAGGTATTGATAACCAATTGTAATTTTTAGAACTTCCCAACCCATTAAGGGTCGCAATTTTTTGTCTTACTGTTAAATGTGAAGTAAAAACTGAAATAATGGTTTATTTGCATCGTAAACAGATTCTAGTCTTATATAAAGCTAATTTTTGGAAAGAAATTCAACCATCTCAAATTTTCCCCCATAAAAATTCAAACATGAATAATCTACATAAACTTTATAAAGGCAAAAAATTAAAATGGTTGTTAATGCTAAATTAACATAGATCGAAGCATGAGATTAAAAATATATTTAGCAGATGTTCTTCTCTTTCATTTGATACCCATATGACAGGCAAAAGTACGAAACTAAATTATTGAAACATTTACATACTTTTGAAATTAAAAGTCCTGTAAAAAAGACAAACGACCACGAAATAAGAAAAACTGAGTATGAGTTTTCCTAGTAGTGACTTATAGTTTCACTTCTATATAATCTCGTTCTTGGTAGGGAAATCATGTCGCACGGTTTTATTGTAACATCTTATCTGAAGTTTTCCTCCCAATTTATCCATTGAAAGAACAAAATTTCAGATGTTTTTTTTTTTTAAATTAGCTTTTTGTAGGACTAGAATGTGTTTACGATGCAAATAACCCCATATTTCTGGTTTTACATCACATTTTACCCACTGAGAACAAACAGTAAGAAAAAAATTCTCGGCCCTTAATAGGTTAGGAAGTTTTAAAGATTGCAATTGGTGATCAATACCTCTTCAACGATCCAACAAAAACACAAATCGAAGAAAAGCCAGTAAGAAGACGTTAAGTTCGGCCGGGCCGAATCTTATATACCCTCCACCACGGAGTGCATTCCACAGTATTACCAGCAGATTAAAAAATGTCGACTTTACATAGAAGCACAAAACCATATTACGAAAATTGTGATATTTTTATGCACATTACTATATTTGTTTACTATTTCAAACTAATGTATACTTATGCGCACTGTTTAGAATCGACTACTATACATAAATAAAATGCTGCAATTGTGAAAGTGAACAACCCTTTTTTCCTTCATAGTCAGAATGTATACACCGAATTCCATGATTCTATCAGCGGCCATTTTGTTGGTACTATTTTTATCCCTTTTTCCATTTGAACCCCAAAAAGTACGAATTTTGGAAAGATCTTTTATTTTACGTTAGAGGAATGAACACGCCAAATTTCGTGTTTCTATCTGTTGTCGTTTGATAGGTACCATTTTTATCCCTCTTTGTCCCATTTCGCCCCCTACAAATAAAAATCACTCTATGGTGGCCTTTTATGCTATAAAGGGAATGCGCATTGCAAATATCAAGTAAATACAAACTACTATGTTCAAAAAACAGGCTGAAATACTCTAAATATTAGGGGTATGTTAAGTCCTTGTGAGGGAAAAATTTTCCCCTCTGGGCCGATTTCGCCCACTTTCAATCCCAACCGATCTACAACCATAAGACACATTTAGGAAAAATTTGAACCTCCTAGCTCATTTCGTTTGGCCGTGCTTTCAACAGACAGACAGACGGACATGGGTATATCGTCTTAGAATTTTACCACGCCCCGGAATATATATACTTTATGGGGTCTCCCTCCATCCTGGAGGTGGAGGGTATAACAAGTAAGGAAAGGCTAAAGTCGGGCGGGGCGACTATATGATACACGCCACTTTCTATCCGAATACAATCCAACTCGGTAAAAAGTGAAAACGGGAAGAATTTTTGTATGTTTCCTAATCATAGGCTAATATGACCTGGTCCAATTTGCCAAATCGAAAAGAATATTTGTATCGGTGCTACATCCAAACATAGAATAAAGTGACTAACTTTCACAATAAGTTCTTCCAGTTAAAATATAACGTGTTATGCTCACTTTGAAGAAATTCTTTGAAAATTCGTTGTTTCAGGGGCGGAAAAAGTCTATCCGGGAGCGAAATTTGTATGGGTGCTATATGTAAATCTGAATCGATCTGACCCATTTTCACCGTGGGTATTTCTAGTTGAAATATAAAATATTTTGAAAGTTTTGAAGAAATGAATTTTAAAAAATTCTCTGAAAATACGCGGTTTTTGGGGGAACGAAATTTGTATGAGAGCTATATGTAAATCTGAACCGATGTGACCCATTTCACCGTGGGCGTTTCTAGTTGAAATATAAGATATTTTGCAAGACTTGAAGAGGATCTGTTAAAATATGTGGTTTCTAGAGCAGAAAAAGTCATATCGGGAGCGAAATTTGAATGGGAGATATATATAAATCTGAACCGATCTGACTTATTTTCACCATAGGTGTTCCTAGTTTAAATATAAGATGTTTTGCCAATTTAGAAGAAAATCTTTAAAAATATGTGGATTCTATAGCGGAAAAATTCAAATTGGGAGCGAAATTTGTATGGGATCTATATAAAGAGTGATTTTTTTGAGGTTAGGATTTTCATGCATTAGTATTTGACAGATCACGTGGGATTTCAGACATGGTGTCAAAGAGAAAGATGCTCAGTATGCTTTGACATTTCATCATGAATAGACTTACTAACGAGCAACGCTTGCAAATCATTGAATTTTATTATCAAAATGCGTGCTCTGTTAAGAAAGTTCATCGCACGCTTCCATTTTATGGTCAGTTTAATCGACCCACTGAAGCGGCTATTCGGGCTATTGTGACTAAATTTCGCACCAAATTTACATTGTTGGACATTAAACCACCAACACGCTTATGTAGAGTGCGAACTGAAGAAAATATCGCAGCTGTATCGGCCAGTGTTAATGATGACCACCAATTTTCGATTCGTCGCCGTTCGCACCAATTGGGTCTCTGTTACTCAAAAACGTGGAAATGCCAAAATTGGACTAAGCGGATGGACCACCTAAGACGCAGCCGCGGTCAACATTTAAATGAAATTATCTTCAAAAAGTAAATGTCATGGACCAATCTAACGTTTCAAATAAAGAACCGATGAGATTTTGCAAATTTTATGCGTTTTTTTAAAAAAAAAAGTTATCAAGCTCTTAAAAAATCACCCTTTATAAATCTGAACCGATCTAACACATTTTTACCACAGATGTTTCTAGTTTAAATATAAGGTTTTTTACCAATTTAGAAGAAAATCTTTAAAAATATCTGGATTCTAGAGCGGAAAAATTCAAATTGGGAGCGAAATTTGTATGGGAGCTATATATAAATCTGAACCGATCTAACATATTTTCAGCACAGTTTCTAGTTGAACTATAAGATGTTTTGCCAATTTTGTAGAAAATCTTTTGAAATATGTGGTATCTAGAGTGAAAAGAGTCAAATCGGAAGTGAAATTCGCATGGGGGCTATATCTAAATCTGAACCGATTTTCTTCAAATTAAACAGCGTTCGTCCTTGTCCCGAAAAACTTCGTTGTGCAAAGTTTCGTTTAGTTCTGGCT
Organism: Polietes domitor; assembly: GCA_947397865.1. Lineage (NCBI taxonomy): Eukaryota > Metazoa > Arthropoda > Insecta > Diptera > Muscidae > Polietes > Polietes domitor. Next base: position 124,840,254 of record OX377618.1, on the reverse strand, counting down.
ACAATTGCGACCTGTATCGTGATTACAACAATAGATGGACAGACGGACAGACAGACGGACGGACATTGCTAAATCGACTCAGAAAGTGATTCTAAGCCGATCGGTATAATTAACAATGGGTCTATCACTCTTCCTTTTGGGTGTTACAAACAAATGCACAAAGACATAATACTCTCGTGGAGTGTATAAATATGACCTAAATATCAGGTGTCAGTCGTTATTAGGTAGAAACAATTTCCCTCAGGACAGCCCAAATGTCCGTACCATTTTGATAAGAAAAGTACTAATATTTATTATCCAAAATGTTTCATATTCACAGTAGAATGTACATACCTAATTTCACGATTTTAGCTTCAGTCGTTTGCTTGCTACCAGTTTTATTCTCTTTTTCATTTTGACCCTAACTCGACTGTTTTGGAAAAAGTCTCCTTATTTTTTGCGTCTATGCAGTCAGACGAATTTCATGATTTGTTGGTGCCAAATTTAATCCCATTTAGATCCCGAAGGCACGAAATATCGAAAGATCTCTTTACTTTTTGCGTCTATGCAGTCCGAGCAATGTACACACCGAATGCCATTATTTTAGCTGCAGCCGTTTGGTTGGAACTAGAGATGGGCGCCACTCACGTGAATTGCGTGAATCACGTGAATCACGCGTGAACGTGAGCAAAATTTATTTTACTCACGTGAGCGTGCGTGAACGTGAGGAACGAAAAAATGTTAGTGCGTGAGTCTAATTTCTGCGTGAATCACGTGATTTTTTCGTGAGTCGCACATATTTAGTAATTCTTTTATTTTCATTTAATTTCGTTTAAAAATGTGACATTTTCCATTAAAAAGTCATAGACATATTTATTTCTAAAACAGAGTGCTTCAGTGTAGGTATAATATCTATTTTTTTTATATTATTTAAGTAAGCATTCCCTGTACCAACACTAAGCACTGAATTTATATGGAAACCCCCCATTAGTGTTAATTCAAGTAAAAAAAAAACACGCAACTTGTATCGGGGTATATGCTGTGTTTTTTACTTGGATTTTATGTCAGTGCCCGATTTCTAACTTATTTTGCGTTAAACTATACGGTATACAACACTGTAATATTGTATACTATTTGAAAAATATGAATTTAAATCAAACATCGCAAACGTAGAGTGTTTTAAATAATTAAATTAAATAATTTTCGGATTTGCGGGGCGTTACTCATTTTGATTTAAAATGTATATCTTTGTGGAAATTGTTTGCGTGATTTACGTGAATCACGCGTGATCGTGAGCAAAATTTATTTTACTCACGTGAGCGTGCGTGAACGTGAGTAATGAAAAAATCTTCGTGCGTGAACGTGCGTGATTAAATTTTTTTCCTTCGTGAGCGTGCGTGAACGTGAGCCAATAATCACTCACGCGCACATCTCTAGTTGGAACCATTTTTGTCCCCCCATTTTTCGCCTAAAAGTAAAAATTTTGAAAAAATCCTTCGGTATCGGTGCATAGAACCGACTGCTGGGGATACGAATTTCGTGTTTCTAGCTGTTGTCGTTTGATAGGTAAGATTTTTATCCCTTTTTGCCCCATTTTACCCCCTAAAAATAAAAATCGTTTCATGGTGCACGTTGTTGTTATCGGGGGAATGGGCGTACCCAATATCAAGTAAGTACAAGCTGACATATTGAACAAATATGCTTAAATACTCTAAAATATAAGGGGTTATTATGGGGTTTTTCAGTCCTTGGTAGGGAAAATTTTTCCCTCTGGGCCGATTTCGCCTACTTTCAATCCCTACCGATCTGCAACCATAAGACACATTTAGGGAAAACTTGAAACTTGAACCTCCTAGCTCATTTCGTTCGTTTGCTAGCGTGCTTTCAACAGACAGACATACGGCGGAGTTCAGGCTACTATGTGGGTCAGCGGGTGGCGGATAGCTGAACGGCCTGCAGATATGTAGGTTCGCTGCAATTGATAAGCAGTCCCCAACCAAGAACGGCAGGATTGGAGGGCGTGCCAAAAAAGGTTGCTTGTGCCCAAAGAAAATCCTGTGCCAAGGTGAACGGGTACCGCATTTACCTAAGTATTCCCCCACAGGAAAGAGAGATGTGCAACTAGGAGAGTGATGCCTCCGTGGTTCCCCAAATCGAAAAAATCCAGACGCGTCTGATCCATACTGGGCGGTCAGTTTTCCCAGGTCAGAGACGGCTGTGTGAAATCCTGGCGGCAGGTCAAAAATGCTAAGGGCGGGATCCCCGACAGAAAAGTCACAATGAAAAGGTTCGAAGATGAAGTAAAACTTACGGTGCAGGGAGTTAATAACCCAGTACCGTCGGCAGAGGGGGTGACCAAGCAGGCCCCCGGTCGTCGATATCCAGCGACTGCAACGAAAACAACAACAAGAAAGGAGAGATCAACCCCTTTCAACGGAGCGATATAATCCAGAGATCTCCCATTGTAGAGCTAGTGACACCACGTAATAAACGAGTTGCAGACTTAACTGAAAATAGAACATCTGCACAATTTGAGCAATCACCTTGTGGAAGAAACTCAGTAATAACGAAAAATCCTCAAGTAGATTATAATCCGGCTACGGGGGCGAATTCGAAGTCAGCCAAGATTCTGGCACTAAAGAAAAAGGAGGAATGCGGTTTTGAAACCACATGAGATACCTTCTCAGAATTGGGGAAGATGATAGTAAATCTCATGGACTATGTTAAAGTTCGACACAACGTTCATCATGCCATTAAGGATCAAGTGACTGCTATAGCATATAACAAAGTAAGGGATGAAAGGAGCAGAGTACATGACCAAAATCGCGAAAATACCGAAATCGCTACGCAGCCGTCACCAATATGGCCCACCAGAAGGGAAGTAAAACGGCAAGGGGAACCAATTAAAGAAATACCCACAACAATGACGTCAAAGAGACAAAAAAATAGATCTCCAAAGAAGAATCTGGCATCTGCACAAGAGGATATAAACGTTGGATCAGCTACAACTAGCTCCAAAGTTCCGAACCCGGAGAATAAGTGCGTAACCATAAAGAAAAAAGAAAGGAAGAGAGTTAGGAAGCAGAAGCCAGACGTCATAGCTATAACAGCTAAGGGAGATGTCACATATGCCGATATCCTTCGAAATCCGAGAACAGATCCCGATCTGAAGGACCTAGGCGAAGAAGTTAAGAAAGTCCGAAGAACCCAGAGTGGGGATCTACTTTTAGAGTTGACGTCCGCAAGTAGCAACACAGATGAAAGATTCAACGGCAAGATAGTAACATCTTTAAGAGGACGAGTGGATGTAAAGACACGCATAAACGAAATGATGATAGAGTGTAGAGACATGGATGATATCACCACGAAGACGGAGTTATGTAGAGCTTTTGCTGATACACTTGAAATACTAGATATCGACGAATCTAAAATAAAGTCTATCCGGAAAACGTATGGAGGAACACAGGCACCCAGTCGATGTTGCAGAAAAAGCACTTAACATGGGTAACATTAAGATAGGCTGGTCTACATGTCGACTCAGGCAGATAGCGTCGGTTACAAAGTGCTTTAAATGTCTGGACTTTGGACACATGGCGAAATATTGCGAGTCGGAAATCGATAGGTCCCAACACTGCAGAAAATGTGGCATCAAGGTCATATAGCGAAAGACTGCACGGGCGAACCGAATTGCATGTTCTGCATTGCAAAAGTTAGTACTAATATTAAACATGTTGCAGGTAGTTATAGATGCCCAGTATTCCGAAAGGCGCTGAACTCTAGATCGAATTGAGATTTATTCAGCTAAATCTAAACCACTGCCGCAGCCCAAGATCTCCTGACACAAACCATCTGCGAATTAAAATCAGACGTCGCAATTTTGTGTGAACCGTAAAAGTAAAAATGTATGGGAGGTGGTCTCTTCCGGTATGGGCCTGCGAAATAAGGCTATAGAGGAGGGAACTATCCAGCCATCTGAGGGTTTGTGATAACCAGTTGTTGATCGAACGGAAATGGCACGCTGGTCTTTACCGGGCTAGAGCTCATCGGATGGGGGGATTCTATTCCGTTCGGTTATACAATTTTACTCTTCTGTGCCGTTTCTTTTAGGAAACAAATAACACTAACACTAAAGGAAAAACATATGGATTAGGGAATAGGAAATGACATATTAATAAGATGAGGAAGGAAAAAATATAGGAAAAGGAAGGAATGCCAAAAACTAGAGACAACAAAATGACATCTCCTCACACACTTTCTTATGTGGCAGAACTTTGATGTTGTTGTTCTGCCGAGCTGCCCTCCCCTTAAGGACTTAATAATCCTTTCGTGGCGTTTTCCTGGCTCTTTGTTGAAAACGCCCGCACTACCGCACGTCTTCTTTACACTTTAAGTTACTCCACCATATTCAACCTGTTTTTTTTTTAGCAAAATCTACACATTTTATAATTCTGAAGACAATTGACATTGTTTTTATTTATAATAATTATACTTAGATAATTACTTATGAATAATTTATATTTTTTTAACTTTAATACAAATTTTTTCTTAATTTCTTTAAATTTTTTTCTTCTTAATTTTAGGGACAGCAACACTTATACGAGACAACACAAGACAAAAGAACACACACGTTGTGATTATATAACCTATTTCAATTTCAGGTTATAATTGGCGTTTTTGCTCGAGGCTAATCTTTTTAATTAAGTGTAAGTAACACATACCTTTTTGCTTTACTTTTTGGAGTTGATTTGGGTGGTGATCGTAATTGTGTTTGTGGATTTGTGGGTATGTGGGGAAGTTGAATAGTACGCCTCTACTCCGATGCCCACAAGAAATCCCAAGAAAAAATGTTGCGGGAATTCCTGCCGTTGTTGCGTCAATCGGGGGATGGCGTACACTATTGTATTACAATTTTGAGTTTAACATTCCAACTTTTTTCACTAATTTAACTTACCTTAAACTATTTTTATTATATTATTATTTTAAATATATTGGTATTTATTTTTCGCGCCTTTCTATTCCACCTATAAATACAAAATTCTAATTTCAAATTTCACAACTTCACTTTACAAAAATTCTTACTTTCAACCAACATGAATTAAACGAAAAATTAATTGAATTATTAAACGCGAACTTGTTGTACTTGAATCTCCTAATGTCGAGTGAAGTTGGACTTTGCCCTAACTTCCAACTTCACGGACCTTCTACACTTATCCAAGGAGCTTTGCTCTCCAAAACCCAAATTCAATCCTGTGCAAATTTTTTTTTGATCTGGCAACCCTTGACTACTGGATATTACTTTCGACACATTGGTGTCGCTAGTGACTTCCTTGTCATTTTTACACCAGGATTTTAGACATATAGATTTTGATCATCACAGGTTTCGCCAGAGTTAAGATTGGTAGTATATACGTATACAGCTGCTATGTCTCACCGAATATACCACTAGATGAATTTAGGAGAATAATTGGAAATCTCTCAATTGACGCATCAAAACACAGCCCAATAGTAATTGGTGGGGACTTTAACGCTTGGGCAGTAGATTGGGGCAGTCAGAGGACGAACGAGAGACGACATGTATTACTGGAGTCATTCTCACAACTCGATGTAGTACTCGCAAACGAGGGGAATGTTCACACATTCAGGAGAGCTGGCTACGGATCCATAGTCGACCTGACTTTTGTAAGTTCCTCGCTAGCTTCCGATTTACAGTGGCATGTTAGCGAGCAGTACACTCATAGCGACCATCAGGCGATAACTTTTACTGCCGACTACTGGGGACCACCAAGAAGTAAACTAGGCAATGCGAAATTCTGCGGTTGGCAAAAGGATAAACCTTCATTGAAGTGTTCTCCAGTCTACAAGTGGAAGAAAGCGCGGAAGTAGATATGGCAGAAAATATTACAGGTCCTTTGCAGACAGCGTGTGATGCATCTATGCCAAGAAAAATGCAGTGTCATGGGAGAAAAGAAAACTATTGGTGGAATGAGAATATATCAGCATTAAGAAAGGAGTGTCTGAAGACGAGGCGCTTATACCAGAGAAGCAGGCGTAGACCTGACCACCCGACGAGTAGGGAAGCTTACCACAAATCAAGAAAAGACCTGCAACTTGCCATAAACAAGAGCACATCTGATTGCTTTAAAAAGCTATGTAGGGAGGCCGATAATAATCCATGGGGCAGTGCATACCGCATAGTTATGTCACGCCTAAAAGGAAGCAAATCGGCCCAAATCACGTGTCAAATCCTAATACACAAGATCGTAGCCACTCTATTTCCACAAAGAGAACGATACGAAGTTACCCCGTTACCTCGTCGAAAGCTTTCTAGATGTGGCAGAAAGCGAAATCTTGGAATTACGCAAGAAAATCGGAAACTGCAAGGCTCCAGGATTGGATTGTGTGGCCAATAGAGCCCTAAAAGCTGCATTAGGGCCGAGACCCCAGCTATTTGCGAAGGTTATCAATAATAGCCAGAAAGATGGTGTATTTCCGGGACGATGGAAAAAGCAGAAGCTTATATTGCTACCAAAGTCTGGCAAGACTCTAGATGAACCCCAATCATATAGGCCTATATGTTTCCTGGATGCTATAGGCAAATACCTTGAGAGGATAATTTACAATAGGCTGCAAAAGAAGGCTATTCAAGGCAAAGGATCAGCAAGGAAATACTGTGCAGTAGTTACGCTGGATATAAAAAATGCCTTCAACTCGGCTGGATGGGATCATATCGTGTCATCCTTGCGGAGACTAAATGTCGCGGAACACCTTGTAAGATTGGTCAAAGATTATTTTTCAGATAGAACGCAACGGTATGAGACCGACAATGGAACAAAGTCGTATAAAGTCACAAGCTCTGTACTAGGGCCTCTATTGTGGAACACAATGTACGACGGAGTGTTTAGACTGTAAATACCGGAAGAAGCGTCTATCGTAGGATTTCAGACGATGTTGCAGTACTCATACAAGCCCGGAAAAAGAAGGAAGTTGAATTAAACGCGAATGAAACCATCAGGACCATTAGGCAGTGGCTAAAATTGATTAACCTAGATTTAGCAGAGCACATAACTGAGGTGGTACTTATAAGTGGCAAAAAAATTGGGAAACCCTCACGATTCAAGTGGGAAGTTGTGAAGTAACCTCTAAGGAGGCCATAAAATATCTGGGCAGACTGAATTTTGAAACGTCATATGGAGTATATGTACGAAAAGGCAACTGGCGCTGCAAATGCGCTGGCCAGAATGATGCCAAATGTTGGAGGACACCAAAATCGTAGAGCTCTAATCACCAGTGTAATAAGCTCGATAAAGCTGTACGGATCACCAACATGGGCGAAGACATTGAGAACAAAGTCCAGCAAGGACATAATCTCAATATCCCGAAGAAGTTGTCTCAGAGTTTGCTGCGGATTCTGCACAATTTCCTACGAAGCAGCTAGTGTAGTGGCAGGAATCATGCCTATCGATCTAGCAGCAAGAGAAAGTGCTGTCATTTATTGCGGGCAGAAGGAAAACCCGCGCCAAGACCGAAACATTTGAAGACAAACTGAACGCGAGAGGACCATACAAAGACGGTAAAACTCGACCAAAAGTAGATTGACATATAAGATTATCCCGAATATAGGAAAGTGGATCAACCGAGCCCATGTAGAAGTGAACCATAACCTCACTCAGTTCCTATCGGGACATGGAGGTTATAGGAGCTGCCTGTATAAATATGGACATGATAACTCTCCTATGTGTCCACAGTGCCCCTCCGACCATTTGTACGGGGATTTTACCAAAATATGGACACATATATTTGACTTTCATAGTAGGTAATCCCAGTAGAAATAGAACATGATCTGTAAAAGTTGAAAAACTTCCAATGTAAAATGTTGGTCATAGAGAGGTAATACTAAAAATGAGTATGATCTGCAAAATTTTATCAAGATCCAATGTAAGATGCGGTAAGATTGACCTATATAGCTGGTTTTCAAAATAGGTGTTTCTATTCTAAATGTAACATTGTGTGGGGGGAATTTGATCAAAATCTGATGTAAAATATGCATTTTAGAGCAGTAATATTGTGAATCGGAGGTACATTTGTATGAGGGCCATATCAAACCATGGACCCTTGTGGTCCACTTTCACGTCAAATGTTGTCATGATAGTGTAAATTATACGGATATTTGTATGGAGGCTATATCTAAATCTGAACCGTCTTAATCCAAATTCAATACCGATGGTCATTGGACCAAAAAATAACTTCTGCCCAATTTCAAGACAATCGGACAACAATTGCGACCTGACGAGTGCGAACAAGGACGGACAGACAGACGTCGTTAAATCAATTCAACTGGTGATTCTAATCCGAGCCGTGTGCTTAAAGGTGGGTCTAGCTCGATTATTGCTTGGTGTTACAAACATTTGGAGCGAAACTAACTTATTAGGTCCACGTCGTGGTGTAGGGTATAAAAACAAACAAAATTCAACAATTTTAAACGTCTCATTTTCTGCAATGCAAAAGTTGAAAGTGGTATTATTTAAATCACTTTGCCATTGCGAGCCCAACTTATTTTACTTTTTATAAAGTTCACGATATATCGAATAGTTTAATGTACGCAAATTGTTTAAATATTAAGCTTATTTCTCAGTACGAATCAGTTTTCATTTACAAAATCAATTGTTTATTTTTGTCAAAATCGACCTTTGTGATCTAAGTAGCCATATCCTTTTGTGTTCTTCTCAAAGCTACAATTAAGGACTTAAAGCTGTCAATGTCAAATTGTGACCTTATCTGCTATATTGTACATACATACGAACAAAGTTTCCAGCATCTGAACGCGAAGATTGATTATCTAATAATTAAATCTTTATATGTCCAACTTAAGTTTAATTTGAATTTAGCCGTTTGTCGCACTTTCCTTGTTAGGAGGAGATAGGGGCAAAATTGATTAATTCTTTTCAGTAATTTGCGGTTTTCTAAGGTAAATTGTGCCAAATTGTCTGTGCAGCTTCAAAAATGCGAAGGCGATGATGTCGTGTCCATGATTACTTAACACTTCATTGATTTGTGCGCAGTTACTTTCACAATGCACAGAATAGCAAGCAGATTATTGTAGCGTTATCAGCATTTGCAGTGAAATATTAAATATACACACATACGCCGTAGCGTAGGAAAACTTCATCTAATTATACGCCAACACTATTGTTAGGAGGAGGTAGGGGCAAAATTGATGTATTCTTTTGAAATTTGCAATAAGGAATTTGTGGTTTTCAATAATAAATTGTATCCATATATATAGCACAAGTAACCATTTCTCACTGTAGCCAAGAATAACAAGTAATGAAAGGCTAAAGTCGGGCGGGACCGACTATATGATACCCTTCACTTTCTACGCCATTACGATTCAATTAGGTTAGGATTTTGGAAAGTGTTCTATATCATGGACCGCTGATACCCTTTTACACAATGTGGAAACATTCCAGCTGAAATATAACTGGTTTTGAACAAAATCTTATAAAATATATATATTCTAGATCTGAAAAGGTAAAATCGGCAACATTTGTATGATACCTATATATAAATTTGAACCCATTTCATCAAATATAAGGTGCGCTAAATTGTCAAATATATGGAAAATCTGTCAAAATATATGGTTTCGAGAGCGGAAAACGTCAAATCGGGAGCAACATTTGTAGGGTGTCTATATCTGAATCTGAATCGATCTGACCCAAGTTCACCATAGATGTTTCTAGTAGCAATATAATACATTGTGCCAAATATGATTAAGGCCGGTTGAGTTATGTGGTTTCTAGAGCTGACAAGGTCAAATCGGGACCGAAATTTGTATGGGAGCTATGTATAAATCTGAACCGATCTAACCACAGATGATTTTAGTTGTAATATAAGGTGTTGTGTCAAATATGAACAAAATCGGTTAAAATGTGTGGTTTCTAGAGCAGAAATAGTCAAATCAGCAGCGATATTTTTATGGCAGCTATATATAAATCTGAATCGATCTGGCACACTTTCATCACAGATGTTTATAGTTGAAATGTGAGCTGTTATGCCAAATTTCAAGAAAATCGGTTAAAAGATGTGACTTCTAGAACGGAAAAAGTCAAATCGGTAGAGACATTTGTATAGAATCTATATATAAATCTGAACCAATTCGACTCATTTCCCCAGAGATGTTTCTACTTCAAATATAAGGAGTTGTGCCAACTTTGCAGAAAATCTGTCAAAACGAGAGCCCAAAACGTCAAATCGGGAGCAACATTTGTATGGTGGCTATATCTAAATAGCGTCCGTCAGATTTTCTGTCTGCCTGTCAGGGGCGACTATATGATACCACCCACCACCATTCTATCCCATTGCAATTAAGTTCGGTAAAAATTCTGTTCGAAGTTCCCTATAATGAATTCGCATGGGACCAGAAAATCAGTTCATTATATAGAAATTGCACGATACAGAAATTATATTTCTGCACTTTTTTAATTAATCAGTTATTTCAGTTTTGTGTACACTCTTCCATTAATCTTCCTCAACAAAACCTTATAATACCATATAACAAAACCATTATACAGAAAATGTTATTTTTTTCCACTTTATTTAAAATATTCAGGTATTTTAGTTTGGATTACACTCTTCCATTTTTCTTCCTCAACAATACCTTCTAATACATTTAGAGATTTAAATACATTAGTCGGTACGTTACTCCTCATCTCCACAAAGGTTCGGACTACGTCAATTGATGAAGAAACGTTTTCCAATGTAGGTAACGTGTTGTTGACATCTGGCAATTCTTCACCGGCCAGTTCTTCTTCATCATTATCTGAATCTATAAATGTAGAAGTAATGTACGTCATACTCTTATTTTGCATTAGTATTAAAATATGTATGTATGCACATAAAAGTAATAGGTAAATACCTGGGATAGCGGGAACTCAACGACTTTCCAGAACACTGGTGAGAATATCTTCATCGGATGGGATGCCTGCACATCAATATCAACATTGACATAGTCTTCAAATGATGTATCAACGTTCGTTACTTCCCTAAATGAAGCCAAATCCGATAACGGAAGAAAGTCTTCTTCATCTCAGGAGTATGCATGTCATCTTTCAAAAATCCTGCCTTTTTGAAACAGTTCGCAATTGTTTCGGGTTTTACATAGGCATTCCACACTGTGCTTAAACTTGAACAGACTTATTTTCCTCCATTTCTGTCAATATGTTCGTCAAAATTCGTTTTCTGTAAAGTTGTTTTTTGTTGTAGATAATGCCTTGGTCCATTGGTTGAAGTAACGAAGTCATGTTGGGAGGATAATATGCAACCTTAATATTTTGCAGTTTATCTTTTACCTCCTTAGGATGCGCAGTGCAGTTATCAACAAAAAGTCAAACCTTCCTTTTTTGCGAGCTAAATTTGTTGTCCAGCTGTAAAATCCGTTTCGTAAAAATGCCACGTGGATAACAATCCACGCTTTTTTGTTGAACTCATAAGTCACATCTAGGGATCTTATTCCTTTTAAGCATGTTGGTTTTTTGGCTTTTCCTATAACCCTGCAAACATTTTCGATCGCGTAAAGATAAGCTGCGATTCGCTGGGAAGATTGTTTCAATCGCGGAAGACTGTCATCTGGGAATAATATTCTGATCTTCACTCTAAAGCAGTTGTGCCCTCAACGCGATTCGCGTGGAAGGGTATTAATCGAACCACTTATAAGAATCACAGACGAATTAAGCAGAAGGGTCCCAAATGAATTGTCTAGAAGATGATCGGACGAATTATGCAGAAGGGTAACAAATGAATTGCGTAGAAGATGGTCGGACGATTTGAACAGAAGGATAACAAATGAATTGCCTAGAAGATGGTCGGACGAATTGCTGATGAGTTATAATCGGTGACCCAGCTGAACATGTTTGCGATTCCTATAAAAATACACCGTCGCGACGACGGTGTATTTTCTTGGGCATGGACAATATGTTGTTGCAACACGGAGTTTATCCTAGATTCGTCGAAATTTGAAAATTTTTGATGAACAATATCTACAACAGAATTTAAGGAAACGTTAAATTTATAAAGTGTTGTTATAAGCTTCATTAAATACATATCTCCAATAACTGAAACGAAGATCAATTTTTGAATACTTGGTTTTTCTTTCTCGTCTGAAATGGTGTCTAATTTTGCAGTAAAATCATGAAAACACGAAAATTACATAGAAAATTGTGGACACTTTCTTGAATTTCGGACAAAGTTTATGAAAAATACAAACAAACGAATTGTGCCTATTTCAAGATTGTGTTATGCTAATTTCGCCACTTCTTGATGAACTTTAAATTGTGTATTTCAATACAAGGTTGGAAATTTAATAAGAAATCCTTTAGTAATTTTAAAAAGTGTAAATAAGAATCACTATGATATCATAATGAAATCTAAAAACATTCTTAAAAAAAAAATAGTTTGATGCTAACCCTTTGGACAAATTTGTAGTATATCTAATTGGAATGAAATCATTGAAAATTAATTTACCTCTAAATTAATAATTATGTAAAAATCTACTGGCGAAATGAAATTCTTCGTTTCTGCGAAAAAGTAGTACTTATGCAAAAGAAAGTACAATACTTTAATTTTTAAATAAAATACAATTTGCATTTTTAAATTTCTTTCAATTCAAACGAATGATATAACCCTCTCTGAGTATAGAAATCGGGTGGGGCATTTGTATAAGGGTTATATCAAAACATCGACCCACATATTCCACTTCCACAACAGATGTTCAAATATAATATGGTGTGGCTATTCGTATATTCCGTTTGCAATGCGTGGTTTGTAACATTTGCGATGCGACATTTTTATGGAGCTGTATCTAAATCTGAACCGATGTGACCTATTTTCATCACATGAAACAACAACGGTTTCTGTTACTTCTAAATGTTTTGGGAGTTTGTAATGGTAATACAAATCCATTTCGACAAACGAAGAAATCTGTTTGATATATGTAAACATATTTCTCTTTGTTCATCTACAACAACAAACAAACTAATTGTTCCCACAAAAGAAACTCAAAAACGATGTTCACGTGTCTAAAAGTTCGTTTCTACGTAATGCATTTTTTTCTGCGTGTAGGTCTCTATTTTAAAATCTACTTTAAAGTTGCGAAACAATAAGAAATGAGTTTCATTTCATCGAGTACCAAAAAAGCTTAATTTGTTTTTCGAATTTATACATATTTAAGATCATAAGAATGAAGAAACATTTCCAAGTATTTTTTATTTAATCGGAATATGCGTATAAAGATTTTGAGTAAACTGTCCCCGGATGGCGTGGAGTTGAAACTGGGAGTAATTTTGATTACGGAACCTGACCAGATGTTTTCTGGTACCACGGGCGTATGGAGCTGAGAGTTAGTCCCATGATTCTGCCTTACGCCAAGGACTTTGGTCCAGTTGGAGACTCGGTCAGGCGAATCCGAAAGTATGGTTGCCGTTCACCGTCGCTGAACGGAAGAGGCAGGGATGGGTCTCCCTCCTGGCAGTGAGGAGTATACGTCCACGCAACGTATACTTGACTGTTCCACTTTTGCATGTGGGCCTTGGCCAGCATGTTTGCCATCTCATGACCGCAGCTTTTTCTTTTTGGTTACCAGTCCCGAGTTGTATGGAACTCAACTGGAAGTAGTTTCGGCTACGAAGTCTGACCGGAGACTTAATTCTGGTACCACGGGTAGTCAGGAGCCCCTAGGACTTGTCCTAGCCTGGCTAATGAAGCGGCCCCTTGGGGAGCATCGTGGTGCCTGTGATTTGGACCCAAATCGCGGGTAAAGCAATGACTCAATGTGGAGTTGCATTCAACCGGGTGCTGTGGCCCATAGAACAGCAGAGGTTTTAGATAGGCCTCGGCCCCTCACCAAGGGGAAGGATATGCCCATATAGTGTATCCTTGAATTGTACTAGCCAGATTTTGGGCTACGGCGGTGGCTGTCGCATCATAATGTCTCAGTGTGTTAGCACACCATGGGTAAAGCCTTCACGGCAAGACTTACGCAAAAATTAGACTTATCACCATTCACACTGTTAAAGAGTTTGCAGTCTGCTAAAATCGGCTGCTGTTAATTAAAATATTAAAATAGATAAGCGTTCCTTTTATATTAGCTTGGGACAATATGCGTATCATTAAAAATAATTTCGCAATATCTTTCCGTGGTAATAAATAAATATTATAATAACTTCTATTCCAAATAGTTTTGTTAATATGTATATCGATCATTCCATGTCAAAGCGAACACCTTTTTTACATCACCATTTCCGATTTCGTTGAAACTTTGTACGATAACTAAATTTTTTAAAATATTTGATTCGTAGCAGACGAAAAATACCGATTTTTTTTTTTCAAAATATATGACCAATTGAAAATTGCGAAAATCAAGAAAAACGTGCCGTATTTATGATTTTTCTTCTTTTTTGTATTTTTCACTATGAAAACACCAACCTAAAATTTCAGAAAAAATATAGGCATATTCCCTGATCGATTCTAAACACACCCTGAAAATTTCAGCTTGGAGAAATAACGGGTTGTATTTTCAAAAAAACATTTACTAAATGTAGTCGCCCGAAAAAAGTATTTTCTGAACGATTGTTTAAAATAAAATAAGCCATCATTCTTTGAATTGTGCCCACCCGTTTTCTCACTATACTATTTTCAATGTTCATACCTCGGCACGATTTTCTAGATTTTTTAATTTTCAAATGGTCCTATCTTTTGAAAAAAATCGGGTTTTCTTTCTTAATACGTGTAAAATATTTTTAACAGTAGAATATGTCTGCGAAAAATCGTTAAAATCGGAGTCGTGGTCATATTTTTTTACGAAAATCGTTCGGTTTGATATGGAATGAACGATATTTAAGTTCTGTACATATGCTTAAAGTTTTTCTACATTGCTAAAAACAGCAAACAGCTGTTTACCATCTCAGCAGATCAGCAAATCTGCTGTCTCTTTTTCAGCAGAAAATCTGCTCTTTCAGTAGACTTTCTGCTTTCTTTTACTGACAAATTCCTTTGAGTGATAGATGGATTAATGAAATACAATTTTGCCGATGAAAGTATCAAAATATTTCTCGAAGATCCTAGTAATAATATATGAATGGTTACCAAACGCTCACGTAGTCACACATAATCAAATTAACGTCATTTATCATTGCGCCATAGACTGACTTTATTTTTTTGTAAAACTAGACGCACGGCCCTGCACAGTGTTGTTATTATGAGTAACAGAAATACGTTTGAAAAAATGCATTATATAGAGACAAAACCTATGTGATTCAATTTTACACATGCACAATTTTTTCATTGTAAAGAGAAATTCGTTGTATGGGAATTCTTTATAAGGAGATAAACTTGGAACGAAAAGGCTGTGTTTTTGAAATCAATTCATTATAGGGAGAGCTTCATTGTATAAACATTAAATATAAACATTAATTAAAACCTGTCGGCAATTTGTAGCGGCGTGGTTTCGGTGGATCTGGCTAACATCAATCCAGGGAAAATTGTACATTCTCGCTGGCTCACCAATTATTACAATTGTATTGGCTATATTATTACGATTGTATGTAACAACGGAAAATCTAGATGAAAATTTGAGAATTCTGGTTGAATTTATAATTAAATGTTGTGTTAATATCAAGTATTACAGCTCTGTCGTGTACGGTAGTGCATTATTTTCCAAGTTCATTAGTTGGTCACGATTTCTAGAACCTCGCCGCTAGAAATTGCAGACAGTTTTTAAAATTGTTGTAGTTTTCACTTTTCTGTCATTTTATTTCACATACATTTGGAATCGTCTTAATATTTTTAATTATACAGTGGCTCTATATATATAACCAACAACAAACACATCTACAGCATCGGCAAAAAACAACATCAACAACAACAGCAGCCGCTCTTCACAGACCATACGAAGGGTTTCTATGTCTCCTTCATTGTGTGTCCGTTGGCCCCCTCCACTCCCTTTCGTGTAATTCAATTGTCAATCTTCTGTTCTTCTGTTTCAGAGCCAGCAACACTTGAGCTCACAAAATTCGGAATTTAACTCCCTTTGGGTTAAATTCAGGATTGGAACACACGTACTACATTTCGAATTTATGTATACAAGTCCAAGCGCAGAAAGGGAGGCATCCCTTAATGGGATGCCCTTTCTGACTCAATCACTAAAATTTTAGAGGATTGTCCTGTCCAGAGGATTGTCAATGTCCATAATTCCTCTTGGCTTGCCCATTCGAGTCACACAACACCGGAGGGCCAATACGCCGAGCTTTTTGCCGCGCATAATGATTTGACGCAACTAGTGAATCAACCGACTCACATTCCGTGTGTTCAAGGGCAAAACCTAAATATTTTTGATCTTTTTCTAACTTCACACCCTGAAAAGTTTGAAGTTAATGTTCTTTCACCTCTTGGTAATTCGGACCACTGTATTGTTTCAGCAGCCTTTCCGAATTCCGTTCTTCGTGTCGCTTCGACCCCAGCCACAAAACGCACAATTTATATATATGAAAAGGCACGTTGGGCCAAGCTCAACAACTTTTTCCGGCATTTCAATTGGAAACTTTGCTTTCTAAACGGCGATGTAGATGCTGCGGCTGAAATGATCGAAAATATTATCCTGATTGGAATGAAATCTCCAACTAATGTTATTTCGCTTAAACCATCTAACAAAAGTTGGTTTAACCAGACATGCAGACTACTGTTAGATCCAAAGAGGAAGCGTTCAATAAATGGCGTTTGAATAAAAAAGCCACCAATGATCTGCTACGCAACCATGTGAGCCAGGGTAATTAGACGTGCAAAGTTTCTGTACGAACAACGCCTTCGTGCTAAAGTTCTTTCTTCTCCCAGCTTTTGGTCATTTGTAAAAAGAGAAAAGGATAAATCTTCATCAATCCCAACTCTTGTAAAGATGACCAGATATTCACTAACCCGGTACCTAAAGCTAACCTATTGGATGAAATGAATTCAATTCATTTGAAATGAAATCTCGACGTAAATAAATCCCTGGGCCCGGATGGCATTTCAGCACTTGTCCTATGTAAGCAGGCCCGTGCGCTGGATTTTCCCCTGAGGGGGGTTTTCATCTACACTCATAAATAATTAACCCTATAATGAGTTAAAATTAACTAAAATTTAGGAAACCAAGTACATTTTACTAAATATAAGTATAATTTTGCTGAAATTTTCCTAAAACTAAGTAAATTTTTTTCTAAATCTTAGTAAACTTTTGCTGAAAATATCCTAAAACTAATTAAATGTTTACTCAAATCAAGTTAATATTTACTCAAACTGAGGACAATTTTGCTGATTTTTTTCCTCAAAACGAGGAAATTTTATTTTATACAAGGAAAAAAGGTGAAATTAAAATAAGTTCAATTTAACTAAAAAAATCAAACAAATAGTTTTGCTTCAGAGTATGCAAAACTGATACAAAAAATGACAACATGAAATATTTCTCTAAAGTTGCATGATACCTCTGCCATAAGGAGTTTAGCTATTACGCCATGATTGTTGCTAAGGCAAGATAGGCGCCTTCGCAGTGGTTGTTTAGAATAATTCGGAAAGTATTTAAGAAATAAGTCTCTGCAAACGAATGAGAATTGCTTCAAAGATTAATATTCAAGAATTTTTTAAACAATTTCAAATGTTTTTTTATGTTCATTAATACTTAAATGTATGAAGTACTCGGCATAATTTTCAGTAAACATTTTAACTTAATTTTAGGAAAAAACACATTTTTAAGTTAAAATTTCCTAAATGGAATTTTTCCATACAAAAAATTTCAGATTTTGTTCTCACTTAAAAACTTGGAAATATTCTTTCACATAAGTTTGAATTTACTCAATTGTAAGAAATTTTTATTAGATGCAAAGAACTATTTCTAGCAAATGAACTATTTACTATGGTTTTGAAAGGAGGAAACTTTACTCATACTTAGTTAATTTTCCAACTTTTTACGAAATTTTTACTGGAGCGTTTGGAAACCATTCATATTTTATTGCCAGGATCTTCGAGAAATATTTTGATACATTCGTCCGACAGACATCGTCACTCAAAGGAATATGTCAGTAAAAGAAAGCAGAAAGTCTACTGAAAGATCAGATTTTCTTCTGTTAAAAAAGAGACAGCAGATTTACCATCTTCGAGCCAAACTCGCTTATGAACGCTTATCTTTTTATATTTTAATTAACTACAGACAATTTTAGCACACTGCAAACTCTTTAGCAGTGTGAATGGTGATGTACGATTGCGCTGCTTTTATTAACAGACTTGTTCTCTAAGTGTAGAACTTTTGTTTAAATATTTGCTTGAAACTACATACATACATATCGAGGGCTTATATTCAAAGGTGGCTATGAACAAAAACATAACTTAATTTGAAGAGAAATTATTAATCATTATTCTACAGTTTAATCTAAAAAGGATTACTAATTGCTACGATTAAAAAGATTTCGAAATTTCCTATTATTCGCGGTTTCATGGTTCATAGCCACTTTTGTATGTTTAAAATTGAGCACTATGAATGTTGAAATAAGCACATAGCCATTTATGCCCAAATATATAAATAAGATTTATTGTAAACTCCATAACTTTTTTCATGAAATCTTGGCAATGTTGTATAGAAAACGCATTTTCTGTGATGTACACAGCGAATTTAAAGATTCCAGATTCATCCGTCAGATTGGTACCATTTTTATCCCTTCTGCCAAATTTTTCACAAAAAGTGCATATTGCGGTAGGGCATGGTAAACAAAAAATACAAATTGGATATTTTTTGTTTTATGATTTTCCGCGATCTAGCCAACGGATCCGACTGAATTTTTTTTATGTGTTAAGAACCAATTTCGCTTGTAACATATATGTCGCCAGTCGCGAAAATCGCTGCAACTGATGAAAAATCCAAAATTCGCAGTTACAATTCCTTATAATTTAACTTTCTTCATTCATCATTCTGAAACTTTTCTGACACAAATATTGCCCATGAAGTCAGCAATCACATGCCAAAGAAATATTTTGGCATTCTCAATATAATAAAAAGTTACGCCGGTTTTTCTAAATATACTTTTCACAATTTTTGACCACCATTTTTCCTATTTTAGCCTGATAACTGGGGAATCAAAATGCTATTAACGCGAAATGACGGAATTTGATAGTACATTTAGTACATGCCCTAAATCTAGAAAAATGTTTTAAACAAAATCGTTGTAGCGAATTATAACCTTCGGTTTTATGCTGCTCCATTGTTGAACTATTTTATTTCTATTATTTTTATGTTCCTAGCCACTTATGCAGTCACAAACTAACGTGCGAGGGGATATCCAAATCAGAAAATAAAAAAAATGGCTTTAGAAAAAAATCTTTTCCAAATTTATATGACAGATGACATCCACATTTGAGAATAGTTTGGCATCAAAAACTCACTTTCTAGAAAATGGTTCATAGCCACTTTTGGTTATAAGCCCTCGATATATATTTTGAATTAATATTACACAAAAAAGATCAAATTCCTCGGCAATAAACCCATCAGTTCCGCATTTCTTTGATAAATGCAGAAAATTGGATATGCTTTTTGATGAAGTATGGGTCTAAATAGGATGGCTAAAGAGTTTTGGAGTTTTTAATTTATATAGGACATGAGTAACAGGATGTTTACTCAAAATCTTTATACGCATATTCCGATTAAATAAAAAATATTTGGAAATGTTTCTTCATTTTTATAATCTTAAATATGTATAAATTCGAATAACAAATACAGTTTTTTTGTATTCGATGAAATGCAAGAAGAAACAACTAGACATTTTAATTCCAAAAAACCAAATAATTGGTATTTTAGAGTTTCGTTTTCCTACGTAGATCTATGTTACTGAATTTGTTGTTTCTCTTTTGAATAATACTTGTTATATATGTACAAAAAATACTAACTCTGAAAAATATTTGACATAAGTGATAAATATAACAAAAATTTTAGTAAGTTAAAACTCGTTTCTTATTGTTTCGCAACTTTAAAGTAGATTTTAAAATAGAGACCTACACGCAGAGAAGAAAATGTATTTCGTAGAAACGAAATTTTAGACACGTGAACATTTGTTTGCGGTAAACATGTCATCAGTTGTTGTAAATGTTTTCTTCGTTTATCGAAATGGATTTGTATAATAATTGCAAACTCCCAAAACATTGGAAGTAACAGAAACGTTGTTGTTGCATTTGTGATGAAAATAGAACACATCGGTTCAGATTTAGATAAAGCTCCATAAAAATGTCCAATCGCAAATGTTACATCTTAGCGCTCTACAAGCATCAAGCAAATTATTTGCTTTTATTAAGAATATTTTAGATTTCATTATGATATCATAGTGATTCTTATCTACACTTTTTTAAAATTACTAAACGATTTTGTTATTAAATTTGCAAACTTATATTGAAGTACACAATTAAAAGTTCATATGATATAGCTCTAGTCGAATGTCAAGAAGTGGTATCGGCTAATAAAAATGATGTATGTAAGTGCTCTTTGACGCTTGCCCGTCCACTTAGCAATCTTTTTAAACTTGCATACCGTGCAGGGGATTTCCCAGCTCGTTGGAAGTTTGTGAACATCCAGCCCATCCCTAAAAGAGGTGAGGCTAATAACCCTGCTAACTACCACCCGATTGCGATTTACTCTGCGCTCTCGAAGGTTGTGGAGAGTATGGTAAATCACCATCTTGTGCGGTATTTAGAAACTAATGACTAATGACGTAGGAATCGATCTACGGGAGACCTGATGACACTGCTCTCCGAAAAATGGAATCGATCCATCCACCAGCTTGTTGAGAGTAATGTCGTTGCTCTAGATATCTCCAAGGCCTTTGATAGAGTGTGGCACGGCGCACTCATATCAAAGCTTATCGCTTTTGGTGTTGGTAGTGATTTCTCTCGATTTATATCGAGCTTCCTCAGAGATCGTACTATGCGTGTTGTTGTAGATGGGTTCACAGCCGACGAGCATAGGTTAACCGCCGGAGTACCACAGAGCTCTGTCCTTTCCCCCTCCCTTTTCCTTATTTTCATCGACGACCACTTGGATCGGACTTCGAATCCAATA
The DNA here is from genome assembly GCA_947397865.1 of Polietes domitor. Taxonomy (NCBI): domain Eukaryota; kingdom Metazoa; phylum Arthropoda; class Insecta; order Diptera; family Muscidae; genus Polietes; species Polietes domitor. The sequence continues at coordinate 124,819,160 of OX377618.1, read as the reverse complement.
TACTCATTTGCGGATGACATCAACCTCTGCTGTTCATATTGAGGACAAAAGGCGATTGATGGATGAGTCACACAGCCAGGATTTACTGATCATTTCCGATTGGGCTCAAGTAAATGGAGTAGATTTTAATGCACGTAAGACCCAGTGCTCCTTGTTGTCTCATAAGCGCTGATCCAACGGTGTCGTCGATTTCAATGAACGTAGATATGGATCAATCAGATACTCTTGATGTTCTAGGCATGAAAATACAATGCGGTGTTCGTTGGACAAAACATGTATTTGAAGTGTCGAAAGAAGCATTCAAGTGGCTTCTTAAACCGGTGTAAGAAATACTTCACTCCTTCTGATCTTCTCAATATCTACACTACCTACATCAGACCAAAGATGGAATATAACTCCCATATATGGTCGGGTGCTCCAGCTTCATCACTGGAGCTACTTGATGGTGTTGATAGGAGATGGTAGGATATCCAATTATATTGTTTCCCTTGAACATCGTCGTAATGTGGGTTGTGTGTCTTTGTTCTATCGATACTTTCACGGTGTTCGTTCTTCTGATATTCGTGATCTTATTCCGCCCGTGAGAACGTTCGGTAGAGATACGCGACTTTCCAGGAACTCTCACCCATTTGTTGTCTATTGGAGAACCGGCCGGAGCACACATTACAAATTACTTCCGCAGATATCTTCCCACCAAATTATGAAATGCAGAAGTTTAAAACAAGAGTCAACAAACACTACTTCCTCTTTCCTCCTACCAAATAATAATAGAAATAAATTAAAATAATATAACACTGATGTTTTCAAATGTAAATCCAAAGGCTTTATTATTTCATATCTAAAAACGTTAAAACCTGTCCCATTTGTTATCCCTTCACTAGGGTATTATATACTTGTTTGTAACATCCAAAAGGAAAGGAGATAGACCCATCGTTTATTATACAGATTGGCTTAGAATCACTTTCTTAGTCGATTTATCAATGTCCGTCCGTTCATCTATTTTTGTAATCAAAGTACAGGTCGCTATTATTGTCCGATCCTATTTAAGATATTTAATTTGAAGTAAATCGGTTCAGATTTAGATATAGCCACCATACAAATGTTGCTCGCGATTTGACGTTTTGCGCTCTCGAAACAATATGTTTTGACAGATTTTCGTCAAATTTGGCACAACACCTTTGAAATAGAAACATTTCTGGGAAATGAGTCGAATTGGTTCAGATTCTATACAAATGTCTCTACCGATTTTCCGCCCTAGAAGCCACATCTTTTAACCGATTTTCTTGAAATTTGGCTTAACAGCTCACATTTCAACAATAAAAATCTGTGGTGAAAGTGTGCCAGATCGGTTCAGATTTATATATAGCTCCCATAAAAATTTCGCCGATTTTACTTTTTCTGCTCCAGAAAACACACATTTTATAAGATTTTGTTCAGAACAAGTTATATTTCAGCTGGAAACATACATTGTGTAAAAGGGTATCATCGGTACATGATATAACACACTTTCCAAAATCCTCACCTAATTGAATTGTAATGGCGTAGAACGTAAAGGGTATAGTCGGCCTCGTCCGACTTTAGCCATTCTTTACTTTTTTTTGGCAAAAATGTATCTAAATTTTTTCATCCACAATGAAATGTTTTAGGCCACCACAAAATGTAATAAAATGAGTAAATAACATTTAACAATATTTAGTTTCCTTGTAAATTTTGAATACCACCATAGATGTATGTTCATACTGGTTCAGTACTGTATGTGCTTGACAAAAAACGACACTTCGCCATAAAAGACTGTAATGATTTTCTGGCCATTCTCTATAATGCCTATATGAAGCAAAATGATTAATTACTTTTGTGACTTTTTTGCAGCGATTTTATTGTTAATTAATGGCAATTGACTTCGGATTTATAAATAGCTCCCATATAAATTTTACACCCAATTTGATTATTTCCGCCCCAGAAACCACGTATTTTCAGCGAATATCTTCAAATAGAGCATAACACGTTATACTTGAACTGGAAGCAACTATTGCGAAAGTGGGTCACTTCCATGTTTTGATACAGCCCGATACAAATATTCTTCTCGATTTGACAAATTGGGTCAGGTCATATTAGCCTATGATTAGGAAGCATACCAAAATCCTTCCCATTTTCACTTTTTTATCGAATTGAATTGTATTCGGATAGAAAGTGGAGTGTATCATATAGTCGGCCTCATCCGACTTTAGCCTTTCCTTACTTGTTTTCTATAGCGAATTGGCCTTTCCTCAAAACTTGATTCTGTTCGTCGGCTGGATATTGCTGTTTCATTAATTAGCATATTCATCGTATCCTCATTGCTTTTCTGCTGCCTCCCAAGAACGTAGCTGAAATTGCTGAGGAAACATCACTTTAATTTTGCGAGGGAATTTTGGCAAAAACTAATATGCTCAATTATGTTTTTCCGTTTCCACCGGAAACGTACAAGAAGAAAATCACTATGACACTATCACTACGGCCATAAGCCGCATGCGCGTTCCGTAAGCATTTCTTGTTGCCGACTCAACAGCAGAGCGTTCGTTAGAACTTATTGTTGCAATATTGTTTTCGGATTGCATTTTAACTCCCCCAAATAAATGCATCGTACATCGGACAGTTGGGCGCTGTCATACCTAATACTAATTACATGTCTTCGTTCAATGCCTCATTGTGAATTTTTAGACATGTCATCTTTTTATTCGTTTCCCAAAACATTCGGTTACGAATCAGCCAAAACGGTTCAGCCGTTCTTAAGTAATGCGATTACCAACGAACATCATTTCATTTTTATACCCTCCACCTCAAGGATGGGGGTATACTAATTTTGTCATTCCGTTTGTAACACCTTGAAATATCGACCTGAGACCCTATAAAGTATAGATATTCTTGGTCGTCATAAAATTCTAAGACGATGTAGCCATGTCTGTCCGTCCGTCTGTTGAAAGCACGCTAGCATCTAACGAAATGAGCTAGGACATAAATGCGTCTTATAGTCGTAGATCAGCTGGGATTACAACTTTTTTCCTCACAAGGACTGAAAATACCAACAATAACCCACAATATTTTAGAGTATTTAAGTATGTCTTTTTAATATGTCTGCTTGTACTGTACTCACTTGATATTGGGTATGATTGGGATACAATGGGAACAGAGGGCTAAAAATAGTACCTACTAAACGTCTACGGCGTAGACATCTAAAATAACGAGATTTTAGAAAGTCGTACTCTTAAGGGGGCAAAATATGAAAAAGGGGATACAATAGGTACCAACCAAGTGGCCACAGCTGACTGCATAGACACGCAGAATAGAAAGATTTTTCTAAATTCATACTTTTTTACTTTTACGGCAAAATCGGTTGAATCACGAAGTTAGGTTATCTTGCCCTGTGTACGTGAGAGATAATGGATTTTCAAAATTTGTACTTTTGGAATTAAAATAGGATGGAAATGCAACCAACCAAAGGGCTATAGCTAAAAATTCACCAACTATCCCCCAATATTTAGGATATTTAAGCTTTTTCGAAGAATTCTACCTTATATTTACTTTTTGAATTGACTTGAAATATTATTTTGATAAAAATATTATAAACATATTGGTAGCCTTGCCTTATAAGCGTAGATTGAAATAATTAAAATTTTATATTTATTTATAAAATATTTTTTCATTATTTTTGGTTTGGATATATTACAAACTAAAATTAATATTTTCCTGTAATGTCACTGCACTTCTACGAAAATAGATAGGCTCTGTGGAATGCCATCCATGGTGGAGGGTATATAAAGTTCGCCCCGGCCGAACTTACCTCCTTTCTTACTTGTCAATTTTATTTTATTTTTACAGATTCCATATAAATAACTTTCCTGGCCTCAGCACCTTAGTGGCATTATTGATGCAAGTCGGCAACATATTTATAATACTAATTTATAAACAAAAAAGCCAAAAATAAGCTTACAAAATTCACATTTATACTGAACCTATGTACGTTTATCTAATTGCCCAAGGAACATATGGACCCTCTTCAAAAGTTCCGCCATTGCTCAACGCAGAGTGGCAAAGTTCGATCAAAATCGCTGGTGAAATAACCAGAACGCAGTTCTCAACACACTTTTTCACATTCTACATCCAACTCCTACTCCCCCAAACATCACAGTCTAGGCAACATGCAACATGTGGATGGCTGTGTATCATCACAGCCCTACAAATCAACAGTTGAGAGTCACCCCCAGTCCATAAGAATGAACACGAAGCCGAAGGATGACACAAAAACGTCCGGTCAAATGATAGCAAAATTTTAGAGGATTGAAATTTATGACAGTTAATGGGGGGTTGATGACAGCTTAACGCCGAACACTGAATGCTGAGCACTGAGCAGTGAAAATCGCCACCGCAGAATGTATGCCACGGTTGTAAACCACATGCAACACGGAGGTGACACACAGACACACTCTAGCCGAGGACAGTGGGTGTGAACGCCTTTTGGCGGCCAAGGTTCATTCCCCCACAGCGCACTACTCACACTGCCTAGAGAGGACGCGAGGCATGCCGCGTTTTTAACAACTTCTTTGTTCTAATTTCGCTCACGTCTCTAATGAGACGTTAATGTGGTGACCGGCCGATTTGGCTTCAGATATCCTGTGCGAGAAGGACAATAAAGGAGGGGTACGTACGCTCGACGTCTGTGTGTGATTTGCTTGTTTGCCCAGGAGCAGACACTACAATGACTTTCAGAAATCGTGAACGGGAGAAAGCGTTTGAAATGAACTTACATTGGAAGTATATGATTTTTTATTTTATTACACGCTCGCTTTTAAGCAGCTATTTAATGCCCTACCTGTGTGATATGTTCGAAGGTGGTGTCACAAAGCAATCTTGCCTCTTATGTCCGAATCAACTGGACTATTTTATACTGCTTTCAACCACCATCTTTACCTAATTAACCCTGGAACATCTAAGAAAATATTATTATTGTTAGAGTTTAAGCGTATATTAACTTAGAAGATGATCTCTAGCAGATATTCCGATCCGTGATGAGTAGAAGCAAAGGCTGGCTTGATTTGTATGGCCGGCCAACTTAACGGAAGCGTTAATTAGTGACCTAAGACATCGTTTTGTATCAAAGGTCTTTTGCATTTAAAAAAGTGTTATTACGTTTTTGCTTTCCTTTTCAGATAGTGGTTTACCTGAAGGTTGTATTTCTACAGCATAAAACTATATTCGCGAGGCAGATCGATGATTCGGCATTTACAAATATTGTTAAACTATTGTTCTTATTTATTCATTTCAAAAAGAATATTCTGCTTATAGCTGCCAACATCGAGTTAATTACTGAAATAATAAAACCTTCTAAGTCAAAAATGTAGCAATACTTTCTTCGTTGCTCTCTGTTAATGTATTTTGGAAAATTTATTTAAAGTATACCTTAAGGATGTAAGGTTTTATGGCATGCGAGCGCATGTTGGGCAGATACTAATCTTAAGTTATTTATTTAAAATAATTTTGAACAAAAATTTCGAAAATAGTAAAAAAAAATAAAATTTGTATTTGGGCGGGGCACTGACAATTTTCATTTAATTGTGGACTCAAATGATCACTGGTAACGATTTGTATTAACATATATACTAAAATAAGAAATTTATGACGCTTTTTCATTTCAACTTACATGAGAGGTAGGCGTGGTTGTTTTGGATCTAATTTGACGAAATAAGAAATATGTGCGATATTTCAAGGTCCTAGCTCTCTTCCTTCTGATTTCTGCCGCAGCTTGTATGAAAATATTCCACTGTGCTGCGCCGTTCCTCTTGTCGTGGTACATACCGCATACAACTCCACATTACTTTGCATTCGTTCGTACTGTAAAAAGTAACCGGTTACCTTAACGTAACAGAGTCGCTGACTATTTTTCACCATCACTGTAACGTTTAATTTCTTTAAACGATGAACTTTCCAGGAGAGATCCTTTTAGTGAAAATTAATTGAACTATTAGTCTTTGCATTCAGTTGCGATTTGTGATTCCTACGGTACAGTTCGTTATGTTTGAGGATGAACATAACTTTTCGAATTGTATTATGACTTTGGACGTTTTTTTTTTCTTCTCTAATATATAATATATATTCTTGATCGTCATAAAATTCTAACACGGTCCAGCCACGTCCGCCTGTTGAAAGTACGCTAGCATCTAAACGAAAGGAGCCAGGACGTCAAAATTTTGCTAGAATACGTCTAATAGTTGTAGATTTGTTGGAATAGAAAATGGCCGAAATCGGTCCAAAGGGAAAATTTTTCCCTAACAAGGGTAGAAAATACCCCAATAACCCTAATATTTCGAGTATTTAAACACATTTTTTGTAGATTTCTGTTTTGTATATACTTGATATTTGGTATGCGTATTCCCTTATAACGCGGACCAAAAAGCGATTCCGATTTGTAGGTGGTGAAATGGGGCAAAAAAAAAGGATAAAAATGGTACCTATCAAACGACAATAGCTAGAATCCCGAAATTCGGTGTGTATATTCTTCTGATTGAGTATATATATATATAGAATTTTGATTTACTCGCGGAGGCAAAGTTGTAGCTCTTGTATATATATAAAGTCAAAAAAACTTGATCTTCAAGGTCAAAATCGCAAAATTCTATTTTTTACCTTTTCCCCTGTTCAGGTCCATAGGTAGCAAACAGTTCAAAATTCAAGGAAACAAGCAACTACAAAAATGTACCCAAGATCTCAATAAACAACTTTCTAGACCATATGAACTTCCTAGGAATGATTCTTAACACCGTTTAGGTAGCAAAAATATATCCTGCAGCACTGTATCTGTTAATGGTCAGTCCGACTACAGTGCGTATGAGTGATATTATCCTTAATCAGCGGCACGTATAAGCTACCTACACACACCACAGCCCATGAGATTTGTGAGTGACTTTGTGCAAAACTGGGAGACACGGGTCTTTTTTGGTCTTTTATCACGTAGTGATGTCCGTATATGGTTATTTCCATGACTTAAAAAATTACACACAGTGTAATACAATACCAACTAAGCAGCAGCACCTAAAATAATGAAATTCGGCGTATACATTCCTCTGACTGCGTAGACACGGGAAATCAAAAGGTTTTTCCAAATTCGTACTTTCAAGGGATACAATGGGAACACAGGCATAAAAATGCAGTGTATTTTCTCGTTATGTGGTAAGTTCAATGTTTTTATAGTGTGAACGCGCACTATAAAATGTTTCATACTATTAGGGGGCGAAAATAGATAAAGAAAACTCCCAAATTTCATGGTCCCAAATCTCGACTCTACTGATTGAATTTGTCACAGAACTTTCCTATTAAGCATATTCTAAAAGATTTTGCCAAAATTGCAGCTAAATTAAGCTGTGGATGCATTTAAAGCTTATAAATGCAAAAATAGTTGGTTATTTTATTGGGATGTATCTCGGGAACCATGTGTCACATTGAAATTTCGTTTATTTCGTAGAAAATAGGAGCTCTAATAGTGTTATTACACCTTTGCTTTCCTTTTCAGTATTTATTTAGTATTGTAAATTTCCTACAGCATAAAACTATATTCGCGAGGCCGACCGATGCCTCGACATTTACAAATATTGTTAAACTATTATCTTATTTATTCATTTTAAAAATATTATTCTGCTATTGTAAACATTGATTTAATGACTGAGATGGTGAAACCTTCTAAGCCAAAAATACTACTATACTTTCTTCGTTGGCAGTGCCCAGGGGGGGGGGGGGTTTTGGGGGTTCAAACCCCACCCCCCAGAGAGGTTTCGAACTTATACTTTTTAAAACCTTCTAGACTTTCTGAAGCAATAAAAAATAGAAATTTTAAGGTATTTTTAAAATAACTCGACTGAAATGGTAATTTTGCAGTAAATTCGTGAAAACACGAAAATTGCATAAAAAATCGTGGAATTGAATTTCGGACAAAGTTTATGAAAAATACAAGCAAACTAAACGAATTGTGCCAATTTCAAGATTGTGTAATGCTAATTTCGCTAATGGACACCAAATTCTTCCGAAAAGTTTCATTTCAATTAACCGATACCACTTCTTGACATTGTGTACTACAATAAAAGTTTGGAAATTTAATACCAAAATATTTTAGTAATTTTAAAAAAGTGTAGATAAGAATCACTATGATATCATAATGAAATCTAGAAACATTCTTAATAAAAGCAAATAATTTGCTTGATGCTTGTAGAGCGGTAAGATGTAACATTTGCGATGCGACATTTTTATGGACATTTTGGGAGTTTGCAATGATAATACAAATCCATTTCGACAAACGAAGAAAAATCTTGATATAAACATATTTCTCTTTGTTCATTTACAACAAGTGATGTCATGTTTATCGCAAACAAACTAATTTTTCCCATAAAAGAAACTCAAAAACGATATTCACGTGTCTAAAATTTCGTTTCTAGGTAATGCATTTTTTCTCTGCGTGTAGGTCTCTATTTTAAAATCTACTTTGAAGTTGCGGAACAATAAGAAATGAGTTTTAACTTACTCAATTTTTTTTATATTTCTTGTGTCAAATATTTTTCAGAGTTAGTATTTAGTTTAGTTAGTACATTTCCAATTATTTTTTATTTAATCGGAATATGCGTATAAAGATTTTGAATAAACATCATGTTACTCATGTCCTATATAAATTAAAAACCCCAAAACTCATTAGACATCCTATTTAGACCTATACTTTGTCAAAAAGCATATCCAAGTTTCTGCATTTATCACAGAAAAAATGCGGGCCTGAAGGGTTAAGCGCCGAGGAATTTGATCGTTTATTGTGTAATATTTCTTCAATAAATATATCGAGGGCTTATATTCAAAAGTGGCTATGATCCATTTTCTCGAAAATGAGTCATTTGTCATATAAATTTGGAAAAGAATTTTTTTCTAAAGCCATTTTTTTAATTTTCTGATTTGGCTATCCACTCACACGTTAGTTTTTGACTGCATAATTGTCTATGAACATAAAAATAATAGAAATAAAGTAGATCAACAATGGAGCAGCATAAAACCGAAGGTTATAATTCGCTACAACGATCTTGTTTAAAACATTTTTCTAGATTTAGAAGAAAATGCGTTTCTATACAACATTGCCAAGATTTCATGAAAAACTTTATGGAGTTTACAACAAATCTTATTTATATATTTACAGTGCTCAATTTTAAACATACAAAAGTGGTTAGTGGTAGAAGAATGATTAATAATTTCTCTTCAAATTAAGGAGAAAATCCGTTTTTTCGCACTCCTGAAAAGTTATGTTTTTGTTCATAGCCACTTATGAATATAAGTCCTCGATATGTATGTATGTATGTAATTTTAAGCAAATATTTAAAAAAAGTTCTACACTTAGAACAAGTCTGTTAATAAAAGCAGCGATTGTCTCTTTTCTGCTATTACAGCTTTTTTGGCATAACAGCAGTTTTCTGCAATCTTACATCACCATTCACACTGCAGTCTGCTAAAATTGGCTGCTGTTAATTAAAATATAGGCCTCACTTTGCCTTTTTGCTAATTTTGGATTCTGCTGAAGACTTCAGCACAACCTTTGGTCTTGAACCAAAACAAATGACAAACACATACAACATAACAGACCAACAATACATACAAACAACAACAATACACACGAGGTACAGTGAAGACGGGACATACCGTACAACAACAACTTTTGCATTGTTGCGAGCGATGCGAGCACGTGCATAACATTGAATTGGCAAAGTGAGATTTTTAGTGTGTCGACTTAGTTCGGTGGAATATTTTGTTTATCAGCGCTTCTCATTAGTCGTATGTGACCGCTGGTACTAATATGAACCCTGATTTAAGTCAAAGACATACATTCGTTGCGAAAATTCTGACGAGATGGGGTAGCGCCAATCGAAACTGCGCAGTCAACTTTTAGCTGCAACAATAAAGGTCTCACTTTGCCTTTTTGCTAATTTTGGGTTCTGCTGAAGACTTCAGCACAACCTTTGGTCTTGAACCAAAATAAATGACAAACAAATATAAAAACAAGTAAAAACGGCGTTAAGTTCGGCCGGGCCAAACTTTATATACCCTCCACCATGGATTGCATTCCACAGAGGTTGTCGGTTTTCGTAGAAGTGCAGTAATATTACAGGAAAATAAATTTTTTAATATAGCCAAACCAAAAAAAAATATTGAAAAAATAATTTTATAATTAAATATAATATTTTAATTATTTCAAACCACGCTTATAAGGCAAGGCTACCAATACGTCAATTCAAAAAATAAATATTTTTATATTTATATTTTCAAAAAGCTTAAATGCTATAAATATTGGTAGATAGTGGGTGCTACAGTTGGTTGTATTTTCATTCTATTTTAATTCCAAAAGTAAAAATTTTGAAAATCCATTATCAGACGTACATAGTGCAATATAACCTAACTTTATGATCCAACCAATTTTTTTCGTAAAAGAAAAAGTACGAATTTGGGAAAAAACTTTTTATTTTGCTTGTCTATGCAGTCAGAGGAATGCATACACCGAATTCCTTGATTCCAGCTGCGTCCATTTGGATGGTACCATTTTTACCCCTTGACGTTTCTACGCAATTAGAATTTCATCATTCTAGCTGCGGTCATTTTGTTGGTACTATTTTTATCCCCTTTATTCATTTTAACCCCAAAAAGTACGAATTTCGAAAAATCAGTTTATTTTCCGTGTCTACAGACTCAGAGGAATGTATACTCCGAATTTCATGACTTTAGCTGCGGTCATTAGATTGGTACTATTTTTATCCCCTTTTTTCATTTTAACCCCAAAAAGTACGAATTTTGAAAAATCCGTGTATTTTACTTATCTATGCAATCAGAGGAATGTGTACACCGAATTTCATTATTCTAGGTACAGCCGTTTGGTTGGTACCATTTTTATCCCTCTATTCCTATTTTACCCCTTAAAAGTACGAATTTGGAAAAAATACATTTATATTATGTATCTACTCAATTAGAGGAATGTACACACCGAATTTCGTGTTTCTAGTTGTTGTCGTGTAATATGTACCATTTTTATCCCTTTTTTGCCCCTTTTCACCCCCTACAAATAAGAATCACTTTATGGTGCACGTTTTTGCTATAAGGGGAATGCGCATAAACAGACATATTCAAAAAACATGCTTAAATACGCTAAAATATTATTATTATGGGTATTTTTAGTCCTTGAGAGGGAAAAATTTTTCCCTCTGGGCCGATTTCGCCCCATTTCAATCCCAGCTGATCTACGACTATAAGACGCATTTATGGAAAATTTTAACGTTCTAGCTCCTTTCGTTTAGATGCTAGCGTGCTTTCAACAGACGGACAGACGGACGGATGGACGGACGGACATGGCTAGATCGTCTTTGAATTTTATGACGATCAAGAATATATATACTTTATAGTGTCTCAGGTCGATATTTCAAGGTGTTACAAACGGAATGACAAAGTTAGTATACCCCCATCCTGGAGGTGTGTGTAGGGTATAAAAATAGATAAGCGTTCATAAGAGAGTATAGCTTGAATTTCCTTTTATATTAGCTTGGTAATAAATTGCTTTATAATAACTTATATTCAAAAAAGTGTTGTTAACATGTATATCTAAGTGGTCATACTATTCTGTACATATGATTTAAGTTTTTTCTATATTGCTGAAAACAGCAAACAGCTGTTTACTATCTCAGCAGATACAAATCTGCTGTCTCTTTTTCAGCAGCAGAAAATCTGTTTTCTTTTACTGACAAATTCCTTTGAGTGTACTGATAGATGGATTACTGAAATGTAATTTTACCGACGATGTCTGTCGGACGAACGTATCAAAATAGTTCTCGAAGATGCTGACAATAAAATATGAATGGTTTCCAAACGCTCACGTAATCACACATAATCAAATTAACGTCATTTATCATTGCGCCAAAGACTGACTAGACTTAACGAGAAAAATTGAACATTAATTGTAAATTTACTAAAATTATTAACAGAATCACCTGCTTTATTTTTTGTAAAAGTACACTCAGAAAAATAGCATTCCTAAATCTGAGTAAAATTCATACTACAATTTAGTTCAACAATTTTACTCGAGTTCAGTAAAGATTTCCTAAAAAGTTAGAAAATTAACTATGAGTAAAGTTTCCTTCTTTCAAAGCCATAGTAAATAGTTAATTTACTAGAAAAAAGGTAGTAGATTTACCTTAAAATATTTCTTTGGATCTAATAAAAATGCTTACAATTGAGTAAATTCATACTTATGTTGAGGAATATTTCCAAGGTTTTAAGTGAGAAAAAAATCTGAAATTTTTGGTATGGAAAAAATTATATTTAGGAAATTTCAACTTAAAAAAGTGTTTTTCCTAAAATGAAGTTAAAATGTTTACTGAAATTTATGCCGAGTTCTTCATACATTTAAGTATTAATGAACTTATATAAAGCATTTGAAATTATTTAAAAAATTCTTGAATATTAATCTAAGAAGCAATTCTCGTTCGTTTGCAGAGACTTATTTCTTAAATACTTTAAGAATTATTCTAAACAACCACTGCGAAGGCGCCTATCTTGTCTTCGCAACATGAAGTAAAAGCTCAACTCTTTATGGCAGAGGTACCATGAAGCTTTTGAGAAATATTTCATGTTGTCATTTTTTGTATCAGTTTTGCATACTCTGAAGCTAAACTATTTGTTTGATTTTTTAGTTAAATTGAACTTATTTTAATTACACTTTTTCCCTTGTATCAAATAAAATGTTCCTCAGTTTAAGTAAAAAAAATACTTGTTGTATGGAAAAAATCAGCAAAATTTTACTCAGATTTAGTTTTAGGACAATTTTTACTTAAATTTAGTAAAAAATTTTTTGGTTTTAGGCAAAATTTACTTATTATTATTTATTTCACCAAAATTTTACTTAGATTTAGTAAAAATGTACTTGGTTTGAGGAAAAACTTACTGGAATTTTCCTCAGTTTGAGTAAATATTTACTTGGTTTGAGGAAAATTGAACAAAAATCAAGTTCAAAGCATGTACTACTTTCAAGGAAAAGTTTAAACTTGATATGAGGAAATATTTCTTTATCGCTATACGAAGTTAAATTTCCAAAATTTAAGTTCATTTTAACTCATTATAGGGTTAACTTTTTTCTGAGTGTTGATGAAAACCCCACTCCCCCCAGGGGAAAATCCTGCGCACGGCCCTGTTCTCTGTTAATGTGTTTTGGAAAATTTATTTAAAGTATACCTTAGGGATGTAAGGTTTTGTGGCATGCGAGCGCATGGAAATATTGGGCCGATATTAATCTTAAGTTATTTATAGAGTTATAATAGCCTTTTGTCGTCGATTAAAAAATTAAATAATTTTTATCAGAAATTCCGAAATCGTAAAAAACTAAAATTTTTATTTGGGCGTTGACAATTTTCATTTGATTGTGTACTCATATGAAATCACTGGTAAAGATTTTTATTAACAAATATATTAAAATAAGGAATTTATGACGTTTTTAACGTGCATGAGAGGTAGGCGTGGTAGTAGGCGGATTTAAACAAAAAATATGTTTTCATCTAATTTAACGATAATTTGATTGTATGACAATATTCCACTATGCGAGATTAGTAAACTGGAATTCTTCTAAAATAAAGTGATTTCCAAAAATAAAATAAAACCGGTGCATCTAGAATAATGAATCGTAATTTCTGGTAAAATTTTGATCGCGAAAGATAATAGAAACTTCTTCTTGTGAAAGCTCTAAGGCTCTCTAATTCAACCCCATCGATATCAAACTTGTGGCCGACTTCGTCGTGAGACGCGTCGGGGTATCCTTCACAATTATGACGTAACACTCTTCCATTGTTCCAACAACTTTTTTGGAAGAAAGTAGCGACCATATAATTCGAAAAAGGGCATGTTGAGTAGATAATTTTTGTAGAATAAACTTATAGTCCAGATCCTTTCTTTTTACATTGAATTTTTCAGGCAATTTCTTTCGTAGTCCTTTTTGAATGGAATTTTTTATTTTTTTCGAAAAAAAGGGGTTAAATTGACCCACAAAGAGAGGAGCTAGAGGGTTAAGATCTTCCACAAAAATTATCCTCATAAAATTCCACAATATACATAGTTCTGACAATAAGAATTCTCTCAGACTTTAACTTACAACATTTTTATACCCTCCACTAGGTTCTTTGTGCATTTGTTTGCAACACCCAACAGGAAATGAGATAGACCCATCGTTTAGCATACAGATCGCTTTCTGAGTCGATTTAGCAATGTCTGTCTGTCTCTCTGTCCGCCCATCTATTCTTGTAATCAAAGTATAGGTGGCAATTATTATCTGATCTAATTAAAAATTGGCACAAGTAAGTTTTGCGGGTCAAGGACGGACGCTATTTAATTTGTAGGACTATATTTATACACTCCACGAGAGTATTATGTCTTTGTGCATTTGTTTGTAACACCCAAAAGGAAGGGAGATAGACCCATTGTTAATTATACCGATCGGCTTAGAATCACTTTCTGAGTCGATTTAGCAATGTCCGTCTGACTGTCTGTCCGTCTGTCCATCTATTGTTGTAATCACGATACAGGTCGCAATTGTAGCCAGAACCAAACCAAACTTTGCACAACGAAGTTTTTCGGGACAAGGACGAACGCTATTTAATTTGAAGAAAATCGGTTCAGATTTAGATATAGCCCCCATACGAATTTCACTTCCGATTTGACACTTTTCACTCTAGAAACCACAAATTGTATCAGATTGTCTTCAGATTTGGCAAAACATTTTATATTTCGACTAGAAACACCTGTGGTAAAAATGTGTTAGATCGGTTCAGATTTATATATAGCTCCCATACAAATTTCACTCCCGATTTGACCCTTTTCACTCTAGATTAGGGTTTGGGGTTTCCCAGAATTTTTTCATTTCCTGGGAAAACGGGAATGAAAAATTTCATTCCCGGGAATCCTGGGAAAAAGTAATTTATTTATAGGTATGTTCAATATGGTTTAAAATATCAACATTTAATAACTGGTGTGTTTTTTTCAATACTGTCATATTACAAATTAAAAACGAATGTTATTGTCAAAATATTTTACAAATTATTTTTCATTTTACAAATATTTTACTCTACACCTTTCAAGATTATAGTCGGAACATACAAATTTATATAGAGATATGTAAATTCATATTAGAGACATATAAATTCATAATGGGTAATGTAAATTTATAATAGAAACATGTTAATTCGTAATGAGATATATAAATCATAATTCATTGAGAACAATTAATTCATAATAGGAACATACCAATTCATAATAAAATATTCAAGTTTGTAATCAGAAAATCCAAATTCATAATCAGAAAATACGTTTTCATATTCAGAAAATATGAATTCATAATGAGAAAATAAAAAATCATATTGAGAAAATGTAAATTTATAATGAGAACATTGATAACATATGTGTTTCTACGAAAATATCCATAGAAAAACGTACATACATAGTTTCGATTATAAATTTTAGAGTTCCTGATTATGAATTTATATTTTATGAATATATATTCCTGAATAAGAATTTATATTTTCTCATTATCAATTTTAATTTTCTCATTTTGTATTTATATATCTCATTATCAATTTGTATGTTCTTATTATGAATTTATATTTCTCAATATGAATTTACATTTCACATTACGAATTTACAGTGCTGATTATGAATTACCATGCTCCTATAATGAATTTACATTTCCTGTAATGAATTTACATCTCATCGTGAACTTACATATTCCGATTATAAATTAAATTTTCTCATTATAAACTTGAAAAGTTGTAGACTAATCGTCAGAATTGGACATTTACATCGCAGGTAGAAGTGACTGACACCTACACTAGATTCAAAATTGAAAACGATTAACGAAACAAATAACTAATTTACGGAGAATGTTATGACGCATTTAATTTAGAATATTCATTCGTCTGGAGACAAAAATATTTTATAGAAACAGGGGGAATATTCTAAACTGTAAGAAGGCGTTAAGTTCGACCGGGCCGAATCTTATATACCCTCCACCACGGAGTGCATTCCACAGTATTACCAGCAGATTAAAGGATGTCGACTTTACATAGAAGTACTGAACCATATTACGAAAATTGTGATATGTTTATGCACATTACTATATTTGTTTACTATTTCAAACTGTAATGTATACTTATGCGCACTGTTTAGAATCGACTACTATACATAAATAAAATGCTGAAATTGTGAAAGTGAACATGCCTAAATATTAGGCCATTAGGGAGAATCATTTTCAGATACAGACAAAGTGACTGTATTATTTTGATGAGAAAAGTGCACATTTTAAAGATATCCCCATTCGCCCCATTCTCCGCCCAAATGTACAAATTTGGAAAAAAAACCTTTTTATTTCGAATCTTCATAGTCAGACCACCGATTACACACCGAATATATACACCGAATTTCATGATATCAACTTCAGCGGTTTGGAAAGTCCCATTTTTATCCCTCTTTTTCGATTATATCCCTTAAATTTACGAATTTCGAAAAATCCCTCTATTTTACGTGTTTATGCAATTAGAGGGATGTACACATCGAATTTCATGATTCTAGCTGTTGGTACCATAACTTATCCATTTTTGTCCCATTTCGCTCGCTAAAACATTTATTTTCTTTGTGGTGCTTCCAAGCTACAAGAGGAATGTCCGCAACAATTTTCAAATTTATGAAAATCAGAAATTTAATTAATAAGCCAAGGCTACCAGTATTTTTATACTATGTATATATATAATGGAAATAATACTTCAATTCATAAAGTAAATATAAGGCAGCAATCATAAATACCCTAAATATTGGGGGACAGAGAGCGTATTTTCAGCTGCAGTCCTTTGGTTGGTTGTATTTCCATCTATTTTAAATTCAAAAGTATACATTTTGAAAATACCTTATCTCTCACGCTCGCAGTATAAGACAACTTCATGATTTTACCATTTTTTGTCGTAAAAGCAACAAAATAAAGTACGAATTTGGAAAAAAAATATTTTACGTGGCTACGCAATCAGAGGAATATATACACCGAATTTCATTATGCTAGATGCAGCCGTTTGGTTGGTACTATTTTTATCCCCCATTTAACCCCTTAAAAGTACAAATTTAGAAAAAATATTGTATATTATGTATCTACTCTATTAGAGGAAAGTACACGCCAAATTTCGTGTTTCTATCTGTTGTCGTTTGATAGGTACCATTTTTATCCCTTTTCGTCCCATTTCGCCTCCTACAAATAAAAATCACTCTATGGTGCCTTTTTATGTTATAAAGGGAATGCGAATTGCAAATATCAAGTAAATACAAGCTATTATCAATTCAAAAAACATGCTGAAATACTCTAAATATTAGGGGTATTTTCAGTCCTTGTGAGGGAAAAATTTTTCCCTCTGGGCCGATTTCGCCCACTTTCAATCCCAAACGATCTGCAATTATAAGACACATTTAGGAAAAATTTGTACCTCCTAGCTCATTTCGTTCGGCCGCTATCGTGCTTTCAACAGACAGACAGACGGACATGGCTATATCGTCTTAGAAATTTACCACGACCCAGAATATATATACTTTATCGGGTCTCCGATGAATATTTCAAGGTGTTACAAACGGAATGACAAAGTGAATATACCCCCATCCTGGAGGTGGAGGGTATACAAATTAATAATAATTTAATAAATTCATAAAAAAATATTGAAATAGTCCAGTCAATTATTCTTACAAAGGGCCATTTAAATACATCGTAGCATATATTTATATTCCTATTAGATTTCTCTTGAAAGTTTCCAGGCGAACAATTTTTATTGTATTCCTATTTTTAGACCATTTCTTTCTGGCTACATATGTAAAGTAAATTGTTCTTGAAGAAGATATTCACCTCGATTCTTCTAGGAAAACAACAAAATTTACATGATGTAAGCCATAGTATTGTCGGCATGATATTTTTATTTCACAATAAAGATCCTGCTAATAGCCTCGCAGAAAGTTTTTATTCCCCTAGCTGGGTTTCGCATAAAATGGCTATTTAGCGAATTTAAAAAGTTTTGTTTGTAGTAATATAATATAAACAAATACTCAACAAATACTTATTATTGTCAGTAATGTAAATACATATATGAATTTGAAATACATCTAAAAATTCCAATTTATATAGTAACACTAAATTATTGATCAACATAATAAATATTTTTTTTTAATATTTCCCGTATTCCCGGGAAATTGAAAATTTCCGATTCTGGAATTCCCGGACCTCAAACCCTACTCTAGATACCACATATTTCAACAGATTTTCTTCAAAATTGGCAAAACATCTTATAGTACAACTAGAAACAGCTGTTGTATAAATGTGTTAGATCGGTTCAGATTTATATATAGCTCCCATACAAATTTCGTTCCCAATTTGATTTTTTTCGCTTTAGAATCCACATATTTTAACTGATTTCGCTCTAAATTCGCAAAACACCTTATATTTAAACTAGGAACACCTATGGTTAAAATGGGTCACATCGGTTCAGATTTACATATAGCTCTCATACAAATTTCGTTCCCCCAGAAACCGCGTATTTTCAGAGAATTTCTTAAAATTGAGCATAACACGTTATACTTCAACTGTAAGATCTTATTGTGAACGTTAGTCACTTCATTCCATGTTTGGATATAGCCCCGATACAAATATTATTCTCGATTTGACAAGTTGGGCCAGGTCATATTAGCCTGTGATTAGGAAACATAAACAAATTTTTCCTGTTTTCACTTTTTTACTGAATTGAATTGGATTCCGATAGAAAGTGCAGAGTATCATATAGTCGGCCCCGCCCGACTTTAGCCTTTCCTTACTTGTTTTATTCTACGAAAACGATCTACTCAACATGCCCTTTCTGAGTTATAGGGTAGCTATTCTGTTCCAATCAAAAGTCCTAATTTGTTGGCCAGTGTAATTATCGATCCAAACGAGAGCTGAACGATGAGGTTCCAAGTTTAGAAAACTCAGAAAACGTTGAACATACGCCAAATTAGTATTGGGTCTTTGTGTCCATCTTCGAGAATTAAACTTGAAAACACTTCAGTTAGAGATGCCAGATTTATTTCCAACAATTTTCCGAGTTCCTCCACTGTGTGGTGTATATGGATCTGTAACTATATAAAGGTTGATTTTGTTCACCACTTAACATTCCATTCCATTGTGGCACGAAATAGTCGCGACCCAAAAGCGGTGCTAACGTATTCGACGTCTCGTTTTTAAAGCATTAAGCATTGGCGTCTTTTACGCTTGACGCCGGCGTCAAAAAATTCTGTACTCTTTTGCTTATGACAGTCTTCGCAACGAAACGTCGTGAAATTTTACGAAATTCATGAACTCTACGCGTCAACGTCGAATCTTTTAATCGTTATCGGAATTTGGACACTTAATATACCCTATATATATACAAATAACTAAACTGCAAAACCAATTTCTCTTATTCACATATTCTAGACTTTATCCACTTGTTACCTATTTACTAAATCTTTTTTATTCTTTACCCATCAGGTTTTGTCCTTCTGTCTTCCTCTATTTGGGGAGCATTGTACCGGCCATATGGCTGCTGGAATTCGATAAAGTCGAACGACGCTTGAGCGGCAAAACAAGTGGAGCGAATGAGACGGCCAACGCAATCTTGTCGGAAGCACTCGGTGTGCCAAAAGTCAACGAAGACACATGGATAACGTTGATCGAACAATTTCTAATGTTGACTCTCATCGTGGGTCGATGGTTGCAGCCGAAAGGTGATCTAACCAGAGATCAATTGAGTCAATTGTTGTTGGTTTACATAGGTAAGATCGTCGCAGACTCTCATCATCTGACATATGGCTAATATCTGCAAATCGTACATTAAACAGGTACCGCAGCAGATATTATCGAATTTTCCGATTCTTACAAAGACGATTCCATTGCTAAGATACCATTGTTGGTCTATTTGACACTGGGCATTTGGTCCTGGAGTCTTCTGCAATTTACAATTGTTCTATCGGCTACCAGAGACCGGAGACCCAGAGGCGGAGGTTCCAATAAGAAAGACGAGCAAGTGTCCTTAAATGAAATTCGTGGAAAGTAGTGTTTGTAGAATGTTTGCATTTCCATTTCAGACCTTCAACAGACTGCTGCAATAATTGTTGTTGCGGCATAGATGTCTGGGGCATTGTGCTCAACGTCATCCTGCAGGATGCCCCATTTTTAACCTTTCGTTTGCTCATTATTTTCCAGTATGACATTATCAGCTATATGAATGTCTTCTTTACGTGTAAGTAGTGCCGTCGGGAGATCTAAAGGCTGATTTACACGATGTGCTCTTTCGTTTGATTATCCACAAAACAGTTGGTAACGCAATTTTTTATGTGGGGAATCGCATCGTGTGAATCGGTCTTATAGCCTTGTTACACTACATGCGAAATCTAGCTGACATGGCATGGCATGTTGATTTTAAATTTTGTATGGGATCTGACATTTGTAAATGTAAATTCAGATTCTATATTTCACATGCTGAGTAACAAGGCTATTAAGTATCATCGTTTTTAAGCATAAATCCGCGGTTCTGAATATTCTACAATGTAACCATTCGATGTTCATGTGGTAATACTTCTTTCCCATGTTACTCTTTAGGTAAAAATTCTTTGGTTATTGTTCTGCAATTGTATCGACTGTATGTCGTGAATGCTGAAGTTTGGAAAAATCGGCGAGAATTGAAGTCGGCAACAAAACAACGCCAATACAAATCGAAGAGACGGAATGACGATGATCCAAATGGAATTTATATGATCTCATCTGAGAGAGGAAGTGAAATGAAGAGGAAGATCAAAAGGTATGTACAAACATAAAATGGAGGAAAGAACATTACATCTCCTTCTCCTTGGGAGGGACTGCAATCACCACGCGCTCATTGAAATCATTCGTATTTAAATAATAATTTGCTCTTCGTATTTTGACCTGTTTCTCCCGTCGTGGTCAAATTTCCCCTAAATGTCAACAGAAACATATTGAATGCATTTTGAAAAATCTACTTTAGTTCAAATGACACTTTAATGTATACATTAGGGCTGTTTTTCTTTAAGCGATAACAAAAACGTTAGTAAAAAGTTATTGTTTTACTCAATTATAATATACCAATTTTCAAAAAAAAAAATATTTTGTGCAGACTTTTTTGAACTGAGCCTCGATAACCATAAATTTGACTTTATCCAGGCTATATCCAACATTTTTATACGCACATTGATATCGCTGTTGGCGACAATTTTAAAAAGATTTTTTTTTTATTTTGAGTGAAAATTTAACTTTTTATTTAAGTTTCAAAACTAGCAAAGAAAGGCTAAAGTCGGGCGGACACCGTGTAATATTTTCATACAAGCTGCGGCAAAAATTAGAAGGAATAGATCTGGAACCTTGAAATTTTGCACACATCCCTTGTATCGTCAAATTATATCAAAAAGATTTTTTGTTTAAATCTGGCCACAACCACGCCCACCTCCCATGTAAGTCAAAATGATAAAACGTCATAAATTTTTTATTTTAATATATATGTGATTACAAATCATTACCAGTGATTTCATTTGAGTCGACAATTAAATGAAAATTGTCAGAGGCTCGCCCAACGCCCAAATAAAAATTTTGGTTTTTTACGATTTTCGAACTTTTTATAAACATTATTTTATTTTTTAATCGATGACACACGGCTATTATAGCTTTATACTTAAATTAAGATTAATATCGACCCAATATTTACATGGGCTCGTATGCCATAAAACCTTACATCCCTAAAGTCTGCTTTAAATAAATTTTCCAAAACACATTAACAGAGAACAACGAAGAAAGTATTGCTTCATTTTTGGCTTAGAAGGTTTTACCATTTCAGTAATTAAATCCATTTTGGCAGCTACAAGCAGAATATTCTATTTAAAATGGATAAATAAGACAATAGTTTAACAATATGTGTAAATGTCGAGGCATCGGTCGGCTTCGCGAATATAGTTTTATACTGTAGAAAATTACCAATCTATATATATAAAAATGAATCTGTGTATGTATGTATGTTTGTTTGTTTGCTTGTTTGTTTGTTATTTATAGCAGCCTAAACTACTGAACCGATCTTCTTGAAATTTTCACAGTATGTTCATAGTGAACCGATGGTGAAAATAGGCTATATATTTTTTGGATATTTTCAGTGGGCGTGGCACCTTTCACACAAACTGGGGATTTATTCGTTTTATATAAATTAGCATATTTTGAATACTGCTGCAGCTAGATTCTTGATATTTTGTGAAAATTCACTAATTATTAGTCTGCACAGTTGTGCCAAAAAGGGGCGGTATTGGAAAAGTGGGCGTGGCACCTCCCATACGATGTTAAAACCTATTATCGAATATATTCAGTTCTATGACACTTAGAGTGCTGTAATTTTGTGTAAGTGCATCTAGCATCAATGTGCATAGTTGTGCCAAAAATGGGCCGTATTGGAAAAGTGGGCGTGGCACCTCCCACACGAAGTTAAAACCCATTTTAGAATATATTCCGTTATATGACAGATACAATACTGAAATTTTGTCTGAGTGCATCCAGCATCAATTTGCGTAGTTGTGCCAAAAATGGGCGGTATTGGAAAAGTGGGCGTGGCACATCCCACACGAAGTTAAAACCCATTTTCGAATATATTCCGTTCTATGGCAGATACTATACTGAAATTTTGTCTGAGTGCATCCAGCATCGATGTGCGTAGTTGTGCCAAAAAGGGGCGTTATTGGAAAAGTGGGCGTGGCACCTCCCATACGATGTTAAAACCTATTATCGAATATATTCAGTTCTATGACACTTAGAGTGCTGAAATTTTGTGTAAGTGCATCTACCATCAATGTGCATAGTTGTGCCAAAAATGGGCCGTATTGGAAAAGTGGGCGTGGCACCTCCCACACGAAGTTAAAACCCATTTTCGAATATATTCCGTTCTATGACAGATACAATACTGAAATTTTGTCCGAGTGCAACCAGCATCAATGTGCGTAGTTGTGCCAAAAAATGGGCGGTATTGGAAAAGAGGGCGTGGTACCTCCCATACGATGTTAAAACCTATTATTGAATATTGTCAGTTCTATGACACCTAGAGTGCTGAAACTTTGTGTAAGTGCATCTAGCATCAATGTGTGTAGCTGTGCCAAAAATGGGCGGTATTGAAAAGGTGGGCGTGGCACCTCCCACACTATGTTAAAACCTATTATCGAATATATTCAGTTCTATGACAGATACAATACTGAAATTTTGTCCGAGTGCAACCAGCATCAATGTGCGTAGTTGTGCCAAAAAATGGGCGGTATTGGAAAAGAGGGCGTGGTACCTCCCATACGATGTAAAACCTATTATCGAATATTGTCAGTTCTATGACACCTAGAGTGCTGAAATTTTGTATAAGTGCATCCAGCATCAATGTGCGTAGTTGTGCCAAAAATGGGCGGTATTGGAAAAGTGGGCGTGGCACCTCCCATATGAAGTTAAAACCTATTATTGAATATTGAAGTTCTGTGACACCTAGAGTGCTGAAATTTTGTGTAAGTGCATCCAGCATCAATGTGCATAGTTGTACCAAAAATGGGCGGTATTGAAAAAGTGGGCGTGGCACCTCCCACACGATGTTAAAACCTACTATCGAATATATTCAGTTCTATGACAGATACAATACTGAAATTTTGTCTGAGTGCAACCAGCATCAATGTGCGTAGTTGTGCCAAAAATGGGCGGTATTGGAAAAGAGGGCGTGGTACCTCCCATACGATGTTAAAACCTATTATTGAATATTGTCAGTTCTATGACACCTAGAGTGCAGAAATTTTGTGTAAGTGCATCCAGCATCAATGTGCGTAGTTGTGCCAAAAATGGGCGGAATTGGAAGAGTGGGCGTGGTACCTTCCATACGATGTTAAAACCTGTTACTGAATATTGAAGTTCTGTGACACCTAGAGTGCTGAAATTTTGTGTGAGTTCATTCAGTGTAAATAGTTGTACAAAGATGGGCGGAAAGTGGACGCGACCCTTCCCATATGAAATTAAAACCGGTTTTAGAGTATATTCGACACAGAAATGGGCGGAAAGTGGCCGTGACCCTTCCCATTCGAAATTAAAACCTGTTTTTGAGTATATTCGACACCGAGATTCCTATATTGTTGTGTGAGTTAATTTAGTTGTAACCTGCTTAGACAATATACAAATGGGCGGGATTTGAAAGTTGGGGCATTTTTGATTTGAATTTTGTAAAATTACACCTTTTCTTTGGATTTTCTTCTTTTCAAGAAATCGGAAATTATATAATTTTTAAGTTTTTGTGTTGTTTGATTAGTGAACAATTTGATTGATTTTCTATGTGTTTTGAATGCAAGGTAATTTCTTCTTACGAATGAAGTGTTTTGTTTATTTAATGGAAAGGATGAGAATCACATTTAACAAAAAATCAATTTGATTTTTGACATTTCTTCCATTTTTCGGCGAAAACTAACGTTCTTCATGGAACATATCCATTTATTTAATATCTCAGGGAAGTACCTTGATTATAAGTGGTACATATATTTTAATTTTACCGTTTGTTTTTTTTTTTTTGCCTGGCGAAGCGGGCGGGGTTCAGCTAGTACTGAATAAATTCAACCTCTGTCTGAAAAGGAAAGCAAAGGCGTAGTTACACTTTGTTAAATGCAAAAGAACACTTCAAGAGCTCTTATTTTCTACGGAATAAACGAAATTTCAATGCGATACATGGTTTCCGAGATACATCCCAATAAAATAACCTCTATCATGATGTAATTTGCAACTATTTTTGCATATATGAACTTTAAATGCATCCACAGCTAAAAATAACCGCAATATTGGCAACATCTTTTAGAATATGCTTAATAGGAATGTTCTTTACAAAATTCAATCAGTAAAGTTGAAAATCTGGGAGCCATTTTCACCATAGGTGTTCCTAGTTGAAATATAAGATGTTTTACAAAATTTGAAGAAAATCTGTTAAAATATGTGGTATCTAGAGTGAAAAGAGTCAAATCGGGAGTGAAATTCGTATATATCTAAATCTGAACCGATTTTCTTCAAATTAAATAGGGTTCGTCCTTATTCCGAAAAACTTCGACCTGTAGTTTGATTACAAGAATAGATGGACAGACGGACATTGCTAAATCGACTCAAAAAGTGATTCTAAGCCGATCGGTATATATCGATGAACAACGATGAGTCTATCTAGTTTCCTTTTGGGTTTACAAACAAATGCACAAAGCTAGTGGAGGATATAATAACACTAGTCAACAGTCAAAATGTACTCGGGATGCGATAATTTTTTCTGTGTAGATAACCTTGACATGAGCTCGAAAAACGCAATAAAAAATTTTTTTTCGTTTGGTTTTTTTTTTTATTATTTTTTTTTAAATTTTAAAAATTTTTTTTTGGTTAATTTGTTTCGTCCGGCATAACTCGGGAACCACTAGCCCGATTTAATTGAATTAAATTTTAAAAAATTTAAAATTACAATTCCCTTAATCTGTTCATATATTGTTTTCCTATACAAGCAACAGTTTCCAAGTTAAAAATGAATATATAAAGGAAAAAACTTATTTTTTGCCTAAAGATTTAATTTTTTTTTTTTAAATCCATAAAAAATCCAAAATGAAAAAAATGTCAAATCTTATTACTTTTACGTAAAGTCACATAACCTATGAGCAAAATGAGACAAAGATCATGAAAATCGATGCACGCGTTTCGCTTTTATTCGCAATTGAGTAAAGGTATGAATTTCAAAAATTTAAAAATTTTTTTTTTGGTTAATTTGTTTCGTCCGGCATAACTCGGGAACCACTAGCCCGATTTAATAGAATTAAATTTTAAAAAATTTAAAATTACAATTCCCTTAATCTGTTCATATATTGTTTTCCTATACAAGCAACAGTTTCCAAGTTAAAAATGAATATATAAAGGAAAAAACTTATTTTTTGCCTAAAGATTTAAATTTTTTTTTTTAAATCCATAAAAAATCCAAAATGAAAAAAAATGTCAAATCTTATTACTTTTACGTAAAGTCACATAACCTATGAGCAAAATGAGACAAAGATCATGAAAATCGATGCACGCGTTTCGCTTTTATTCGCAATTGAGTAAAGGTATGAATTTCAAAAATTTGCTCGACATATGCACAACTTTGTCTATGGTAAGGTTTTTTCTTTTTTTTGATTCTCAGAATTAACAAAACGGAATAAACAAAGGGTTATTTAATTTTTATGATTGCGTAAGCAAAGTAATAAACGCTAATAAATGTGCGTGAACAATTAAAAGGAAAAAAGGAAAGGGGACTTTTTTAATTATTTGGGTTTTCCGTTGGCTACCTGTATTATTTTTTTTACAGAAATGCAACCCACATTTAAGGGTGGTCATTATTCGGAAAATTTAAGACTCACACATGGTGAAACAGGTATGTAGCCACCGTAAAAAAATATACACCCATTTATATGTACCTGTCAGTAAAATACTAAACAATACACAGTATAAATAGGTCTTCATTGATCGATTTTACTCATTCAACAAGTGTCGACGAACGCGATAGTTAAAATGAGCAAACGTTCGCGAGGATTTGAATGCAATACCAATCCAAGTAATTTTTGTTACATGTGCGGAGAATACGTTTCTGAAAAAAACAAGCGTTGTTTTTCACCTAAATTGAGAGATTCATTTGAAGAGAGCTTCAATTTAAAGGTCTCAAACATAGATGAGCGGTGGACACCAAGTGCTCTATGTCCAAGGTGCTACGTACAGCTAGCTGACTCAAGGTAAGTGTAGATTACGAAATTCAAGAACATATATAACTTATTATTGAAATTCTTTCAGACGACAGCCGAGAATCATCATGCCAATGCTTTGGAGAGCTCCGCTTTGCCATGTAACAGATTGCTACTTCTGTCTTAGCAAAAAAACAGGCGTGGGAAAAAATATACGATGGACTTACGCTGCTGTTTCAACAGTGAATTTTCCAGTGCCATTTTCCGAAGAACCAGTGGACCCGCAACCGTCCGTTTCAAGATGGGCATCTAATAATGAGGCGATACATCCAACATCAGATCCGGAGACAGTAGAAACCACATCAGAATGCGAGTCAACATATACATTG
Organism: Polietes domitor; assembly: GCA_947397865.1. Taxonomy (NCBI): domain Eukaryota; kingdom Metazoa; phylum Arthropoda; class Insecta; order Diptera; family Muscidae; genus Polietes; species Polietes domitor. Next base: position 124,791,930 of record OX377618.1, on the reverse strand, counting down.
CATGGAGGTCAACGCTTATGTTCCCAAGCAGAACTGAACGATTGGGTTAGAGAATTGAAACTCTCCAAGGAAGATGCAGAGTTGCATGCATCGCGCATGCAACAGTTCGGTTTCTTGGCTCCTGGTGTGGTGACAACAATCTACAGGAAGCGTCATGAACCATACGCAAGGTACTACACAAAAAAAGACAACATCTGTTTTTGTAAGCATATTCCCGGATTATTTGGTGAACTCGGGTACTCTTACGATCCAGGAGAGTGGCGTCTTTTCATCGACAGCAATAAGCAGAGCCTTAAAGCAATTTTACTGCACAACGGCAACGAGAAACCTTCTATTCCAATTGCTCATGCCGTTGACACCAAGGAAACATACGAAGTCATGGACAATCTACTAAAGTGCCTTAACTATGAGAGGCACGATTGGAAAGTTTGTGCCGACCTTAAGGTTATCGGTATCCTTTGTGGATTACAAGGTGGATTCACAAAGTACTGTTGTTTTCTCTGCCTTTGGGACAGCCGCGATCGTCAACATCATTACACCAGGAGGAGTTGGACAGAAAGAGTTAACTTCATCCCCGGCAGCGACAACGTGAAATATACACCACTCATAAAAAAGGAAAATGTTTTTCTCCCACCTCTTCACATAAAGCTCGGACTCATAAAAAACTTCGTGAAAGCTATCAACAAAGATGGCGAAGCGTTCGCCTATTTAAAAACCATTTTTCCTCACCTTTCATCGGCAAAGATTAAGGAAGGCGTTTTCGACGGTCCGCAAATTAAAAAGTTGTTGCAAGACCAACAGTTTGAGCACATTTTATCACCAAATGAAGCTGCAGCTTGGAACTCATTTCGGCAAATTGTTTCCGGATTTCTTGGAAACAACAAAAGCTCAAATTACAGAGAGATCGTCGACCAACTACTCCAAAATTGTAAAAAAATTAGAGCAAATATGTCGCTTAAGATACATTTTCTACACTCGCACTTGGACTTCTTTCCGGACAACCTGGGCGATGTGAGTGACGAGCATGGCGCACATGTAACAAAAATTACTTGGATTGGTATTGCATTCAAATCCTCGCGAACGTTTGCTCATTTTAACTATCGCGTTCGTCGACACTTGTTGAATGAGTAAAATCGATCAATGAAGCCCTATTTATACTGTGTATTGTTTAGTATTTTACTGACAGGTACTTATAAATGGGTGTATGGCTACATACCTGTTTCACCATGTGTGAGTCTTAAATTTTCCGAATAATGACCACCCTTAAATGTGGGTTGCATTTCTGTAAAAAAATCATACAGGTAGCCAACGGAAAACCCAAATAATTAAAAAAGTCCCCTTTCCTTTTTTCCTTTTAATTGTTCACGCACATTTATTAGCGTTTATTACTTTGCTTACGCAATCATAAAAATTAAATAACCCTTTGTTTATTCCGTTTTGTTAATTCTGAGAATCAAAAAAAAGAAAAAACCTTACCATAGACAAAGTTGTGCATATGTCGAGCAAATTTTTTAAATTCATACCTTTACTCAATTGCGAATAAAAGCGAAACGCGTGCATCGATTTTCATGATCTTTGTCTCATTTTGCTCATAGGTTATGTGACTTTACGTAAAAGTAATAAGATTTGACATTTTTTTTCATTTTGGATTTTTTATGGATTTTTAAAAAAAAAAATTAAATCTTTAGGCAAAAAATAAGTTTTTTCCTTTATATATTCATTTTTAACTTGGAAACTGTTGCTTGTATAGGAAAACAATATATGAACAGATTAAGGGAATTGTAATTTTAAATTTTTTAAAATTTAATTCAATTAAATCGGGCTAGTGGTTCCCGAGTTATGCCGGACGAAACAAATTAACCAAAAAAAAATTTTTAAAATTTAAATAAAAAAAAAATTATCTACACAGAAAAAATTATCGCATCCGGAGTACATGAAATTTTTTTCAATTTGTTGAGTAGTGTAAGCATTGAGCACGCCAAGGCGTATTTTACGCTTGACGCATACATATGTGCTTATGGCAACCTTCACACCGAAGGTATGAAGTACGACATTCATTAACTCTACGCGTCTACATATTTGGTAGGTAGCGTAAACATCCAAGTCTTCTAGAGAAAACCACTTGCAATTACCTTTAAAATTTGGAATTGGCCATATTTATATTCAAATTGGTCTGATTTATATCTCTGATTCATTTAAATAAAATCAATGGATAAAAATGTTGCCATCTTATCAAGTTTCTTATTTTTAAGCTAGTAAGCCCAATCGAACAGGTCCAGTATTACCGTTAGATTAGAGGCTGTCGAGTTCATGTAATATTACACTGTGTGTATTTTTTAAGTCACGGAAATATAACCATATACGGACACCACTACGTGATAAAAGACCAAAAAAAGACCCATGTCCCCGAGTCAATGCAATTTTTTAATGGGCCCCCAACGATTTGGGGCCTCTGTGTAATTTTTGCAAAAAAAGTGATCATATTCTCAGGCTCATATCTTGCAAACTGTTGAATCGTGTTTCAACAACATAAATGAATTATCATGAATTATATTTAATTGAAATTAGTAAAAGTAGTTCACCATTAACTTTTATAATTTACTGTTTTTACTGTTTACTTTTATAAATTGTACTGCGATGGCAACTCTTTATCCAATCCCTTCTACGAAGGGAAGGCTTTTACTCAAACGGATAAAGAGTTTCCATCTTTACTAAAATTCAGCCATTGTTAATGCTGAATTGTATCTTTGTGGCTAATTGTATCTGCATGTTCGTATGATGTTTTCCCTGCATGATGTTCGTATGATGTTTTTGGGTGTCCACAACATAAGCGGCAAGCAGCACAAAACTGAAAATAAAACTGAAATTTGAATTGAAACTGAAACTGAAACTGCCTTGTCCTTTCTCTTTCTTTCTGTTTCATATATTTCTGAAAACTACCAATAAGTTATACAATTTTGGGAGATTACGAGAAATACATACAGTCCACTTCCAGAACTGCTATCAGGATTGTACATGGTCCATTCAAAACTTCAAAGGAACTAGTGAATTTAGATATTACGTGCACCACCTCTGTATTAAATTGGACTTACATCAAAACTAACATGGAAAAAAGGTATGTATGGTTTTATTAAAAGGTGAACGGTTAGGGTTTTAATTATTGTATATCAGCGATTAATTGTGAAAAGAAAGGCAAATAACATAGGATAAATAAATGGCAACCCATTTATTTATTTGAAAAAAAAAATACAGCGATATAAGTAAAAGCAATTTTTTCGTGGTTCTGTTTTGTACATACATATATACAGTTGAACTTCGATTAACCGTGATGCTCGGGACCGGGTTAATCACGGATAACCGAAAATCACTGTTAAAAGAGGTAAAATTTTACATGTATAAATTTTATTATTTTTATTTATTTTTGACAAAAACATGTAAATCTGCGTCTATAAATAACTTATCATATCTCTAGGAATACATACATTTATTTAAAAAAATCTTTTATGGAAGTCTGTCTTATGCTTTTAGCTTTTGATTGTTCTTCCAACAAATGAGTTTGTATGCGATATATTTTCATTTTATCTGGTTCTGAAATACTTGGACAATTAAAGTTTTCTAAAAAACCTAACAAAATACTACTAGCCTCTATTGCCTGGGCCAATGTAGGCGTTTTGTCCGCATTTCCTCCATCTGATTCCTCGGAATTTGAATCAAGCTCATCTTCTTGGCTTTGGGTAACCATGTCTACGATTTCGTCTTCAGATATAATAGCAAACGGAGCGACATCAGAGTCGCACACCATCCACTTTTCGACAGCATCAATCGTACATCCAGACGGTATGGTTATATCTGTTTGTATCTCAACAAGGCTATTTGGAGCATCTTCATTATGAGATAGTAAGTTATTCCAAACTCTTTTTAAAACTTGTGGAGTTACAGAGTCCCACGAAGCTGCGGCTGCCCACAAAGCTGTCTTAATATTCAAAGATTTAACGAACTCACGTCACCAACTCAGCACCAACAAGTTTTTGGCCGATCAGTTTACGGTAGTGACATTTGAAGCTCCGAATTACTCCTTGATCGATAGGCTGAATCAAGGACGTGCAATTTGGTGGGAGATATCATAGCATTTACATCTGGGTGTGCTGGACAGTTGTCTAATAGTAAAAGTATTTTACAGTTATTTTTGAGACCGATGCGCCGTTGATGTTCCTTTGCTTCTGGTACAAAATTTTGATTAAACCACTCCAGAAATAGCTGTTGTGTTACCCAATCTTTCTTATTAGATTTATAAATCACAGGAAGGTGTTCAACGTTTTTTAAAGCTCTTGGATGGGCACTTTTTCCTATTATCATCAATTTACACTTGTGAGTTCCTGCAGCATTTGAACAAACTAGCACTGTGATTCTCTCCATGGATTCCTTGTACCCTTCAATAGAATATTCATTACCACTAGCCAAAGAACTCTGAGGCAAACACCTCCAAAATAGACTGGTTTCGTCTGCATTGTAGATCTGTTCAGTTGTAAGTTGTTCGTTTTTAATGATTTCATCCAAGTCGTCCACAAACATCGTAGCAGACTCATAATCAGCACACTCCTTTTCTCCCGTAGATTTCAGTCGACGGATTCCATGACGTTTTTTGAATTTATCCAACCAACCAAATGAATAAGTGCACTCTGAATTCATGTTTAACTTCAAATGGAACATTTTTTCCCTTTTGGACAATCATTTCGCCTGAAGTTCACAAGCAAATTTCAGTTTAAGTTCATAAAATATCTCGATTTCAGTTAACTTACCTGAAATTGGAGTTCCCTTAAATCTTTCTTGCCGAAACCATTCATATGTTGCGAAATCAACTTTTGGATTTTCGGATGTTTTTAGTGTATATCTGTGTTTAAGGCCATGCATTGAATCAGTATCGGAGCAAAATTTTAAAATCCGATCTTTGTTTTTTATTAAATCGGATACAGTTTGAATGCCAACTCCATATTTTTCAGACAACATTTTAAAAAGTACTTTACGTTTTGAGTATTCATTAATCAGCTCCATTTTTTCTTTAATTGAAAGAACCTTTCTTGTTCTTTTCGCGGATTTAGTTTTTGACGGTGGCATGATCTAAGGAAAACACGTCTTGACAGATCAAATTTCACACTGATGAATGAATACGAAATTTGATATGAAAATTACACTTTCATGAAAAAGGGGAATCACCGAATTTTAATATGAGAGATGTGTGTGTATTATACGAAAAAAAAACAAACAAGCAGTCACATGGACATGTGCATCACGGATAATAGAGGTAAATCACGGTTAATAGAGGTACAAAATCAGCCACTCAGCGTCACGGTTAATAGATAATCACGGTTAATAGAGTCACGGTTAATCGAAGTTCAACTGTATCTACATACATATATATATATATGTATTCATATATATCTGCTCTTTAAGAAATCAAAGATCGTGGTTAGGAAAAAGGCATTGCTTTTGCTCTCAATCTCCTCATCCGGACTCTTAAATTGCATTTTTATCAACTGATTTTACAAGAAATCTTCGTGTGACAAACACGCACACACACACTCACCTAAGCTCGTGCTCTTAGCTTTCTCTTCATAAATCCACTGTGTCAAAGGTATCTTCAAAAAGTTGACAAACCTTACAGGAACAAACAACATCACACTTATCGCTCTCTTGAGTCATTGACATCATCAAATACTCATGCAAAATATATGCACTCGATAGAAAAGAAATCAAGATTCGGCGGTGGAAGGCAAAAGAAGACGAAGATTAGATTTTCTTTATGTAAAGTAAATCAGTCGAACGCGTTATTTTCGTGATACTAAAAGTAAAATATCGGACAAAAAGGCATATATTGAAGAAATAGTCAAACGTAAACCCACGTGCAAAAGAATAAGAAATAACCTTGTATTTCGGGGCCAAATGTAACTGTTCAGTCGCCATAGAAAAATTGTGGAAGTGCGACAAAAAAGTAAAAAAGAAAGACGAGAAAGAAGAAATCACCGAAATCAAATAAAAAAGTCCGTGTTATGGAAATTACAAACTGTGTAAAAGTGCAATCAATTATTTTTCTGTATAATTCATCAGGAATATTCTATTCCGTCTGTTCTGTCGTCGCAGTCATCTCTACCATCATTGTGTTTTATCCAATACGTAAACGCTGATACGGAGTCTGTTCAGTGAGTGATCGGTGAGAAGAGACGAACAAGTGTAAAGCGAAGAAAGAAAAAAATGATAGAAACGTCAAAAAAAAATTGGAAATCAAGAATTGATTTAAAGATACCTCGGCAATAAATAGTTCAATAATCTAGCCTGCATAGGTTAATTAAATAAGTTATTTTAAAACAAATAAAGCGATAGTAGTTTTGACAAGAAAATTTTTACTCATATCAATGTGTGGCTCGAAAGGAAACAGACCATCAGGGGCCCTGTAGAATTAAAACGACAGCAGCGGATCAGAGGTATGTTTCCTTTTCTTTTGAGTTTAGTTAGCGAAATAACAAAACAATATAAGAGAAATTGTTCGACAAACTAAGTGTGCCAAACCTTAAAAGTGTCAACATTATAATGAAATATATACTGTTTTTTCAGGCCTATTAATATTTCAAAAAAATGCAATATTTTATATTCAAATCTGTTTCTGTCAATAAATGGAAAAAATTTTAACAAAAATAAGAGGTGGAAGTCAAGCATGATAGCCATCTAAACATTACTTTTTGGAAAAGGTAAAAGAAACAGCGCGTAACAGAATTTAAAGTTTTACCAGGATTCATATATACCAGATGAAAATTTTGATTCTATTATACTTGAAACGTTTTCTTTGATGATACGGGTTACCATTCCGTCGTATTTATGGTCTGTGTCGAATTTGCTCTTGCTCTGCAGCTACCACTTCATTGCATACGCCTTGTGTTTGGCATTCTGAGAATTGTCAGTACTTTTTGTTCCTGAATCTATATGTTGTTCTTGTAAATTTTCCATAAATTCAGATTATAGCGATCGAAAAAAGTAGTCCTCAATTGGCAATTTTTTTGGTGTTCTTTTTTGTTGGAAATTCATCAATGCTGTACAACGGCACCAGTGAATATTAGCTCCGAACATGCTTTTTGGGCTTACAACTGTCCAAATAATAAGTGATAAGTGCTGAGAAATACGCTGCGAATTGTTTTGTACCGCCTCCTACTCTCAAGTAGGAAAGTCTCATACTAAATCTGAACACTAAGGATGAAATGGAAAAAATTAATCGAATGAAAATCTAAACCACCGAAAGTTTTTTGTTGCATGACTACCACTACGTACATATATATGAAAGAAAATCAGAAACAGTATACAAAAGTTTAGATGATAATTTTCTTCGACTCCAAAATAGCATATAACACAAAAATTTAATGTACTGCGAAGCATTTAATTAGAATTGAATTTTCTTCGGAAATTGTATACACTAAAAGGAATGTTAGAAGTGTACGAAATTTTTGAGTTTGTAAATTGTACGCATTGTGAAAATATTACCTGAATATACTTCTTTTTTTTTGAAGAATAAACTGTTGCTCAAAAAAAGAAACTGTTAAGGATTTCGGTTTATGTATCTACTAATAATGTTCTCTTTTGGCAAAAGCGTATAAACGATTTTGGATTTGCTTCTATGTACAATTCTTGTACATAAATGTGCTAAAGAATCGGTAACAATTGACTACAGTATGCGTAATAAGTTTACTTAATAATCTTTCTACACTATAAAAAAAGTTGAATATTTTTGGTGTACGACATTTTTTTAAGCGGTTAAATTCTTACCCTATAGAAGTAGCTTAAAGCATAGTAAAGTTATATGGGAAAAAATTTTACACTTCAAATTATATGAAGTACGAAGATTTGCGATGCTATAAGCAGTTTTGCTGAGATTAGGTTTGTCCAATGATCTGTAGACACCAAAAAAGGAAAGGTATTAAGCAATTAAAAAACAATTCGAAGAATAGTTTCTACAGAGAGGAAAAAAATGCCAACAATTTAAATGAGCAATTTTGAAATCTGCATTTTCCCTTTGTGTACGGTTTGTGTGCTACAAAAATTATTATTAAGAAGATTTTGTCAGTTCTCCACGAGAATTTTTCTACACTGCAGAAATTTTTTTTAATAAAAGATTAGGAAATATAATTTCCACGCTACAAAAATAATTTAATCAGAATTTGTTTGCAGTTTACTTTTCTACGAAAATTTCCTACACTGTTAAGAATTTTGAGAAAAGTTGTCAAGAAAATTTCTGGGTGGAATTGTGTGCAGTGCAGAGACTTTAAAATACGATTGGTACACAAAGTTTATTGGAGTAAAGGTGAAATAGCCTTTGAAAATTCATACTTTTTCTTTTATGAGAGAATGCGAACGAATAAATGTATACACAAATTTGATAAATTTTCATTGCGATCTTTTTTCTTTGGTTGAAGGCATAGTTTCTATGAAAAATTGTTAACTCTGGCAAAAAGGAAATTTACAAACAATTTTTAAGAGAAATAATTTTTGAGAGAAATTGTGTGGAAATTTGCTGAGATACATTGATTCGTGTGCAAAACTGAATTTTCTACGAAAAATTTGTTTTGTACAACAAAATTTACACTACAGAAATTTAAAAGGAATACAAATAGTGTAAATTGTCTGCACTTCACAAATGTACTTGGGAGTTTGTTTAAGATTAAAGTTCTGCGCTACAGAAAGTCTTAATTTATTTTTACGAAAAATAACAAATGTGGCAGAATATACAACTTTGGGAAATTTTTTGCTACACTAAAAAATCTTTAAGTTTTTGTGTAAAGCTAAATTTTCATCGGGAAGTTACCTACAATTTCGAATAGGCACAAATTACTAATTTTCACGAAATATCTCATAGGACTATATTTCGGATCATTTACCGCAGTACGATACTAAGGAATATTAATCTCGAGGATTGCAAATTCTGCCTTTTCAAAATTCTACAGGCATTTTACAAAAGCTCTTTGCTTTTCTTTCCCAACTTTTTCCCAAGACGAAGGAAGATTAAGTCAAAATATTACACTGTGAATATTTTTGATCTATTTGTTCATTTCTTCGCAACATTAAAAAGTCAAGGGTCGAGCTTGACTTCGGTTTAGAAGTACTAACCTTGTACGTCATCTTTAATATTCCTTAATTTACGAAAATGAGTTCTCAGAAATTTCTTTTCTTTTCTGACCAAGTTGTCATTTTGAGCGAGCTTCGCCAATATCCCAATCGAAGATCATACGGCGTCCAGTCTCGAGGTTGAGTTGGATGACTTGGAACGACGCTGCCGACAGCTCGTTCAAGTTTATGAAACTGAAATGACTGCTGATGATGGGATACACACCAGTGAGGTGCGGGAGTCCACGCATGCGAAGTTTACGGCGTCTTGCAAAACGTATAAGAATTGCAAAGCAACAATTCTGGATTTGGTCCAGATTGAAAAGCAAAAGTTTGATAAGTCTAAAACACAGGAGAAATCTGAAACAAAAATGTCAAGTGACGGTGGATTCTCGTTGAAAGTTCCACCTTGCGATACTGAGATATTTAGTGGAGGTTATGATAAATGACCAAGTTTCCGAGAAATGTTCTCTGCTATTTATGGTAACCATCCAAAGTTATCACCTGCTCAAAAACTTTTCCACCTTAGGGCAAAGACCCGGGGGGAGGCAAATCAAATAGTGAAAAGATTTGCGCTCACTGATGACAATTATAAGCTTGCTTGGGACGCATTACGTCTGCGTTACGAGAATAAACACATTCTTATCAATCATCAGTTGAGGAAAATTTTTGAAATTGAAAATGTTTCTTCGGAAAAGCTATAAGAAATTTGCAATATACCATCAATAACTGCCTGTCGTTTCTCAGAACGTACAATATTTCTGTAATTTCATGGGATCCGATTTTGGTATATTGGGTTTCTTCAAAGTTGCCGGAGGAAACTTTGACTGCGTGGGAAAATTCTATTGAGGACCACAAACTGGATATGTTGGAATCGATTTCTGATATGAGGAAACCTTCCAATCCCTCCCCGACTTCACAAAAGTCCCAGAATTTCCACATGAAGTCCGATACTACGTATCGGCCCTGTCCCAAATTTAAATCATGGCCACTTGCTGAAAAGAAGAAATTTATAGTCAGCAATAATGTTTGTGAGAATTGCATGCTGTATGGGCACACCGCACAGAATTGCACAAGTGGCAAGGCCTCATCATACCATTTTGCACCCTGAAACTGGTCACACTGGTTCCCAAGAGGCAACTTCAAGTAGTCCCAGGCACCTTATACAACCGCCGGGACCAGTCTAATGCAGCGTCTTATCATATTGATACTCAATATGACTTACTGCCGACTACGTCAACTGCTGCTGCTGCAAAAACTAACGTTCAATCCGATTTTTCTCAATCGGGCGAAGGAACGGTCCTGCCCACAGCTCTGGTGGACATAGAACACCAAGGAATCTACTTCACTATTAGAGTTTTCGTGGATCAAGGTTCTCAGGAATCATTTATATCCAACTGGATAGTCAATCGGTTTTCCATCCCGACAAAGAAATCCTTTACGAGGATTTCCGGACTTGGGGGGACCGTCCTTGAAAACTCTACTAAAATGTGTCATCTGACTCTGAAATCCAGAAAATCTGATTTTAAATTGGACACAACGGCTATATTTGTCACTAGTTTAAACCACTTGATGCCGGTAGCTCCCAACACTATCTCTGACTGCTCCAATTTCAATTACCTCGACTTAGCTGATCCTGGATTTTTCAAACCTGCTCAGATAGATATGTTACTAGGCAGTGATATTCTTCCATTCATATTGAAGTCGGGAGTCCAAAAGAATGTTTCTGCGAACCTTCTCGCTCAAGAAACTGAATTCGGATGGCTCATAAGTGGCCGACCCGTCGTTCGTTCTGCAACCACTTTTGCTTCCTGGGTAACTGCTTCCGACACACTAAATGAAGAGGTGAGGAAATTCTGGGAATTGGAGGAAGTGCCTGCGGTAAAAACATTGTCAGACAACGAGAAATGGTGTGAAGATTTCTTCAAGAATACGACTGGCCGTCGGACTGATGGTAAATACGTCGTCAGATTAATCTACAGTCGGAAAAAATTCTGGGACCACCGAGACGCGCGGCTTTCGGTCAATTTGTGAGAATGGAGAAAACACTAGAAAGATACCCTGAACTGGCGAGCGAATATTCCAGGGTACTATCGGAATATTTGGATTTGGACAATATGGAACCGACTACACAGACTGAAATTTTCGACAATTCTCGATATTTCTCTTTCTACCTGCCACATCATGCTGTGATAAAACCAGAAAGCACGTCCACCAAAGTCCGTGTAGTTTTAACGCGTCCAAGAAAACTACTAGTGGTTTTTCTCCGAACGACGTTCTATACACTGGTCCGACATTGCAAAATGATTCGATGAATGTCATTCTTCGGTGGCGTTTCTTCAAATATGTATTCAATGGGGATATACAAATAATGTTCATAAGGAAGACAGACAATTTCAGAGGATTCTTTTCTGACAGTCTCCAAAAGATACAATCCAAGACTTCTGCCTGAAAACAGTAACATTTGGCGTTAACTGTGCTCCATATCTGGCAATAAGAACCTTATTGCAACTGAGTGAAGATGGAAAACCCTCGCACCCGACTGCTGCAGCCATTCTGAAACACCAAATATATGTGGACGACGTCCTTTCTGGCGGACACACTCTGACAGAAGCTAAATCGTATTTACTCGAACTGATAGATTTGCTGAATTCTGCGGGATTTCCTCTGAAAAAACTAACTGCAAATCACACTCAATTACTTCACAACCTACCACCAGAAGATCTTCTATTCGAAGATTTCCTTAAACTCGAAGACGCAAGTGAAACCAAGACATTAGATATTCGCTGGAAATAATATTTCTGTCCCATCTGCGCCATTGACTAAACGCAAAATTCTATCTATAGTAGCGAAGTAGTTCGACCCTGCGGGTTGATTAGTCCCGGTTATAGTCCTCGCAAAAGAACTGTGGATTGACGGGACTAACTGGGATGAAGAGAGATGACAATGAGAGATGGGAAAATGTTATGTTAAATTTCCCAGATATTGAAAAAATAAGAATTATCCGATGGGTTCAATATGCACCAGAGAGCAAAATTCAAATTCATGGATTTTGTGATGCCTCAGAGAATGCATATTGTGCGTGCCTGTATATTCGCTCGACCTCACCGAAAAACGTAACCACGTCATATTTACTGGTGTCAAAAAGCAAAGTAGCTCCATTAAAAACAGTTAGTTTACCCAGACTGGAGTTGTGCGGGGCTGCACTACTGTCAAGGCTCCTAAAATCAATCTGTGAACATCTGAGTAAGCAGCTAACTTTAAACCCATTTTTGGATGAGAATAAACTATTGCGATTAAATGGCCGCCTAGCCAACGCCGATATCAGCTACAATGAACGACACCCCCTTATACTTCCCGAGTCTTCTCGATTGTGTAAACTTTTAATAGAATTTACACACAAAATGTTATTGCACGCTAAACATCGGTGTATGCTACGGGCAATTCGACAAGAATTTTATGTAATTCGACTAAAAAATGCTGTTCGCCACTGTATACGGAAGTGCAAAGCATGCACGATTTACAAGAGCAGAGTCAGGAATCAAATTATGGCAGCGCTTCCAGCCGAAAGATGCACATTCTCTTTACCATTCACTAACACGGGACTCGACTTTGCCGGTCCATTCGAGCTGAAAACTTCACGACTTCGAAATGCAAAAATCCAAAAGGGATATGCCGCCATATTCGTATGCTTATCCACAAAAGCAATTCATTTGGAAACTTGCTCTGAACTCACAACTAGGGTTTGCATCCCGGAATTTCCCGCGGGAAAATTCCCGGGAATTCGCAAATTTTTCATTTCCCGTATCCCGGGAAATTCGTACGGGAATCCCGCGGGAATTCAGTAGAAAATTTTACATATTTCTTCGCATATTTTTTCTATCATTTCCACAATAAAATTAAAAATGTTGAATAAAAATTTAGATCACATAGCTTTTAATCAGGTATGTCAAATATTGCAGTTGGATGACAAAATATTTTTAAGCTGCGTTCGGATTTAGACTCAAAATCTACTTTCTTGGATTTTTCCTCTCTAGCTCCATATGAAAAAAATAAAATCAGGGAAAAATAGTTTTTGGGCGTGTCCGAACGCAAAAAATAAAGAATTTAAAATTTTCGAAGCGACAGGACAAAGAACAAACAGTACATTTAATGCCCTACTCACTATTAATGTGAACGATCGTTCACCGTCGCGTCCATATTTTCCAATAAAATAAGAAATATCAGATCTTTAATTAATTTTGAAACTTGAAAAGATGTTTGAATTGATCTCACATTGCGCTTTATTATACGAGTTCTGTAACAGGTCCGTTGTGAAATATGTCTTTATTTTTTTTAATAAAAAGTGAATTTATCATTGGAAAAAATAAGCTTAACTCAGTGTAAACAGTATGTTGACGATTTCCCGTGCTGTCCCGGGATCCCGGGAAATTGATAAAATAATTCCCGTTTCCCGGGAAATAAAAAGTACGGGAAAATGCAAACCCTACTCACAACTGAAGCGTTCCTAGCAACTTTCAGCTGATTTGTAGGCCGGAGGGGTTTTCCCAACAAGGTATTTTCGGACAATGGGACAAATTTTGTAGGGACTAGTAGATCACTCGCCTATGAATACTAAACCTTTCTCAAAACGGCTGAAAAAGCTCTGGTTGAGAAATACAATTTACATGGATTCTAGTGGCATTTCATACCACCTCACGCCCCGCACATGGGTGGTTTATGGGAGGCTGCCGTAAAAAGTAAAAACTCTTGATTAGAATCGAAAGTATTCTGAACTCCAGACCGATTTCTCCAATTAGTGAAGATGCTCCTGAATTAATCCCACTAACGCCAGGCCATTTATTAAGAGGCAACTGCCCCGAATCCTACGAGCTGGTCTAATCCAAACGCCCATTGCACAAAGTTCAGTCTTCGGTTGGACTGTATCCGGAGCCTGTCAGTATTGAACTTGCAATCCTGCAAACGGATAAAGAGTTTCCATCTTTACTAAAATTCAGCCATTGTTAATGCTGAATTGTATCATTGTGGCTAATTGTATCTGCATGTTCGTATACTGTTTTCACACTCTTTCACTTCGGTGTCCACAACAGAAGCGGTAAGCAGTAGAAAACTGAAAATAAAACTGCAATTTGAATTGAAACTGAAACTGCTTTTGTCCTTTCTCTTTCTTTCTTTCCAATAACACAGTACAACAGCCAATCTGGGGGGGGTGAGAAATTCCAAGTCAGGGTGATGGTACTAGGTCTGTATATTAAAACCCTCAAAGGGTTTTGCGTTCGTATGTGCCAGTTTTTTATGACCTTTTACATTTTTTCCTTATTTTCATATTTTTTCCCTTAGTTGTAAAATGTTGGCAAAAACGTAGTTTGACATAACTCGAGAACGACTAGTTCGATTTTGCTGAAATAAATTGAGAAAAATTAATAATTACATTTTCTTTAATCCATTAATATACTGTTTCTCTACCAAATCAACATTTTTGCAATTAGAAATAAATTTATGAAGAAAATTTTGGCAAATTTTTTTTTTTAAACATATAAATCCCAAACGGAAAAACGTGTCGAGTCTTATAACTTTCACATAAAGTCACATAACCTATAAACAAAATGCGACATAGATCATAGAAATCGATTAACGCGTTCTGCTTTTATTCAAAATTAAGTAAAGGCATGAATTTCAAATATTTGCTCGAGATATGCTCAAAATTCCTTGGAAAAAAGGTTGATGACTTTTTTTATGATTCTCAGAATTAAAAAAAGAGTAATAAACAAAAGGTTATTACATTTTTATGGTTGCTGTAACAAACTAAAAAACGGTCATAAATGTGCGTGAATAATTAAAAGGAAAAAAGCAAGGGCACTTTGTAATTATTTGGGTTTTTTCTGTTGGCTACCTGCATGATTTTTTTTTACACAAATTCCACCCACATTCATGAGTGGTCATGTTTTAGAACGTTGCAAGATGCTCCAATTCATAAGTACCTGTCGGTAAAATATTGAAAAATATGAAAATGAAATAGTATAAATAGGTGTTCACTGTCCGTTTTTTGTCATTAAACAAGTGCCGACGAACGCGAAGAGAACAAGTATTTTCCCTCCAGTTTTTTAAAAGTGAACAAAAGTGAATAGAATATGGAACTGTGCAAGCCAGATATAAATAGCTTCTGCTACTGCTGTGGTCAATATGTCTCAACACATAAAAAAGGGGACATTTCAGTACTGCTTTTGTTCAAATATACGAGATGTACTTCAACCAAAATGTTATACTGAACAAAAATTGGGTACCAAATGTGGTGTGTAAAAGCTGCTACAACCGTCTAATGGATTGGAAAAATAGAAGTCGTGAAACTATGCCATTCGGTATCCCAATGACTTGGACTAATCCTGGCGAAGGTCACAATCCATTGAATTGCTATGCATGTGCGAATAAAGGAGCCGCAAAAAGGATAAGAAAATCGTATAATTACGTTGGTGTTGCAAGTGCCGCAACACCATTGCCTCATTCGGACCACATTCCTGTGCCAAAAGCTTCTAGCCCAGATATTGTATCTTCTATGACCGCTCCGAGTTTTGCA
Source organism: Polietes domitor (assembly GCA_947397865.1). Taxonomy (NCBI): domain Eukaryota; kingdom Metazoa; phylum Arthropoda; class Insecta; order Diptera; family Muscidae; genus Polietes; species Polietes domitor. The sequence goes on along the minus strand of OX377618.1, from coordinate 124,776,212 downwards.
GCAGCATACGGTTTAAGTGATGATACCTCATATAATCCCGAACCATCTGTGTCCAATGAGCCTATTTTAGTAAATCAAAATAACCTTGATTCAATTGTTGCCAAATTGCAACTAACACAGCATAAATCAGAAGAACTGGCTTCTTTTATGAAATCAAACAATCTTTTGGCACCCGGTGTGAAAGTCACAGCTTATCGAAGTCGTCAGGCAACACTCCAAACTTTATTCCATGATGTGAATGATGAAAAAACTTCTGCATATTGCCCGGATGTAGGAAAATTTATGGACGCAATGGAAATAAAATATGAAGCAGATGACTGGAGGCTATTTATTGACAGTTCAAATCTCAGCTTGAAGGCGGTTTTACTGCATAAGACCAATAAAAAACCTTCAGTTCCAATCGCCTATAGTACAGAAACGAAAGAAACATATGATGCACTGGAAAATATTTTAAAAATGGTTAACTACGCCAAGCATATGTGGCGCATATGCTGCGATTTAAAAGTTGTAGCAATGCTTTGCGGCCTTCAAAGCGGCTATATAAAATATATGTGCTTTTTGTGCGATTGGGACACACGATTTTCCGGTGACCAATATGCATGCCACGGATGGAAACTGAGAGAGCACAGCAGGTTACAAACGGCCAATATTAGTCATGAGCCTCTAGTGCCGAAGGAGAAGATATTGCTGCCTCCACTGCATATTAAACTTGGAATTCTTAAGAATTTCATCAAAACTGTCGCCAAAAGAGATGAAGTTTTCTTGTGTTTGAAACTAATTTACCGTGACTCAGCGAAAGTAATATTAAAGAAGGTAAATTATAATATCACATTCATTTCCCATGATTTTCCATCTTAACAACTTCATTTTTTCCAATCAGGCGTACTAAATGGTCCAGATATACGAAAGCTGATTAAAAGTGGCGCATTCAACAATATTTTGATTGACGCTGAATTGGACGCATGGCAGGCAATCAAAGAAGTAATAGAAGGATTGTTGGGAAAGCATCGTTCTACCAACTACGATGTTTCTGTCGCAATGATGTTAAGATCGTTCTCGGAAATTGGTGTCCACATGTCCTTGAAAATCCATTATTTACATCATCATCTGGACTACTTCAGCAAACAATTGGCTACCGAATCTGATGAACAAGGCGAACGCTATCATCATGTTGCTATGCCATTTGAAATGAGATATAGAGGGAAAAAGTCGCCGAGTGCAATACTTGCGGAAATTTGCTGGTGGAGTAAGCTTGTGTGCCAAGACAACTATGATCCTGATGATAAAGAATTTTCAGGAGGTGCAGAAGGGCCAGCAGTGGAGTCACACATTGATATTATGTGTGGTTCAGATACTGATGACAGCGATGAATGCGATGCCACTAGTCCCGAACAACCACCATCGAAAAAGTCTAGGCAATATTTATTAAAATAAATAAAAATAAATAAATAAAATAAAAATAAAAAATTATAAAAATTTTTACTTTATTTTTTGGCCAGAAGTCTGGTGTTATTGGGGAAAATTTATAAAAAAAGGCGATAAATGACACTTTTTTTGAATAAAAACATATATCAATATTCTTGTCAAAATGGGATACCTTCACTTAATTGTAAATAAAAGCCGAACGCGTTAATCGATTTCTATGATCTATGTCGCATTTAGTTTATAGGTTATGTGGCTTTATGTGAAAGTTATAAGACTCGACACGTTTTTCCGTTTGGGATTTATATGTTTAAAAAAAATTTTTTTTTTGGCAAAATTTTCTTCATAAATTTATTTCTAATTGCAAAAATGTTGATTTGGTAGAGAAACAGTATATTAATGGATTAAAGAAAATGTAATTATTAATTTTTCTCAATTTATTTCAGCAAAATCGAACTAGTCGTTCTCGAGTTATGTCAAACTACGTTTTTGCCAACATTTTACAACTAAGCGAAAAAAACATGAAAATAAGGAAAAAATGTAAAAGGTCATAAAAAACTGGTACATACGAACGCAAAACCCTTTGAGGGTTTTAATATACTGACCTAGTACCATCACCCTGACTTGGAATTTCTCACCCCCAGACAATAACCCCAAAAATGTTCCACTGTGTAATTTATACAATTTTGGGAGTTTACGAGAAATACATACAGTCCACTTCAGAACTGCTCACAGGATTGTACACAAACCGTTTGGAATTTTGCTTTACTCGCTGAGGCAAAGTTGCACCTCTTGTCATAAAGTACAAAAATTGTGAACATAATAACAAAATTCACCTTCAAGGTCAAACTCGCAAATGTCATCGAACAAATCTTATAGGCTGGAGTGTGTAGATAGCTTATACGTGCCGATGATTAGGGATAATATCATTCATACGCACTGTAGTCGGACTGACCATTAACAGAAACAATCCTAGTTGTCTTACCTAAGCGGTGTTAAGAATCATTACTAGGGAGTTCATATGTTCTAGAAAGTTGTTTATTGAGAAATTTTGGTCGTTCAATAAAAAAAATTGGGAGGAACTAAATATGCGGAAGTTATTGCGGTTTTTATAAAAAATGCATCAATAATTGCTCTAAAATAGTATTGTAGTAGTAGCAATATATATATATTGCTCTAAATAGTATAATGCTCGGGTCGGATTTTAATTTCTAGCGGCTTTTTTTCTCAATCGTGAATTCTTTTCAAGAATAACCTGATTTATGAAGAACATCACCACATTTTTTCCTTCCTCACAAAAGAAGCCACTCTAATATACATACTTTATAGGATTAGTATAACCCATCCTGGAGGTGGAGGGTATACAAACATATACCCTCAAATGACTACTTGTGTAAGTGTTTCCAACTGAATCGGTAATAGATGGAAAGATGGACACAGTTGCCACTAGGGTATCCAACCGATTCAATTTTATTCGATTAATTTGTCCCAAATAATCGATTAATCGATATTATAAGTTTTGCATAAAAAATCATATACATTGCACTATAAATTGATTTCGAATAATCTTTCGGTTTCATTTAACAATGTTCTGTTTTTAACGAACAAAACTTTGGCCAGGTTTGGATAGATCCAACAATTACCTGAGCAGTTAGATGGATTAAATTGTATGTTTATATGAAATCCAACATACATAAATAAAATATAGCTTAAATTAATATTAAATTCGACTTTCAAATGAAAATCTGTAATTTTAGGTCAAACCGAACGCTTTTTGGCAGCACTATTCCCAATTTGGATTATTTAACTCGAATACATTTATATACATGTTTAGTAGGGTTTGCATCCCGGGATTTCCCGCGGGAAAATTCCCGGGAATTCGCATATTTTTCATTTTCAGTAGAAACTTTTACATATATCTTGGCATATTTTTTCATCATTTCCACAATAAAATTAACAAGTAAGAAGGCGTTAAGTTCGGCCGGGCCGAATCTTATATACCCTCCACCACGGAGTGCATTCCATAGTATTACCAGCAGATTAAAGGAAGTCGACTTTACATAGAAGCACAGTACCATATTACGAAAATTTTGATATTTTTATGCACATTACTATATTTGTTTACTATTTCAAACTATAATGTATACTTATGCGCACTGTTTTAAATCGACTACTATATATAAAAAAATGCTGAAATTGTGAAAGTGAACATGCCTAAATATTAGGCGATTGTCAGTCGTCATTAGAAAGAAGCAATTTCAGATACAGACAAAGTGATTAGAAAAGTATAAATTTTAAAGATATCCCCATTCGCCCCATTCTCCGCCCAAATGTACAAATTTCGAAAAAAAACCTTTTTCGAGTCTTCATAGTCAGAATGTATACACCGAATTTCATGATTTCAACTTCAGCGGTTTGGTAGGTCCCATTTTTATCCCTCTTTTTTAATTATATCCCTTAAAAGTACGAATTTCGAAAAATCCCTCTATTTTATGTGTCTATGAAATTGATTCTAGCTGTTGTCGTATCATTGGTACCATATTTTATCCCTTTTTGTCCCATTTCGCCAGCTAAAACTTTTATTTTCTTTGTGGTGCTTCCAAGCTACAAGAGGAATGTCCGCAACAAATTGTAACTGTATGAAAGTAAGAAATTTAATTAATAAGCCAAGGCTACCAATATTTGTATATGATATATATAATGGATATAATACTTCAATTCATAAAGTAAATATAAGGGAGCAATCATAAATACCCTAAATATTGGGGGATAGAGAGTGTACTTTCAGCTACAGTCGTTTGGTAGGTTGTATTTCATCCTATTTTAATTTCAAAAGTATAAATTTTGAAAATACCTACATACGTACGCAGTATAAGACAACTTCATGATTCTACCATTTTTTGTCGTAAAAGCAACAAAATAAAGTACGAATTTGGAAAAAAATATTTTACGTGGCTATGCAGTCAGAGGAATGTATACACCGAATTCCATGATTCTATCGGCGGCCATTTTGTTGGTACCATTTTTATCCCCTTTTTCCAATTTTGCCCCCTCAAGAGTACGGCTATCTAAAATCTCTTTATTTTACGTATCTACACAATTAGAGGGACGTACTCACTGAATTTCATCATTCTAGCTGTATTCGTTTAGTTGGTACTATTTTTATCCCCTGTAGCCATTGTATCCATTGAAAGTACGAATTTGGAAAAAACGTTTTATTGTTCGTGTCTACGCAGTCAGAGGAATGTATACTCCGAATTTCATGATTCTAGCTGCTGTCATTTGGTAGGTACTATTTTTATCCCCTTTTTCCATTTGAACCCCAAAAAGTACGAATTTTGGAAAGTTCTTTTATTTTACGTGTCTACGCAATCAGAGGAATGTATACTCCGAATTTCATGATTCTAGCTGCTGTCATTTGGTAGGTACTATTTTTATCCCCTTTTTCCATTTGAACCCCAAAAAGTACGAATTTTGGAAAGTTCTTTTATTTTACGTGTCTACGCAATCAGAGGAATGTATATATCAAATGTCATTATTCTAGGTGCAGCCGTTAGGTTGGTACTATTTTTATCCCTCTATCCCCATTTAACCCCTTAAAAGTACGAATTTAGAAAAAATAATTTTATATTATGTATCTACTCTATTAGAGGAATGTACACGCCAAATTTCGTGTTTCTATCTGTTGTCGTTTGAAAGGTACCATTTTTATCCCTTTTTGTCCCATTTCGCCCCCTACAAATAAAAATCACTCTATGGTGCCCTTTTATGCTATAAAGGGAATGCGCATTGCAAATATCAAGTAAATACATGCTAATATGTTCAAAAAACATGCTGAAATACTCTAAATATTAGGGGTATTTTCAGTCCTTGTGAGGGAAAAATTTTTCCCTCTGGGCCGATTTCGTCCACTTTCAATCCCAACCGATCTACAACCATAAGACACATTTAGGAAAAGTTTGAACCTCCTAGCTCATTTCGTTCGGCCGCTATCGTGCTTTCAACAGACAGACAGACAGACAGACAGACAGACAGACGGACAGACGGACATGGCTATATCGTTTTAGAATTTTACCACGACCCAGAATATATATACTTTATGGGGTCTCCGATGAATATTTCAAGGTGTTACAAACGGAATGACAAAGTGAATATACCCCCATCCTGGAGGTGGAGGGTATAAAAATATTGTACAATAATATAGCTCATATCGCTTTTAATTAGATATGTCGAATATTGCAGTTTTATTATACCCTCCACCTCCAGGATGGGGGTATACTAACTTTGTCATTCCGTTTGTAACACCTTGAAATATCGACCTGAGACCATATAAAGTATATATATTCTTGATCGTCATAAAATTCTAAGACGATCTAGCCATGTCCGTCCGTCTATTGAAAGCACGCTAGCATCTAAACTAAAGGAGCTAGAACGTCCAAATTTTCCACAAATGCGTCTTATAGTCGTAGATCGGTTGGGATTGAAACGGGGCGAAATCGGCCCAAAGGGAAAAATTTTTCCCTCACAAGGACTAAAAATACCCATAATAATCCCTAATATTTTAGCGTATTTAAGCATGTTTTTTGAATATGTCTGTTTATATTTGCTTGATATTTGGTATGTACAATCCCCTTATAGCAAAAACGTGCTCCATAAAGTGATTCTTATTTGTAGGGGGTGAAATGGGGCAAAAAAGGGATAAAAATGGTACATATTAAACGACAACAGCTAGAAACACGAAATTCGGTGTGAACATTCCTCTAATTCAGTAGATACATAATATAAAAGTATTTTTTCCAAATTCGTACTTTTAAGGGGCAAAACGGGAATAGAGGGATAAAAATGGTACCAACCAAACGGTTGTACCAAGAATGATGAAATTCGGTGTATACATTCCTCTGATTGCATAGACAAGTGAAATACACGGATTTTTCAAAATTCGTACTTTTTGGGGTTAAAATGAAAAAAGGGGATAAAAATAGTACCAATCAAATGACCGCAGCTAGAGTCATGAAATTCGGAGTATACATTCCTCTGACTGTGTAGACACGGAAAATAAACTGATTTTTCGAAATTCGTACTTTTTGGGGTCAAAATAGAAAAAGGGGATAAAAATAGTACCAACCAAATGACCGCAGCTAGAGTCATGCAATTCGGAGTATACATTCCTTTGACTACGTAGACATGAAAAATAATTTTTTTTCCACATTCGTACTTTCAAGGGATTCAATGGGTACTGAGGGATAAAAATGGTACCAACAAAACGGCTGTACCTAGAATAACGAAATTCGGTGTATACATTCCTCTGATTGCATAGACAAGTAAAATACACGGATTTTTCAAAATTCGTACTGTTTGGGGTTAAAATGAAAAAAAGGGGATAAAAATAGTACCAATCAAATGACCGCAGCTAGAGTCATGAAATTCGGAGTATACATTCCTCTGACTGCGTAGACACGGAAAATGGACGAATTTTTCGAAATTCGTACTTTTTGGGGTTAAAATGGAGAAAGGGGATACAAATAGTACCAACCAAATGACCGCGGCTAGAGTCATGCAATTCGGAGTATACATTCCTCTGACTGCGTAGACATGGAAAATAGACGGATTTTTTGAACTTCGTACTTTCAAGGATACAATGGTACAGAGGGATAAAAATAGTACCAATTAAATGACTACTGCTAGAATGATGAAATTCTAATTGCGTAGAAACGTCAAGGGGGTAAAAATGGTACCAACCAAATGGGCGCAGCTGGAATCATCGAATTCGGTGTTTACAAATTCGGTGTATGAAAATATAAATATAAGAATATTTATTTTTTGATTTGAAATAACTAATGGTGTGAAATAATTAAAATATAATATTTATTTATAAAATTATTTTTTTAATATTTGTATTTGTTTTGGTTTGGTTATATTAAAAACTTAACGCCGTTTTTACTTGTTTTTAAGTTGCGTTCGGACATACACCCAAAATGCACTTTTTCGATTTTTGCCTGTCAATATGACATTGTAAACAATGCTATAGAAAACGCAAGTAACAATATTGTATTAAAAAAGTCAAGTTAGCTGCCTAAAAAAGAATTTTAAGTTTTTGACGCGACAGGACATATAACAGGCAACTTAAACATTTTATTTAATGATCTACTGACTATTAAAGCTAAATCTGTTGACGTTCTCCGTCGCGTCCACATTTGCCAATAAAATATGAAATATCTGATGATGCCATAAATGCATTGCTTACATATGTACATACATTTAAGTAATTTTGAAACTTGAAAAGATGTTTCAATTGATCTCACATTGCACTTTATTATATGAATTCTGTAACAGGTTTATTGTGAAATAAATATTTATTTTACTTGAATAAAACAGTGAAGTTTAACTCATGGTAAACAATATGTTGTTGTATTTCCCGTGCTGTCCCGGGATCCCGGGAAATTGAAAAAAAATCCCTTTTCCCTGTAAATACGGTACGGGAAAATGCAAACCCTACTGTTTAGCAATATATTTTTTCTTATTTTAATTTCATTTTACACGTTTGACCATCAACCCACCAATTTAAATTTCTTTTGAATCTATCAGCTAATCTCCGCATCGATTATTTATGTGATCTGAAAATTGCGGGAATAACTTCCAATGGGTACTCCATGTCCAACCAAAAAGCGTTCGGTTTAACATGGTATTACCGAAATCTATATACAGTGGTGGCTACGAGTTTAGCACACTACACATGTGTTGTTTAAATAGCAAATAATTTGTTCTGATAATGAACTATGCGCAAAATATTTGTTTTTTAGTGTTGCTTATGGTGTGATCAGTAAGCCCAATAATTCTTTTCGTATTCTTTTGTGCCTTTTTCTCGTACTCTCATGTTTTTGCAAGTAATTCGTTATCTGGGCTTGACACAAATTTAGCACATTTGATAAAAGTTGTTATTTTCTGTCTCTTTTTGCGTTTAAATTAATTAATTGGAATGTATGGGTAATTTTTACTCAAATGGAAGTTATTATTTAACAAAATTTATAATTAAAAAAATGGTGCGTTGAGGCGCAGGTCAGGTTATTATGCAATTGAACGACAGTGGAAGTACCGCTGGGAATATTGCAAACATTATAAATTGATCCAGACAGATTGTGTGCAATATATTAAGCCATATTGACACTTATGGGAGCTTCAAAAATATCGCACAATGTCCTACGCCGGGAAAAACAACCAATAAATTGGATTTTTTAATTTATAGAACCAGCGTCGCAGATCCATTTAAAAGCTCCTCTGTGATTCAGAGAGACCTTTCGTCCAAATTTGACATTAGCATTTCCTCAAGAACCATAAGAAGAAGAACCAATGAAAAAAAATATTTGGATGCATTGTTCAACATAAGCTACACGTATCAAAAAATGACTTACAGTGTCAAATTTCATGATACTATGATAACATATTCAGATAAAGCAAGTAATGAAAGGCTAAAGTCGGGCGGGGCCGACTCTATGATACTCTCCACTTTCTATCCGAATACAATTCAATTCGGTGAAAAAGTGAAAACGGGAAGGATTTTTGTATCCTTTAAATGTATGTGTTTGACAAAAAATGTTAAATCGGAAAGGACATTTGTATGGGGGTATATTGACATCTGGAACGAAATAGGCGAAATATAATATGTATAGTTTGGCCAAAATCGGTTAAGCATTTGGGAGCAACATTTGTATTTGTGCTATATCTAAATCTGAACCGATCTTACCCACTTTCTGCATAGGTGTTTCTATTTGGATTATAAGATGTTGTGTCAAATTTAAAGAAAATCGGGTACTATATGTGGTTTCTAGAGCGGAAAATGTCAAATCGGGAGTGACATTTGTATGGGGGCTATATCTAAATCTGAACCGATTTGCCTCAAATTAAATAGCGTTCGTCCTTGATCCACAAAACTTACTTGTGCCAAATTTTGTTAAGATCGGACTATAATTGCGACCTGTAATTTGATTACAACAATAGATGGACAGACGGACATTGCTAAATCGACTCAGAAAGTGATTCTAAGTCGATCGGTATACTTAACAATGGGTCTATCTCGCTTTCTTTTGGGTGTTACAAACAAATGCACAAAGCCATAATACTCTCGTGGAGTGTATAAACATGCCACTTAAGTGGCGTTTTATGCACGACAACCAACCAAAATACACTTAACGCCAGTGAAGAGCTGTTTGAGCTGAACAGAATAGATTTTTAAAAATGGTGCAGAACATTCACCGGATCTCAATCCTATTGAGAATCTATGGAATGGACTTTAACAAAATATTATAGTAATAAAACCCAAAAATTTGCCCGATTTCTTGAATGAAACTAAAAATTCCTGATATGCTATTCCAATGGAGCATTTTATGTCTCTAGTGGAGGGTATGTCCAGAAGATGTACAGCTATTACTCAAAATAGTGGTTATCCAAGCAAATATTTCTTGGAATATTTATTTCTAATAAAACTGTATTGGTTAGTTCAGTTAGTTTAAAGTGTTTTAATTTGTTCTAAATTACTGTCCAGTCAATTTTCGTATTATTTTTTCTTTAAATGGTATAGAACTAAAATGCAGCAAAAGAACCGAACAAAAAATAACGTTACATGCCCATCTTATCGTACGTAATATTTTAGAAAAAATACCGGACAAAAAAACATAAAAATAAGTTGAAATATTTGCTTAATAAAGATATATGTGGTGAATGTGCTAAATTCGTGGCCACCACTGTACATAAAAAAATCCCCATTTAAAAACTGTGCTTTCAACTTATGTTGAATTTGGAATTTAAAATTATATTGTTCTTTAAATAAAACCAGAGACTTCAGAATTAAGACCATACGAAAACTCTATTGCAGATTTTATTTCTAACTCCGGTATTGGAATATGTGTTCACTACAATAAATATAATAATATAATAAAGTGAATTGTTCGATTAATCGGTTAATCGAATAATTCTTGAGGGCATTATTCGATTAATTGAAATTTCTCTGTTTTCGAATAAACGATTAATCGAATAATGTAAAAGTCCGAATAAAAGTATACCCTAGTTGCCACTCTTCATTTAGAAGCTCCGAATCGTATTACATCCTCAAAATCATTTTAATACTCTCAGGATACTTTTAGTATTTCTATATTACTTTGTACGACAATATAGAAAAAGTCGCTACAGTCGTTAATACGTTTGAAGCTATAGGTAAAATTGAGTTAAAGTTTTCTGTTTTTCATTTCCTCATCATGTTGCCTCTTCAAAATAAATACCAAGTTTCATATAATAATATTTTTCAAATACTTATTACCCTTTGATACCGTCATAAGTTTTAAATTATTCAAATTCCATGCTAATATCTCCACTATTTTATCATTAACAACCATTTCAAAAGATCCCCACTTAAAAGGATAATATGAATGAATGAAAATTAAATAAACAACAGGGAAAACTTGAAATGGTTGTTACTGCTAAACAAATACATGAAACTAAGTAGCATGGAATTTGAAGAATGTCTATATTATACATTTAAACTTCGAAGTTTTGATAGTTTCAGACGTATATCCGGCTCAAGTGTAATACGGACTATCGTTGGACGGTGGCCCATTTGTAAATATATTTGCATTCCATAAAATAGGTCTTGAGCCAGGACAATATCCCAGTTCAAATCAAACTTACAGAACGAAATAAAACAAACTAAAAAAAAGTAATTTTATTTATTTTTAGTAGGTGGGATACTAAAGAAGAAAATAAACCTAATTGCAAAAGTTATGTTCCTTCCTGTAGAAGCAAGATAATTAAAATAAATCTTAAATGCGTTTCATATTTTTCCCGTTTTCAAATGATGATTTTGCTTAAATTGATTTCGCCACACGTGAATACGACTGTTGTTACAGTTTTTGTATAAATAAAAAAATAACGAAATATTTTTAATATTTTTCCGATTAATTGTTTTCGTTCCAGAGCCAAAGAATACTCAGTCGATGAAGTTGTCTACAAAAAGAAGGCCAAAAAGGATAAGTAAGTAGCACAGCGACAGTTCCAGCTATTTCAGAACGTTTATCGATTTTTATCGAATATTCTTACAGAAATAAGAAACGTAAGCGTAAAGATACCGGCTATTCAACTGCCAGTTCACAAAATCTCTATTCAACCAAAGGTGACCCGGACAAGGGGGGCGCACGGCACAAAGACAAGAAGGCCAAGAAAAGCAAAAGGGACCGCAGCAAGTCACCCTGCAGCACTGATGTTGTAGAGGCACGCAAATCCAAACATGCCAAGAAATCGGATAAGTCCGATAAAAAGTATGTATTCCACCCATAGTGCCCATAGTGCAGGTAAAAATATAAAACAACTTGTGTATTTGTTGCATTTGCATTTGCAGAAAATCGAAAAGGATCGATGCTGTCATAGAGGAATCGAGCAGTACCAGCAGTTCCAGCGACTCCAGCCACTCCACCTTACCCAGCTACGAAGTGATCAACGAGAAGAAGGCCAAAGCGAAACGCCGCAAACGTGATTCAAGTTCCTCTTCCTCGAGCTCAATTTGTCACAATTTGTCCACAACACAGATGTGTGAAACTTGTTTTTTTGTGGAATTCCTTGCGAAGTGCAAAGGAATTCAAAATTTGTAAAAATAACCGTTCAGAATTTTGTAACGGTTAAGCGTGATTATGTACGCAAATAAATATTTGTCAAAACGCCCACTGTGCGTCAATTTTTTTGGTATTACATAAATTTGGTATTAATGTAATTTTATGGCATATATATATATATACACACATTTAATTGATAACTAATTTATTATATAAGTAAGTATTTTATAAAAAAAGAATAAAACTGATGTTAGTATTTTATTTATTATTATAAGCAACAAAAATATATAGCGAACAAATAAATAAATAAACAAATGATTGTCAAATAACAGCAAACGTTTGGGCGAGTTAGATTTTTTATAAATAAATGTGTTGGGAAAAAATCAAAATAGGAAAATAATAAACAGGAGTGTAGAATAATTCTCAAACATCTCAAAAATCTCTATAGGGCGGAATTGTCGCTAGTGTCAAAATGGAAACTTTACAGGATATGGTTTTTACAGATTATGTATTTTAAAAATTTATTTATTATTTTATTTTAAATTTACCAAATCTGTATGTATATATGATTCGGTTATATCAAATACCTAAAACCGTTTCAATTGCTTTGAATAAATTCATTCTTATAAAATTCAAAAAAAAAAAATGTCAATTAAACTTATTTACCCAAAAACACAGCTATTATTATGCTAATATAAGTATAGATCTACAATGTGAACCCGTTTTAAATATAACTTATATAATCTCAGCTGAACCCATGTTTGTGTTTCCTCTTTTGATCTAGTAAACATTTTTTAGTTCTGTAAAAAATTGAAATTCGGCAAGGGTCCATGGAATGTTTTGAGATTTTAACACATAAAATGGGACAATCAGGCATATTTCATAAATTAGGTTTATCCCATAAAAGTACAAAATTCGAAAATTTCCTTGATTTTGCAGCCGTTTGGTTCGTACCATTTGTATCCCTCTATTCCCACATTACCTCCATAAAAGTCCGAAATTGGAAAATGGTTTTTAATACTCGATATATCAGAGGTTATTGGGGTATTTCCTGTCCTTATTAAGGATTTTTTCCTCTTGGCCGTTTTCGCCCATTTTCCCTACCGATCTACAACTATAAGACGTATTCTTGCAAAATATGCTTTGAACAGACGGCGCACATGGCTAGATCGTCTTAGAATTTTATGACGATCAAGAATATATATACTTTATACGGTCTCAGGTCGATATTTCAAAGTGCTACAAACGGAATGACAAACTTAGTATACCCCATCCTATGGTGGAGGTAGCAAAATAAAAACTTTACTTTTTTAAATAGGAAAAGTAGTCTACTTTGGGCTAATTTATAAAATATACCCGATTGTCCGATTTTCAATATTAATATCTCAAAAATTTTTTTTTCAGAACTCAGAAATATTTACTAGATCAAATGTTATTGAATTTTGGCAGAATGAATTTGATCCTGAAGCACTGTGCGACGTATGATAAAATCAAAACTCCGTTTAAAAACAAGTAAGGAAGGTTAAAGTCGGGCTTGACCGACTATATGATACCCTACACATTGTCATTATACCCTGTGGTGTAGGGTATAAAATGGTCGTTACATTTGCATTGGGTCATATACGATACAGCTATAAGCAGAGGATATACTATTTACTATTTGGAAATCTGCTATGTGGTTTATAGAGCGGAAAGAATCAAATCGGGGGAGACACTTTAATGGGAACAATATGTATATAAATCTGAACCGATGAGGACCATTTTCACCAGAGCTGTTTCTAGATCAAATATATGGCGTTGTGCCAAATTGAAAGAAAATCTGTTGATGTATGTATATGGTTTCTAGAGCGGAAATAGTAAAATCAGGATCAAAATTTGTATGGGAGCTATATCTAAATCTGAACCGATTTTCTTCAAATTAAATAGCGTTCGTCCTTATCACATAAAACTTCGTTGTACAAAGTTTCATTTAGTTCTAACAACAATTGCGACCTGGACTCTGATTACAAGAATAGATGGACAGACGGACATCGCTAAATCGACTCAAAAAGTGTTTCTAAGTCGATCGGTATAATAAACGATGGGTCTACCTACAAATGCACGAAGTCATGTGGTGTAGGGTATAAATATTAACAATTTTTTATTTGAACTGGGATATTGTCCTGGCTCAAGACCATTTTGCATCTATATTTAATAGAATGCAAATTTATTTACAAATGGCATGGTGAGATTTATTACTTGGCTGCATACTACCACTATCATGATTTCCGACCTGTGAAATTCTTCGTCAGGTGGCTTCGCAGCAACTTTTCAACACCATACCCGTCCTCTTTAAGCTAATGACTCTCACAAACGAAACGAGAAGCACAACACACATTTTGTAAATAGGCATTCCAGAAGACCTTCTTCGCGCATGAAAAAAGATTCCTTTATTATTGAGAAGTTTACGCCAACTAATATCCACGACAATATATTTGTCGGAGATGAAACAGAAAAATAGTTAACTCATCTTCAAGAACAAACGAAAAACGTTCTTAATTTATTACCAAAATATTTATCGTATGCTTCATACTTTATTCAGACATTAATATTATTACACGTCCGATACCCATTCCTGAAGGCCTTATACGAAAAGGCATTTTAGAAGACCTTCCCATTAGGTGCTTCATGCTTGCTTGCCTTCTTCGGATAGATATGCTAGCGCGGAAGGTGTTCGATTTATCCATGGGTATTTTCTACACACTTCTTGTTGTAAACGCATAACAAAATTCTGTGGCTCGTATGCTAAAAAGCCTGTGCCAGGCATGCTAAAAAGCCTGCCAAAAGAAGGCAGTGGTGAAGGTGTTCGCTTCGATTAAGGTAGTGTGTTTCTATAAACTTGTAGACACCAACAGGCAATAAAGGTCTGTAGTTTATTAGGTGGCACTTCCGATTAACAATGCGAAGATCATGGGTTCAAATTCCAGCCAAGACAAATAAAAATGTTGAAAGATTTAAATTGAAAATAAATATGCTGCCAATAACAAGGCCAGAAATATTGAAAAAAAATGCTGGTCCATTGCTTCGTCATATTTTTTATACCCTACACCACTTCGTGGACTAGGGTATTATAAGTTAGTTTCGCGCCAAATGTTTGTAACACCAAGAAATAATCGAGCTAGACCCACCTTTAAGTATACCGATCACCAGCTGAGTCGATTTAACGATGTCTGCCTGTCCGTCCGTCCGTCTGCTGTCCATCTAAGCTTGTTCGCACTCTACAGGTCGCATTTGTTGTCCGATTGTCATGAAACTTATTTTTTTAAACTTATTATTTTTTCTGGCCAAGAACCATTGGTATTGAGGAAGTCGGTTCAGATTTAGATATAGTCCCCATACAAATGTAGCTCCCGATTCACTTTTTCTGCTGTAGAAACCTCATATTGTTCCCGATTTTCTTTAAAATCGGTACAACATTTTATAATTGAACTAGAAACACCTATGCTGAAAGTGGGTAAGATCGGTTCAGATTTAGATATAGCCCCCATACAAATGTTGCTCCGATTTGACTTTTTCCGCTCAGAAACCACATATTGTTCCCGATTTTCTTTAAAATTGGCACAACATTTTATAATTGAACTAGAAACACCTATGCTGAAAGTGGGTAAGATCGGTTCAGATTTAGATATAGCCCCCATACAAATGTCTCTCCCGATTTGACTATTTCCGCTCTAGAAACCGCATACTGTTCTCGATTTTCTTTAAAATTGCCACAAAATCTTATAATTGAACTAGAAACACCTATGCTGAAAATGAGGAAAGATCGGTTCAGATTTAGATATAGCCCCCATACAAATGTCGCTCCCGATTTGACTTTTTCCGCTCAGACACCACATATTGTACCCGATTTTTTTAACCATACTTTGGTATAACCCAAATGGGGTATTACCCATTCTTCTCTATTACAGCTCTGGAAACTACATCTTACATCGGATCTTCATCAAATTTTGCAGATCATTCTATGTTTTAACTAGGAATGCCTACCGTGAATGAGAAATATATTGGTGCATGTTTTGGCACAGGCCTCAAGTGTTGTTATAGGCCCCTTCAAATGTCCGTCCGATTCATCCTTTTACCGCTGTATAATCTGTATTTGTCTTTGGATCTTGATCAATTTTTCCAGATCATGTTATATTTACTTTACTCGGAATATTTGCTGCATCAATTACTTTATTATTTACCATACTCATTAACTTTGACTAAAGATGAATTTATAGTAATTGTATAATTTATATGAACTACATAAAATTGCTTCCATGAAATACCTGGGTTTAGTAATCAAAGCAAGGATATACGCAGGGAGTGGTGTAGGGTATTATATAGTCGGCCCCGTCCGACTTTAGCTTTTCCTTACTTGTTCAATTTTGCGCCCTATTTTTTGACCTTCTGCAAGGACTTTGGTTGCAGGCCTTCCAGAAGGTCTTTAGTAGGAGGCCTTCTAAATGGCCTTTTGGCAGAGCCCTTCTAGAAGGCCTGCGAATAGAAGCGAGAGGGAAGGCCTTGCTCTCCAATCTTACCCCGTGTTAATTTTAAATGAGTATAGAATGCAGCAAGCATGCCTTGCGCCTCCCTGAGAAGGCCTTGCTTACGCCTTCTTTTTCCCGCTGGGTGCGAATTAGTGGAGTGCATGGTGACATGGATAAAAGTTTGTCAAAGTAAAATTGTTCCAATAGGCGAAACGCTATTAAAGGGAAATTGCTACATCTCTCAAAACATAGATAGATTTACTTCTTTAAGTGGGACAACAGACAAATTACATCGATAAACTGGGATAGTGGGAAACCTTGAGCTCCCACTTATCCAGGATCGACTGTATAATAAATTTAGTTTATCGATAGTTTACGAGACCTACTAATTCGAAATTTTTGCTGTCCCTCTTAAACTAATTTAACTAAAATGAAAATTGTCTCACATTTTCCCACGTTCTGTAATTGTAAATAATGATGACGACCCTAAACAAACACCTGTTTTCTAAAAAAACGCTCAAAACATATCAGAATACCAAAAAAATCCCATCGTATCTTGTTGCAAAATCCGGACAAATTTAATATTTCAGAACTTTTATGTTCGGAAACCAAGCTATTGTTTTTTCCTTTTACTTGTGAAATACAACTCTTATTTGCGCAAAAAGTGTGGAGTTTTTAAAAATTAAAAAAATCGAATAAACTGACAAAACATACGTGCGATCCTCACTCGAAATCGTATGCAACTCGTCACGCGATCTGTAATTTTTTGACAGATCGCGCCACTCAATCGCTGTATTTAAATGCTACTTTGCGAACATTCGCTAAGGGCTCCATGAGTAATATTACACTCCCAGTCAGCTCATTGTCTGAGCGTATGAGTACTATTATATTTCAGGAATATAAAGTATACGTAGAGTGAACAAATCCGAAATCAAAAACCGACGAAAAAGGTTTTGAGCTAGGACTATATTTGAGTGCAAATAAAAGATTTTTTAAAAATATAGCCCATTAGGCTGGGTCGCGGTCTATACAAATTGAAAAACAGTTTCCAGTCACCATTTTCATGATTTTCAACATATTTCGGTGCCTAGATCAAGTCGTCTGTGAGCTAAACGCTACTGAAAATACCCCTAAAAATCATGTTTTTCCCCGTTTAATTTTTTGATTTGCATTTTTGTCCTAATCTTCTTTCGGAAATAATAGACCCTTGAAAGCGCTTTAAATATAAATTTTGATTCTTGTCTTAGAGTAACTTATTGGTCGAATTGTTGGACGTTTATAGTTTTTTTTGCGGATTCTCACAGTGACAACTGGAAACTTTTTCGTAGTTGGTGGTAGTATTTTATAAAAAAATAAATAGCTGCAGTCAATACCTTTCGAATGAGGCTTAAATGATGAACATTGGAATGAAATTGACGCCGCACAGTGGTTCGGAATCAAAATCCATCGGCCAAAATTTAATAACTTTCAGTCTAGTACATATTTTTGAGTTCTCTAAAAAATCAAAATTAGTTAGTTCCAAAGTTGACTACTTTTCGTATTTTTCGATTTTAAAGAAATTAAAATTTTTATTTTTTTTGTTTTTATATTTTTTTAACATATTTTTACACATTTGTTGATAATGCGAAGAAAAAATTTTAATTTTTTTGTATTACAGTTTTTCACGTTTTTTTTCAGATTTTGAAAATTGAAAAACGTAATTTACTTTGTCGAAGTGTTTCTCATACATTTTAGGAGGTTTTGCACTCAATTTTTTTATTAGAAATTGTGGTTTCTGAGTAATAATCTGAGTGCAAAGTCTCTTAAAATGTATGAGAAACAGTTCGACAAAGTCAAAAAAAGAAAGTACAATTAAATTTTCAAAATCTGAAAAACGTGAAAATCTGTAATACAAAAAAAATATTTTTTTCTCCGCATTATGAACAAATACGTAAAATTATGTTAAAAAATATAAACACAAAAAAATAAAAATTTTAATATTCTTTGAAATCGAAAAATACGAATAGTAGTCAACTTTGGGTCGATTTCTAAAATACATCCGATTTCCCGATTTCTAATGTTAATATCTCCTTGGGTCCTTGTCTAATTTTGATTTTTTACAGAACTCAAATATGTCTACTAGAACAAAAGTTATTGAATTTTGGCCGATGGATTTTGATTCTGAACCACTGTGCGCCGCAGCGCTCATTTTTGTAAAAAGGAGTTTGAACATTTTCCCTCTGAAAACCATCGCATGCATTAAATTATTTCACAAAAATGGAGTCAGTGACGTAATTTCAGTGACGTCCGAAATTCATCATTTAGGCATCATTCGAAATGTATAGATTTCTTCTATTTATTTTTTATTTCAACTCTTACAAAATGTTTCCAATAAATATGAGTTTTTAGCTGTCACCTTGGAAAACCATAAAAAATCAGTATAAACGTCAAATTATACGACTAATGAGTTATACTAAGACAAGAATAAAGGATCTATCAATTCAGAAAAAAAATTTGGACAAAAATGCAACATAAAAAAATTACTCGGGAAAAACATGATTTCTAGAGGTGTTTTTAGGAGCGTTTAGCTCAAAGATGTCTTGACCCAGTGACGAAATATTTTTTAGGTCATCATTAAATAATCCAATCTTTATTTCTGTGGGGTGACCGCAGCAATTTATTTTCGTGACCCAAACTATAGCCCATGTGCTCATATACTATTGCTTTTATTGCATATTTAAAATCTCCATCATTTATTCCATGTCTGGCCAACATTTGGTCAAATTCTTGTCATTGGGAAAAATGAGTCGGAGACTGGGTTATATCAAATTATGGACCAAAGTGATTTGAATTCCTGAGGTGCTCTTTATTGAAATATATCATGTTGTAGCAAATTTGACAGAAATCGGCATTAACAATGTGACTTTAGTGTGGTGTGACATTTGTTTGGGGCGATATCAAAGCTTTATCCCATAAGCGACACTGTCACTATGATGTGATAATGTGATGTGCTAAATTTGAACAGGATCTGTGCATTCTAGAGCAAGTCAAATGGGTAGTGTAGTTCATCTAGCTCAATTACATCTTAGTGTTACAAATATTGGGCATGAAACTAATTTATAATACCTTATTCCACAGAGTAGTGTAGGGAAGAGTTATTGAAAAATACAAGTTAAACTCTAAAGAGTTTATTGAATCTACTAGCAAATACCCGCTACTTCGTACGCGGAAAAATGGTATGGTATTGACAGTAGTTTGTATCGGTATTCAAACTGTTTTTTTTTATATTTTGAAATTGCCTTAGTGTAAGGATATTACTTTCAGCGTTTATACGTAGTCAATAGATTAATTTATAGGCACAAAATGAAAACAATTTTTCTACAAAAAATCATATAAAGTAGAAAATTATTTGCAGGTTTCTTTCTTAAGCTGTAAAAATTATACTCTCACTACAGAGTAGGAGCGTATATATCATTAGGGATAGAAAAAAGTGTAACGCATTGAAGGATAGATTTAAAACCATAAGTATGTCCCAAGTCCCTTTCACGTCTGTCTGGCTCGCTGGTATACACGATGACTCTGGAAGCGACTTAATGAATTTATTCAAACTCTGCACTCTGAAATTAGTTGCAATTCGAGATTTTTAAATATTTTTATAATCACTTTAAACCTACAAAATATGTATGCTTTTCAGCGTCCTTTGTAGTCCCTATCCAAGTGAAAATTAAAACCATAACTTCTATACCGGTGCGTTACTTGAAATCTGAACTTATAAATGGAACAAACATTTTGTATCTATCTTTTATTTAGCCGAGGATAATGAATATAATAATCACACATAACTCTTTCTGTGCTGCTTGTACCCTTAAACATACAAATTGCGAAAAATTAATTTATGTGCTCGGAGAAATGTAAACTTTGGTTGGTGCTATCTGTATCCCAAATCCCCAATTTTGGTTGTTACCTTTTGCACCACTTTTGATCCGCTTCCCCGTTTAAAGTATACATTTGGTACAATCCAATTGTATTGTATTGCAGTATCAATTTTAATCGCTTTTTTCCAAGTTCAACTTAAAAGTATAAATATTGAAAATCAGTTAATGTTTTTGCGTCTACACTGTCAGAGGAATATACACACAGTATTTCACGATTCTAGTTTCAGTCGTGTTGTTGGTACCATAGGAATATAAAAAATAATTTAATATATTAATTGTGTGTTTCTATGCATGTACAAACCGAATTTCATGATTGGTACCGCTGTTATCCGTTTTTACCCAATTTCACAAGTATAAAATTACGAATTTCGAAAAATTCTTTCAATTTGCATTTTGAGGGATGTACACGCCGAATTTCATGATTCTAGCTCCGTCTGTTTGATTGGTACCATTTTGTATCCCTTTCTACCCAATTTCACTCACAAAAAGTATGAATTTTAAAAAATATTTTCTTGTCGCATTCGTGCTGTAAAAGTAATTCCAGTTCTGAATTTCATGATTCTAGGCCCAGTTGTTTGGTCTGGGCTGTGGTACAATTTTTATCCCATTTAATCCCTTTTGAAAAATGCTTTCTTATTAGTGATCTGCGCTGTAAAACGAATATACACACCGAATTTCATTATTGTAGCGTCATCCGTGTTGTTGGTACCTTTTTATTCCCTTTTCCGCGTTTATCTATTAAAAGTACGAATTAAAAAAAAATCGGTCATTTTGCGTTTCTAAGGATTTTGAGGTATGTACACACTGAATTTTATTATTCCAGCTCCATCCGTTTGATTGGTACCATTTTTATCCCTTTTTACCCGATATCACCCACAAAAAGTACGTATTTAAGAATATTTTCTTGGTCGCATTCGTGCTATAAAAGTAATGTCCGTTCCAAATTTCAAGATTCTAGGCCCTGCCGTTTGGTCAGGGTGGTGGTACAATTTTTATCCCATTTAATCCCTTAAAAGTATAAATTTCGAAAAATGCTTTCTTATTAGTGATCTGCGCTGTAAAACGAATATACACACCGAATTTCATTATTGTAGCGTCATCCGTGTTGTTGGTACCTTTTTTATCCGCTTTTCCCTTTAAAAGTGAAACAATTTTATGGTTTCAGCTCCATCCATTTTATTGGTACTATTTTTATCCCTTTTTACCCGATTTCACACCCAAAAAGTACGAATTTTGAAAAATATTCTCTTGTTCGCGTTGAAGCTATAAGAGGATTTCTTTACCAAATTTCAAGATTCTAGTCCCAGCCGTTTGGTTATTGCGGTGGTACAATTTTTATCCCTCTTTAACCCATTTTACCCCTTAATAGTACGAATTACGAAAAACTCCATTCAAATCTGATATCTCGCTGTAAGAGAAATGTACATACCAAATTTCATGATTCTAGCTTCAGCCATGTTGTAGGTACCATTTTTGTCCCTTTTTGTACCATTTAACACCCCAAAAGTACGAATTTTTAAAATGTCACTTTTTGGGATGTCTTCATGCCGCAAGAGGAATATCCATTAGAGCGTACCAGGTTACAAGTAAAAAAAAAAAAGTTCGCCGTACACCTTCGAATATGAAGTATTATTGAAAGGTAGTTTCAAAAAAATTTTTTTTATTTTTTTATGCCGAACGTAGGGGTCGCGCTTTTACATTTTTCTATATAACTTCTGCATTTATAAACGGATTTTAAAGTGTGATACATCGATGTTTTTGTCCGATTTTTTTGTCTTTGAAGTCATTGAGCTCAAACATGATTCATGATTTTATGCGAGCTTTAATTTTCGATTATTAGAGTGGTACATTAGGGTAGTAGCAACTGAGAAATGATGGGTAAGTACCAGAAGGGGGTGCTTGAGCTCAATGACTTCAAAGACAAAAAAATCGGCCTCGTCGAGACAAAAACATCGATGTATCACACTTTAAAATCCGTTTATAAATACAAGTTATATAGAAAAATGTAAAAGCGCGACCCCTACGTTCGGCATAAAAAAATAAAATTTTTTTTTTTGAAACTACCTTTCAATAATACTTCATATTCGAAGGTGTACGGCGAACTTTTTTTTTTGAGGTACGCCCTAATATCCATACCAAGATTCTAGGCCCAGCCGTTTGGTCATTGCGTTGGTACCATTTTTATCCCTTTTTACCCCTTAAAAGTACGAAATCGAAAAATCCCGTCTTATCACACCTATACACTGTAAGAGAAATGTACACACCAAATTTCATGATTCTAGCTCTAGCCGTTTAGTCTGGGGAGTGATCAGTCCGTCACTCAATCACGCAAACCCCCCCAGAGAGATTTCGAACATATACTTTTTAAAATCTTCTAGACTTTCTGAAGCAATAAAATATAGAATTTTTAAGGTCTTTTTAAAATAACTAGTCGGAAATGGTAGTTTTGCAGTAAAATCGTGAAAACACGAAAATTACATAAAAAATCGTGGAGACTTACTTGAATTTCGGACAGAAGTTATGAAAAATAAACAAACAATCTAATATCAAGATTGTGTAATGCTAATTTCGCTAATGGACACCAAATTCTTCCGGAAAGTTTCATTTTAATTAACCGATACCACTTCTTGACATTCGACTAGAGCAATATCTTATGAACTTTTAATTGCGTACTTCAATATAAGTTTGGATATTTAATAACAAAATCGTTTAGTAATTTTAAAAAAGAGTAGATAAGAATCACTATGATATCATAATAAAATCTAAAATATTCTTAATAAAAGCAAATAATTTGCTTGATGCTTGTAGAGCGCTAAGATGTAACATTTGCGATTGGACATTTTTATGGAACTGTATCTAAATCTGAACCGATGTGTCCTATTTTCATCACAGATACAACAACAACGGTTTCTGTTAATTCCAATGTTTTGGGAGTTTGCAATTATAATACAAATCCATTCCGACAATAGAAGAAAACTGTTTGATATACATAAACTTATTTATCTTTGTTCATTTACAACAACTGATGACATGTTTACCGCAAACAAACTAATTTTTCCCACAAAAGAAACTCAAAAACGATGTTCACGTGTCTAAAATTTCGTTTCTACGAAATGCATTTTTTTCTCTGCGTATAGGTCTCTATTTTAAAATCTACTTTAAAGTTGCGAAACAATAAGAAATGAGTTTTAACTTACTAAAATTTTTGTTATATTTCTCACTTATGTCAAATATTTTTCAGAATTTGTATTTTTTTGTTCATATGTAACAAGTATTATTCAAAAGAGAAACAACAAATTCAGTAACTTGGATCAATGTACGTAGGAAGACGTAACTCTAAAATACCAATTATTTGGTTTCTTTGGTTTTATAAATTTGGAAAAGATTTTTTTCTAAAACATTTTTTTTTTTAATTTTCTGATTTGGCTATCCCCTCACACGTTAGTTTCTGACTGCATAAGTGGCTATGAACATAAAAATAATAGAAATAAAATAGTTCAACAATGGAGCAGCATAAAACCGAAGGTTATAATTCGCTACAAAGATTTTGTTTAAAACATTTTTCTAGATTTAGGTCATATCGTACTATCAAATTCCATAATTTCGCGTTAATAGCATTTTGATTCCCCAGTTATCAGGCTAAAATAGGAAAAATGGTGGCTGTAAAGTCAAAAATTGTGAAAAGTATATTTAGAAAAACCGACGTAACTTTTTATTATATTGAGAATGCCAAAATATTTCTTTGGTATGTGATTGCTGACTTCATGGGGAATATTTGTGTATGAAAAGTTTCAGAATTATGAATGAAGAAAGTTAAAAGATAAGGAATTGCAACGACGAATTTCGGATTTTTCATCAGTTGCAGCGATTTCCGCGACTGGCTACATATATGTTACAAGCGACCAATCTGACGGATGAAGCTGGAATCTTTAAATTCGCTGTGTACATCACAGAAAATGCGTTTTCTATACAACATTGCCAACATTTCATGAAACAAGTTATGGAGTTTATAATAAATCTTATTTATATATTTGGGCATAAATGGATATGTGCTTATTTCAACATTCATAGTGCCCAATTTTAAACATACAAAAGTGGCTATGAACCATGAAACCCCGAATAATAGGAAATTTCGAAAACTTTTTAATCGTAGCAATTAGTAATCTTTTTCAGATTAAACTGTAGAAGAATGATTAATAATTTCTCTTAAAATTAAGGCGAAAATCAGTTTTTTCGCACTCCTGAAAAGTTTTGTTCATAGCCACTTATGAATATAAGCCCTCGATATGTATGTATGTAATTTCAAGCTACTATTTAAAAAAAAGTTCTACACTTAGAGAACAAGTCTGTTAATAAAAGCAGCGATTGTCTGCTGCCTATCAGCAGACACTATTCTGCTATTACAGCTGTTGCATAACAGCAGTTTTCTGCAATCTTACATTCACACTGCTAAAGAGAAACCTCCAAACGTTCCACTGCAAAGACAAAAGCAACAACGCACTAATGAAGGGCCTAGCTCAAATAATAAATTTGCCGCTTTGAGTAATGATGACGATGAATCGAAGATGGAAGATAATGCTGTTCGAGTACCTCAACCACCACCAATATTTATCCCAAGTGTTGCAAAAATCGATAAAATGGTATCAAATCTTTCAAAAGTGATAGATAGTAAGGAATTTAATTATAAATCACTACGTGACGGCCAGGTTCGTCTTATGATTAAATCTATTGATTCCTATCGAAAAATTTTTAAACATTTTGAAGAAGCAAAAATAGCTTATCATACCTACCAACTCAAGCAGGAGAGAGCGTTTAGTGTAGTAATTAAGGGTCTTCATCATACAACACCCATTGAGGACATTAAAGCAAATCTTCTCTCACTGGGACACCAAGTTAGAAGCATCAGAAACGCAAAAAGCCGAGTTACAAAAGAACCTCTTTCAATGTTCTTCGTAGATTTAGATCCCGACACCAACAATAAAGATATTTACAACATTAAAAGTATTGATAACGCAATTATTACCATCGAACCCCCACTCCGTAGCAATGATCTTGTGCAATGCTATCGATGCCAACAATTTGGACATACAAAAGCCTACTGCAAGAAACCATTCAGTTGTGTCAAATGCGGAATGAATCATCCCACGGCAGAATGTACAAAGACTAAAGATACGCCAGCATGTTGTGTACATTGTTTGAAACCGCATACTGCAAATTATAAAGGTTGTGAAATATATCAAACCCTTCTCAATAAAAGAAATACCAAGAGAAGCTCACCCACAAACGGTCAAAGAAAGCAACAATTTTCAAACAGTAATGAGTATTCAAGTATGCCAAATCAGTCATATGGAAATGCAACATATGCAGGTATTTTAAACGGTCCATCAAATGGTACGAATTTGTTGGAAAAAATCGAATCTATGCTAGCCAAACAAATAGAGTTAACAAACACTCTAATGAACATGATGTCCATGTTAATGTCTAAATTATGCAATTGAACTTGAGAATTGCAGAATGGAATGCTAACGGGCTTTCCAATCATGTAAACGAAATAGAAATATTTCTAAACCTTAATTTTATTGATATATTGTTAGTGTCTGAAACTCATTTTACAAACAAATCGTACTTCAAAATTAAAAATTATGACCTAGTAACCGCTAATCACCCTGGAGACAGAGCGCATGCTGGTGCTGCACTTTTAATTAGAAACACCATTAAATATGAAACTGTGGACCAAATCTCAAAGCCGTTTTTGCAAGCTGCTGGAGTTAAAGTATTCTGTGACGGTTTTTGTCTTACAATATACTCTATATATTTTCCACCTCGACATACTGTAAAATGCGAACAATACGAAGATTTCTTTAAAGGGCTTGGTAATAGATTTATCGTTGGAGGGGATTTTAATGCAAAACATCCGTGGTGGGGTTCACGCTTAACTAATCCAAAAGGGAGGGAATTATATAAATGTATTACAAAAAACCACTACAAAACTTTGTCAACAGGGAAGCCAACATACTGGCCGAGTGACCCGCTAAAAATACCTGATCTATTAGATTTTATGGTTTATTGTGGCATACCTCAAAATTCTTTGGATATTATAGACATTGACGATTTAAGTTCAGACCACAGTCCGATCATAGCGAGCTTTAACACCACTTTTCAAGAGATTTCTGGAAAATTTAAACTTTTTTCGAACAAGACTGATAAGCAATCCTTCCAATACTGGATAGACAAAAACATACATTTAAATATACCACTTAAAACCAGCATTGAATTGGATGACGCTGTAGAATCATATAATAATCTCATACACGAAGCAGCTTATTTATCTACACCTCAAATACACCAACGAACTGGAGCTGACGTGTTAATCTCGGCTGAAATAAGAGAGCTAATACGTATCAAAAGACAGTTGCGTAAATTATGGCAAAGAACTAGAAACCCTGTGGATAAAACAAATTTAAATAGAGCCACCAGACACCTGAATAATCGATTAAGAGAATACAAAAATGAGTCTTTGAAAACATTCTTGAAAAATCTAAATGTAAACAAGAATGATGAACATAGTCTCTGGAAAGCTACGAAGTATATAAAGAGACCTACGAAAAGAAATGTTCCAATCAAAGATGCAAATGGCGCATGGCAAAGGTCAGACGAGAAAAAGGCCCAGACATTTAAAAATTACTTGGAAGAAACTTTTACTCCATTCGATTTAAATAATGCCGCTGAAAAACTTGAAATATCGCAATTTCTCGATGCTCCCTGCCAAATGGACCTTCCTATTAAATCCATTACATCTACAGAAGTATCAACAGAGATTAAAAAATTGAATAATTCAAAATCTCCGGGATATGATCAGATTGATTCTAAAATAGTAAAGGCATTGCCGTTTAAAGCCGTTGTGTTCTTAACTACACTATTCAACTCAATATTACGATTAAGCCATTTCCCATCACAATGGAAATATGCAAAAATAATCATGATTCTAAAGCCTAATAAACCGGAACATTTCACTACGTCATATAGGCCTATAAGCCTATTACCAGTATTCTCCAAAATTTTCGAAAGACTCTTCCAAAAAAGATTAATCCCCATTTTAGAGAAACAAAATATAATCCCGGAATATCAGTTTGGATTCAGACATAAGCATGGCACACCTGAACAATGTCATCGAATTGTAAAGGTAATAAGAAATACTTTAGAACGGAAGTACTACTGCTCGGCTGTATTCTTAGACATCAAGCAAGCATTTGACAAGGTATGGCACTGTGGTTTGTTGTATAAATTAAAGAAAATACTACCAACACCATTTTATTTAGTACTCAAATCATATCTACAAGAGCGATATTTTTATGTTAATATTAACAGCGAAAACTCCGAATTTGGTGTAGCACGTTCGGGAGTTCCACAAGGGAGTGTTTTGGGACCAATTCTCTATACTATTTTCACATCAGACATGCCGACTATCGACGATATAACAATAGCAACATATGCGGACGATACGGCAATATTGAGTTCTAACACGTCAGCAATTGAAGCTTCAGCATCTGTTCAAAACGAGTTGAATCTAATCAATAATTGGCTTTACAAATGGAATATCAAAGTAAATACAGAAAAGTCGAGTCATATTACATTTACAATGAAAAGAGGGGATTGTCCTGACGTCTCTTTAAGTGGATGTGTCATTCCGAAAAGCGATAATGTAAAATATCTAGGACTCCATCTAGATAGAAGACTAGCTTGGAAAGATCATGTGAAAGCTAAGTGCAAGCAGCTAAAACTAAAAACGAATAAAATGTATTGGTTACTTGGACCTAGATCAGAACTAAGCCTGGAAAATAAACTCATATTGTACAAATCATTACTAAAGCCCGTATGGACTTATGGAATCCAACTTTGGGGGACAATGAGTAATTCTAATATTAAAAAACTTCAGGCATATCAATCTAAAAACTTGAGACTAATAACTAATGCGCCGTGGTTCATGAACAATAAAAACATTCACAATGATCTTGGTGTCCCAACAGTTAAAGAAGAGATAAATAAATACAGCACGAACTATTTGGAGAGATTAAGTTATCATATAAATCCTTTAGCTATTAGTCTGTTAGATGATAGTGATGAAATCAGACGATTAAAAAGACCTCATGTACTAGATCTACCCTATAGAAAATAATAACTTGTAGAAAATTGTTTTGTTACCTAAAAATTTAGATATATGTATATGAGTACTTTATTGTATTTTTGGTCTCACTGGAGTCCATAACTATGTGAATTTTAAGATATCATAACATTTGCTTATTATTTGTATTTTTGGAAAATAGATTGCAAATAAAGAAATGAAAAAAAAAAAAAAAAAAATATTAGCTTGGGACAATATGCGTATCATATATAATGCTAAAAACAGCAAACAGCTGTTTACCATCTCAGCAGATACAAAATCTGCTCTTTCAGTAGTCTTTCTGCTTTCTTTTACTGACATATTCCTTGGAGTGTACTGATATATGGATTACTGAAATGCAATTTTGCCGACAATGTCTGTCGGACGAATGTATCAAAATATTTCTCGAAGATCCTGACAATAAAATATGAGTGGTTTCCACACGCTCCAGTAAAAATTTCCTAAAAAGGAAAATTAACTAAGTATGAGTAAAGTTTCCATCTTTCAAAGCCATAGTAAATATTTCATTTACTAGAAAAAGGGTAGTAGATTTACTTAAAATCATTTCTTTGGATCTAATAAAAATTCATACAATTGAGTAAATTCAAACTTATGTGGAAGAATATTTCCAAGGTTTTAAGTGAGAAAATAATCTGAAATTTTTTGTATGAAAAAAAAATCCATTTAGGAAATTTTAACTTAAAAATGTGTTTTTTTTTTCCTAAAAGTGAGTTAATATGTTTACAGAAATTTATGCCGAGTTCTTCATACATTTAGGTATTAATGAACTTATAAAAAACATTTGAAATTGTTTAAAAATTCTTGAATAGTAATCTAAGAAGCAATTCTCGTTCGTTTGCAGAGACTTATTTCTCAAATAATTTATGAATTATTCTAAACAACCACTGCGAAGGCGCCTATCTTGCCTTCGCAACAATCATGGAGTAATAGCTCAACTCCTTATGGCAGAGGTAACATGAAACTTTTGAGAAATATTTCATGTTGTCATTTTTTGTATCAGTTTTGCATACTCTGAAGCAAAACTATTTGTTTGATTTTTTTAGTTAAATTGAACTTATTTTAATTTCAGTAATCATTTAATTAGTTTTAGGATATTTTCACCAAAATTTTACTAAGATTTAGAAAAAATTTACTTAGTTTTAGGAAAATTTCAGCAAAATTATACTTATATTTAGTGAAATGTACTTGGTTTCCTAAATTTTAGTTAATTTTAACTCATTATAGGGTTAATTTTTTATGAGTGTCGATGAAACCCCCCCCCCCCAGGGGAAAAGCCTGCTTACATAGGACAAGTGCTGAAATGCCATCCGGGCCCAGGGATTTATTTACGTCGAGATTTCATTTCAAATGAATTGAATTCATTTCATCCAATAGGTTAGCTTTAGGAACCGGGTTAGTGAATATCTGGTCATCTTTACAAGAGTTGGGATTGATGAAGATTTATCCTTTTCTCTTTTTACAAATGACCAAAAGCTGGGAGAAGAAAGAACTTTAGCACGAAGGCGTTGTTCGTACAGAAACTTTGCACGTCTAATTACCCTGGCTCACATGGTTGCGTAGCAGATCATTGGTGGCTTTTTTATTCAAACGCCATTTCTTGAACGCTTCCTCTTTGGATCTGACAGTAGTCTGCATGTCTGGTTAAACCAACTTTTGTTAGATGGTTTAAGCGAAATAACATTAGTTGGAGATTTCATTACAATCAGGATAATATTTTCGATCATTTCAGCCGCAGCATCTACATCGCCGTTTAGAAAGCAAAGTTTCCAATTGAAATGCCGGAAAAAGTTGTTGAGCTTGGCCCAACGTGCCTTTTCATATATATAAATTGTGCGTTTTGTGGCTGGGGTCGAAGCGACACGAAGAACGGAATTCGGAAAGGCTGCTGAAACAATACAGTGGTCCGAATTACCAAGAGGTGAAAGAACATTAACTTCAAACTTTTCAGGGTGTGAAGTTAGAAAAAGATCAAAAATATTTAGGTTTTGCCCTTGGACACACGGAATGTGAGTCGGTTGATTCACTAGTTGCGTCAAATCATTATGCGCGGCAAAAAGCTCGGCGTATTGGCCCTCCGGTGTTGTGTGACTCGAATGGGCAAGCCAAGAGGAATTATGGACATTGACAATCCTCTGGACAGGACAATCCTCTAAAATTTTAGTGATTGAGTCAGAAAGGGCATCCCATTAAGGGATGCCTCCCTTTCTGCGCTTGGACTTGTATACATAAATTCGAAATGTAGTACGTGTGTTCCAATCCTGAATTTAACCCAAAGGGAGTTAAATTCCGAATTTTGTGAGCTCAAGTGTTGCTGGCTCTGAAACAGAAGAACAGAAGATTGACAATTGAATTACACGAAAGGGAGTGGAGGGGGGCAACGGACACACAATGAAGGAGACATAGAAACCCTTCGTATGGTCTGTGAAGAGCGGCTGCTGTTGTTGTTGATGTTGTTTTTTGCCGATGCTTTAGATGTGTTTGTTGTTGGTTATATATATAGAGCCACTGTATAATTAAAAATATTAAGATGATTCCAAATGTATGTGAAATAAAATGACAGAAAAGTGAAAACTACAACTGTCTGCAATTTCTAGCGGCGAGGTTCTAGAAATCGTGACCAACTAATGAACTTGGAAAATAATGCACTACCGTACACGACAGAGCTGTAATACTTGATATTAACACAACATTTAATTATAAATTCAACCAGAATTCTCAAATTTTCATCTAGATTTTCCGTTGTTACATACAATCGTAATAATATAGCCAATACAATTGTAATAATTGGTGAGCCAGCGAGAATGTACAATTTTCCCTGGATTGATGTTAGCCAGATCCACCGAAACCACGCCGCTACAAATTGCCGACAGGTTTTAATTAATGTTTATATTTAATATTTATACAATGAAGCTCTCCCTATAATGAATTGATTTCAAAAACACAGCCTTTTGATTATGATTATGTGTGACTACGTGAGCGTTTGGTAACCATTCATATTTTATTACCAGGATCTTCGAGAAATATTTTGATACTTTCATCGGCAAAATTGTATTTCATTAATCCATCTATCACTCAAAGGAATTTGTCAGTAAAAGAAAGCAGAAAGTCTACTGAAAGAGCAGATTTTCTGCTGAAAAAGAGACTGCAGATTTGCTGATCTGCTGAGATGGTAAACAGCTGTTTGCTGTTTTTAGCAATGTAGAAAAACTTTAAGCATATGTACAGAACTTAAATATCGTTCATTCCATATCAAACCGAACGATTTTCGTAAAAAAAATATGACCACGACTCCGATTTTAACGATTTTTCGCAGACATATTCTACTGTTAAAAATATTTTACACGTATTAAGAAAGAAAACCCGATTTTTTTTTTTCAAAAGATAGGACCATTTGAAAATTAAAAAATCTAGAAAATCGTGCCGAGGTATGAACATTGAAAATAGTATAGTGAGAAAACGGGTGGGCACAATTCAAAGAATGATGGCTTATTTTATTTTAAACAATCGTTCAGAAAATACTTTTTTCGGGCGACTACATTTAGTAAATGTTTTTTTGAAAATACAACCCGTTATTTCTCCAAGCTGAAATTTTCAGGGTGTGTTTAGAATCGATCAGGGAATATGCCTATATTTTTTCTGAAATTTTAGGTTGGTGTTTTCATAGTGAAAAATACAAAAAAGAAGAAAAATCATAAATACGGCACGTTTTTCTTGATTTTCGCAATTTTCAATTGGTCATATATTTTGAAAAAAAAATCGGTATTTTTCGTCTGCTACGAATCAAATATTTTAAAAAATTTAGTTATCGTACAAAGTTTCAACGAAATCGGAAATGGTGATGTAAAAAAGGTGTTCGCTTTGACATGGAATGATCGATATACATATTAACAAAACTATTTGGAATAGAAGTTATTATAATATTTATTTATTACCACGGAAAGATATTGCGAAATTATTTTTAATGATACGCATATTGTCCCAAGCTAATATAAAAGGAACGCTTATCTATTTTAATATTTTAATTAACAGCAGCCGATTTTAGCAGACTGCAAACTCTTTAACAGTGTGAATGGTGATAAGTCTAATTTTTGCGTAAGTCTTGCCGTGAAGGCTTTACCCATGGTGTGCTAACACACTGAGACATTATGATGCGACAGCCAACGCCGTAGCCCAAAATCTGGCTAGTACAATTCAAGGATACACTATATGGGCATATCCTTCCCCTTGGTGAGGGGCCGAGGCCTATCTAAAACCTCTGCTGTTCTATGGGCCACAGCACCCGGTTGAATGCAACTCCACATTGAGTCATTGCTTTACCCGCGATTTGGGTCCAAATCACAGGCACCACGATGCTCCCCAAGGGGCCGCTTCATTAGCCAGGCTAGGACAAGTCCTAGGGGCTCCTGACTACCCGTGGTACCAGAATTAAGTCTCCGGTCAGACTGCGTAGCCGAAACTACTTCCAGTTGAGTTCCATACAACACGGGACTGGTAACCAAAAAGAAAAAGCTGCGGTCATGAGATGGCAAACATGCTGGCCAATCAAAACTACTCCCAGTTTCAACTCCACGCCATCCGGGGACTGTTTACTCAAAATCTTTATACGCATATTCCGATTATATAAAAATATTTGGAAATGTTTCTTCATTTTTATGATCTTAAATATGTATAAATTCGAATAACAAATTAAGCTTTTTTTGTACTCGATGAAATGAAACTCATTTCTTATTGTTTCGCAACTTTAAAGTAGATTTTAAAATAGAGACCTACACGCAGAAAAAAATGCATTACGTAGAAACGAACTTTTAGACACGTGAACATCGTTTTTGAGTTTCTTTTGTGGGAACAATTAGTTTGTTTGCGGTAAACATGTCATCAGTTGTTGTAGATGAACGAAGAGAAATATGTTTACATATGTATATCAAACAGATTTCTTCGTTTGGCGAAATGGATTTACAAACTCCCAAAACATTTAGAAGTAACAGAAACCGTTGTTGTTTCATGTGATGAAAATAGGTCACATCGGTTCAGATTTAGATACAGCTCCATAAAAATGTCGCATCGCAAATGTTACAAACCACGCATTGCAAACGGAATATACGAATAGCCACAACATATTATATTTGAACATCTGTTGTGGAAGTGGAATATATGGGTCGATGTTTTGATATAGCCCTTATACAAATGGCCCACCCGATTTCTATACTCAGAGAGGGTTATATCATTCGTTTGAATTGAAAGAAATTTAAAAATGCAAATTGTATTTAATTTAAAAATTAAAGTATTGTACTTTCTTTTGCATAAGTACTACTTTTTCGCAGAAACGAAGAATTTCATCTCGCCAGTAGATTTGTACATAAATATTAATTTAGAGGTAAATTAATTTTCAATGATTTCATTCCAATTAGATATACTACAAATTTGTCCAAAGGGTTAGCATCAAACTATTTTTTTTTTAAGAATGTTTTTAGATTTCATTATGATATCATAGTGATTCTTATTTACACTTTTTAAAATTACTAAAGGATTTCTTATTAAATTTCCAAACTTGTATTGAAATACACAATTTAAAGTTCATAAGATATTGCTCTAGTCAAATGTCAAGAAGTGGCGAAATTAGCATAACACAATCTTGAAATAGGCACAATTCGTTTGTTTGTATTTTTCATAAACTTTGTCCGAAATTCAAGAAAGTGTCCACAATTTTCTATGTAATTTTCGTGTTTTCATGTTCTTACTGCAAAATTAGAAACCATTTCAGACGAGAAAGAAAAGCCAAGTATTCAAAAATTGATCTTCGTTTCAGTTATTATAGATATGTATTTAATGAAGCTTATAACAACACTTTATAAATTTAACGTTTCCTTTAATTCTGTTGTAGATATTGTTCATCAAAAATTTTCAAATTTCGACGAATCAAGGATAAACTCCGTGTTGCAACAACATATTGTCCATGCCCAATATCGCGTAAAAAACGACAGAAAGTGTCATAGTTTTTTTTAATTTGTTTTTTAATATAAAATAACATTTAAAAAATTGTAATATAAAATATTTCCTATTATGTTTATGTTTCACACAATTTATAATTAATGAATTACATTTAATTTCTTGTTCAAGATGCTGAAATATTTTTAATAAATTGAATATTGAACACTGCAAATAATACATAAATATTGAATATTTTAACACGAGAAGAAAACAAATTTATCTCTCGAGGCAAAATATACAATGTTGTTTCGGTTTTCGTCGACGGTGTATTTTTATAGGAATCGCAAACATGTTTAGCTGGGTCACCGATTATAACTCGTCAGCAATTCGTCCGATCATCTTCTAGGCAATTCATTTGTTATCCTTCTGTTCAAATCGTCCGACCATCTTCTACGCAATTCATTTGTTACCCTTCTGCTTAATTCGTCCGATCATCTTCTAGAAAATTCATTTGGGACCCTTCTGCTTAATTCGTCTGTGATTCTTATAAGTGGTTCGATTAATACCCTTCCACGCGAATCGCGTTGAGGGCACAACTGCTTTAGAGTGAAGATCAGAATATTATTCCCAGATGACAGTCTTCCGCGATTGAAACAATCTTCCCAGCGAATCGCAGCTTATCGTTACGCGATCGAAAATGTTTGCAGGGTTATAGGAAAAGCCAAAAAACCAACATGCTTAAAAGGAATAAGATCCCTAGATGTGACTTATGAGTTCAACAAAAAAGCGTGGATTGTTATCCACGTGGCATTTTTACGAAACGGATTTTACAGCTGGACAACAAATTTAGCTCGCAAAAAAGGAAGGTTTGACTTTTTGTTGATAACTGAACTGCGCATCCTAAGGAGTTAAAAGATAAACTGCAAAATATTAAAGTTGCATATTATCCTCCCAACATGACTTCGTTACTTCAACCAATGGACCAAGGCATTATCTACAACAAAAAACAACTTTACAGAAAACGAATTTTGACGAACATATTGACAGAAATGGAGGAAAATAAGTCTGTTCAAGTTTAAGCACAGTGTGGAATGCCTATGTAAAACCCGAAACAATTGCGAACTGTTTCAAAAAGGCAGGATTTTTGAAAGATGACATGCATACTTCCGTTATCGGATTTGGCTTCATTTAGGGAAGTAACGAACGTTGATACATCATTTGAAGACTATGTCAATGTTGATATTGATGTGCAGGCATCCCATCCGATGAAGATATTCTCACCAGTGTTCTGGAAAGTCGTGGAGGTCCCGCTATCCCAGGTATTTACTTACTAATTTTATGTGCATACATACATATTTTAATACTAATGCCAAAAAATGAGTAAGAGATTCAGATAATGATGAAGAAGAACTGGCTGGTGAAGAATTGTCAGATGTCAACAACACGTTACCTACATTGGAATACGTTTCTTCATGATGAGGAGTAACGTACCGACTAATGTATTTAAATCTCTAAATGTATTAGAAGGTTTTGTTGAGGAAGAAAAATGGAAGAGTGTAATCCAAACTAAAATATCTGAATATTTTAAATAAAGTGGAAAAAATAACATTTTCTGTATAATGGTTTTGTTATATGGTATTATAAGGTTTTGTTGATTAAGATTAATGGAAGAGTGTACACAAAACTGAAATAACTGATTAATTAAAAAAGTGCAGAAATATAATTTCTGTATCGTGCAATTTCTATATAATGAACTGATTTTCTGGTCCCATGCGAATTCATTATAGGGAACTTCGAACTGAATTTTTACCGAACTTAATTGCAATGAGATAGAATGGTGGTGTGTGGTATCATATAGTCGCCCCTGACAGGCAGACAGAAAATCTGACGGACGCTATTTAGATGTAGCCACCATACAAATGTTGCTCCCGATTTGACGTTTTGGGCTCTCGTTTTGACAGATTTTCTACAAAGTTGGCACAACTCCTTATATTTGAAGTAGAAACATCTCTGGGGAAATGAGTCAAATTGGTTCAGATTTATATATAGATTCTATACAAATGTCTCTACCGATTTGACTTTTTCCGTTCTAGAAGTCACATCTTTTAACCGATTTTCTTGAAATTTGGCATAACAGCTCACATTTCAACTATAAACATCTGTGGTGAAAGTGTGCCAAATCGGTTCAGATTAATATATAGCTGCCATAAAAATATCGCTGCTGATTTGACTATTTCTGCTCTAGAAACCACACATTTTAACCGATTTTGTTCATATTTGACACAACACCTTATATTACAACTAAAATCGTCTGTGGTTAGATCGGTACAGATTTATACATAGCTCCCATACAAATTTCGGTCCCGATTTGACCTTGTCAGCTCTAGAAACCACATAACTCAACCGGCCTTAATCATATTTGGCACAATGCATTATATTGCTACTAGAAACATCTATGGTGAACTTGGGTTAGATCGATTCAGATTCAGATATAGACACCCTATAAATGTTGCTCCCGATTTGACGTTTTCCGCTCTCGAAACCATATATTTTGACAGATTTTCCATATATTTGACAGTTTAGCGCACCTTATATTTGATGAAATGGGTTCAAATTTATATATAGGTATCATACAAATGTTGCCGATTTTACCTTTTCAGATCTAGAATATATATATTTTATAAGATTTTGTTCAAAACCAGTTATATTTAAGCTGAAATGTTTCCACATTGTGTAAAAGGGTATCAGCGGTCCATGATATAGGACACTTTCCAAAATCCTAACCTAATTGAATCGTAATGGCGTAGAAAGTGGAGGGTATCATATAGTCGGTCCCGCCCGACTTCAGCCTTTCATTACTTGTTATTCTTGGCTACAGTGAGAAATGGTTACGTGTGCTATATATATGGATACAATTTATTATTGAAAACCACAAATTCCTTATTGCTAATTTCAAAGGAAACGCATCAATGTTGTACCTATGAAGTTTAGATGAAGTTTTCCCACGCTACGGCGTATGTGTGTATATTTAATATTTCACTGCAAATGCTGATAACGCCACAATAATAACGCAAAAATAATAATTGTGTATTGTGAAAGTAACTGTGCACAAATCAATGAAGTGTTAAGTAATCATCATCGCCTTCGCATTTTTGAATGGCACATTTTTGTGGCACATTTTACCTTAGAAAACCGCAAATTACTGAAAAGAATTCACATATAAAGATTTAATTATTAGATAATCAATCTTCGCGTTCAGATGCTGGAAACTTTGTTCGTATGTATGTACAATATAGCAGATAAGGTCACAATTTGACATTGACAGCTTTAAGTCCTTAATTGTAGCTTTGAGAAGAACACAAAAGGATATGGCTACTTAGATCACAAAGGTCGATTTTGACAAAAATAAACAATTGATTTTGTAAATGAAAACTGATTCGTACTGAGAAATAAGCTTAATATTTAAACAATTTGCGTACATTAAACTATTCGATATATCGTGAACTTTATAAAAAGTAAAATAAGTTGGGCTCGCAATGGCAAAGTGATTTAAATAATACCACTTTCAACTTTTGCATTGCAGAAAATGAGACGTTTAAAATTGTTGAATTTTGTTTGTTTTTATACCCTACACCACGTGGACCCTAATAAGTTAGTTTCGCTCCAAATGTTTGTAACACCAAGAAATAATCGAGCTAGACCCACCTTTAAGCACACGGCTCGGATTAGAATCACCAGTTGAATTGATTTAACGACGTCTGTCTGTCCGTCCATCTGTCCATCTATGCTTGTTCGCACTCGTCAGGTCGCAATTGTTGTCCGATTGTAGTGAAATTGGGCAGAAGTTATTTTTTGGTCCAATGACCATCGGTATTGAATTTGGATTAAGACGGTTCAGATTTAGATATAGCCTCCATACAAATATCCGTATAATTTACACTATCATGACAACATTTGACGTGAAAATGGACCACAAGGGTCCATGGTTTGATATAGCCCCCATACAAATGTACCTCCGATTCACAATATTAATGCTCGAAAATGCATATTTTACATCGGATCTAGATCAAATTTCCCCCACACAATGTTACATTTAGAATAGACACACCTATTTTGAAAACCAGCTATATAGGTCAATCTTACCGCATCTTACATTGGATCTTGATAAAATTTGGCGGATAATATTATATTTCAATAAAAATACTTACTTTGAAAGTGATCCATAAAAGTCCACTTTTTAATGTAGCGCCTTTGCAAATGGGCCCCCATTTTTATTATTACCCCTCCAGCCCACTTTTTAATGTAGAGCCCTTACAAGTGGTCCTCATTTTTAGTATTACCTCTCTATGACAAACATTTTACATTGGAAGTTTTTCAACTTTTACAGATCATGTTCTATTTCTACTGTGATTACCTACTATGAAAGTCTAATATATGTGTCCATATTTTGGTACAATCCCCGTACAAATGGTCGGAAGGGCACTGTGGACACATAGGAGAGTTATCGTGTCCATATTTATACAGGCAGCTCCTATAACCTCCATGTCCCGATAGGAACTGAGTGAGGTTATAGTT
This sequence comes from Polietes domitor, assembly GCA_947397865.1. Classification (NCBI taxonomy): domain Eukaryota; kingdom Metazoa; phylum Arthropoda; class Insecta; order Diptera; family Muscidae; genus Polietes; species Polietes domitor. The sequence continues at coordinate 124,737,091 of OX377618.1, read as the reverse complement.
CACTTCTTCATGGGCTCGGTTGATCCACTTTCCTATATTCGGGATAATCTTATATGTCAATCTACTTTTGGTCGAGTTTTGCCGTCTTTGTATGGTCCTCTCGCGTTCAGTTTGTCTTCAAATGTTTCGGTCTTGGCGCGGGTTTTCCTTCTGCCCGCAATAAATGACAGCACTTTCTCTTGCTGCTAGATCGATAGGCATGATTCCTGCTACTGCACTAGCTGCTTCGTAGGAAATTGTGCAGAATCCGCAGCAAACTCTGAGACAACTTCTTCGGGATATTGAGATTATGTCCTTGCTGGACTTTGTTCTCAATGTCTTCACCCATGTTGGTGATCCGTACAGCTTTATCGAGCTTATTACACGGGTGATTAGAGCTCTACGATTTTGGTGTCCTCCAACATTTGGCATCATTCTGGCCAGCGCATTTGCAGCGCCAGTTGCCTTTTCGTACATATACTCCATATGACGTTTCAAAATTCAGTCTGCCCAGATATTTTATGGCCTCCTTAGAGATTACTTCACAACTTCCCACTTGAATCGTGAGGGTTTCCCAATTTTTTTGCCACTTATATGTACCACCTCAGTTATGTGCTATGCTAAATCTAGGTTAATCAATTTTAGCCACTGCCTAATGGTCCTGATGGTTTCATTCGCGTTTAATTCAACTTCCTTCTTTTTCCGGGCTTGTATGAGTACTGCAACATCGTCTGAAATCCTACGATAGACGCTTCTTCCGGTATTTACAGTCTAAACACTCCGTCGTACATTGTGTTCCACAATAGAGGCCCTAGTACAGAGCTTGTGACTTTATACGATTTTGTTCCATTGTCGGTCTCATACCGTAGCGTTCTATCTGAAAAATAATCTTTGACCAATCTTACAAGGTGTTCCGCGCGATGACACGATATGATCCCATCCAGCCGAGTTGAAGGCATTTTTTATATCCAGCGTAACTACTGCACAGTATTTCCTAGCCTTCTTTTGCAGCCTATTGTAAACTATCCTCTCAAGGTATTTGCCTATATCATCCAGGAAACATATAGGCCTATATGATTGGGGTTCACCTAGAGTCTTGCCAGACTTTGGTAGCAATATAAGCTTCTGCTTTTTCCATCGTCCCGGAAATACACCATCTTTCTGGCTATTATTGATAACCTTCGCAAATAGCTGGGGTCTCGGCCCTAATGCAGCTTTTAAGGCTCTATTGGCCACACAATCCAATCCTGGAGCCTTGCAGTTTCCGATTTTCTTGAGTAATTCCAAGATTTCGCTTTCTGCCACATCTAGAAAGCTTTCGACGAGGTAACGGGGTAACTTCGTATCGTTCTCTTTGTGGAAATAGAGTGGCTACGATCTTGTGTATTAGGATTTGACACGTGATTTGGGCCGATTTGCTTCCTTTTAGGCGTGACATAACTATGCGGTATGCACTGCCCCATGGATTATTATCGGCCTCCCTACATAGCTTTTTAAAGCAATCAGATGTGCTCTTGTTTATGGCAAGTTGCAGGTCTTTTCTTGATTTGTGGTAAGCTTCCCTACTCGTCGGGTGGTCAGGTCTACGCCTGCTTCTCTGGTATAAGCGCCTCGTCTTCAGACACTCCTTTCTTAATGCTGATATCTTCTCATTCCACCAATAGTTTTCTTTTCTCCCATGACACTGCATTTTTCTTGGCATAGATGCATCACACGCTGTCTGCAAAGGACCTGTAATATTTTCTGCCATATCTACTTCCGCGCTTTCTTCCACTTGTAGACTGGAGAACACTTCAATGAAGGTTTCCTCGTCAAATTTATCCTTTTGGCAACCGCAGAATTTCGCATTGCCTAGTTTACTTCTTGGTGGTCCCCAGTAGTCGGCAGTAAAAGTTATCGCCTGATGGTCGCTATGAGTGTACTGCTCGCTAACATGCCACTGTAAATCGGAAGCTAGGGAGGAACTTACAAAAGTCAGGTCGACTATGGATCCGTAGCCAGCTCTCCTGAATGTGTGAACATTCCCCTCGTTTGCGAGTACTACATCGAGTTGTGAGAATGACTCCAGTAATACATGTCGTCTCTCGTTCGTCCTCTGACTGCCCCAATCTACTGTCCAAGCGTTAAAGTCCCCACCAATTACTATTGGGCTGTGTTTTGATGCGTCAATTGAGAGATTTCCAATTATTCTCCTAAATTCATCTAGTGGTATATTCGGTGAGACGTAGCAGCTGTATACGTATATACTACCAATCTTAACTATGGCGAAACCTGTGATGATCAAAATCTATATGTCTAAAATCCTGGTGTAAAAATGACAAGGAAGTCACTAGCGACACCAATGTGCCTAAAGTAATATCCAGTAGTCAAGGGTTGCCAGATCAAAAAAAAAATTGCACAGGATTGAATTTGGGTTTTGGAGAGCAAAGCTCCTTGGATAAGTGTAGAAGGTCAGTGAAGTTGGAAGTTAGGGCAAAGTCCAACTTCACTCGACATTACGACATTCAAGTACAACAAGTTCGCGTTTAATAATTCAATTAATTTTTCGTTTAATTCATGTTGGTTGAAAGTAAGAATTTTTGTAAAGTGAAGTTGTGAAATTTGAAATTAGAATTTTGTATTTATAGGTGGAATAGAAAGGCGCGAAAAATAAATACCAATATATATAAAATAAAAATATAATAAAAATAGTTTAAGGTAAGTTAAATTAGTGAAAAAAGTTGGAATGTTAAACTCAAAATTGTAATACAATAGTGTACGCCATCCCCCGATAGACGCAACAACGGCAGGAATTCCCGCAACATTTTTTCTTGGGATTTCTTGTGGGCATCGGAGTAGAGGCGTACTATTCAACTTCCCCACATACCCACAAATCCACAAACACAATTACGATCACCACCCAAATCAACCCCAAAAAGTAAAGCAAAAAGGTATGTGTTACTTACACTTAATTAAAAAGATTAGCCTCGAGCAAAAACGCCAATTATAACCTGAAATTGAAATAGGTTATATAATCACAACGTGTGTGTTCTTTTGTCTTGTGTTGTCTCGTATAAGTGTTGCTGTCCCTAAAATTAAGAACAAAAAAATTGAAAGAAATTAAATACAAAAATCTGAAAAAAAAGAATAAGAAAATTGTTAAAACCAGAAAGAAATTAAATACAAAAATCTGAAAAAAAGAATAAGAAAATTGTTAAAACCTGAAAGAAATTAATTACAAAAATCTAAAAAAAAGAATAAGAAAATTGTTAAAATCTAAAAGGAATTAAATGCAAAAATCTGAAAAGAAAAAGTATAAAAAACCTGAAAATAATTGTTAAGAAAAAGAAGAATAAAGTAAAAAAATTTAATAATATTATTATCACTTAAGCCTAAACAAATTGCAAAAAAATATATATATTTAATATTTAAATATCTAAAGAAATAAAAAAAAATAATTTCAATTTTGAAAATTCAACTATAAAAGAACTAAAAAAATAATAAAACAATTAGAAACTTAAGATTTTGTAGAACTTAAGAAAATAAAATATTATAAGAAATTATTTAATCATAGAGATTTTTTTTGAGAAAAAAAATAAAAATATTATCAAATTGTTTAATTTAAATTAATAATTTAATTTAAATTAAGAAGTTAAAAACACATAATTATATATATATATATAAATAAAACAACTAAAATCTTTAAATTAAATAATTTCTCTTTTAATAATTTAAGTGTAAATAGGACCTAAGAAAAAATTTGTATTAAAGTTAAAAAAATATAAATTATTCATAAGTAATTATCTAAGTATTATTATTATAAATAAAAACAATGTCAATTGTCTTCAGAATTATAAAATGTGTAGATTTTGCTAAAAAAAGCAGGTTGAATATGGTGGAGTAACTTAAAGTGTAAAGAAGACGTGCGGTAGTGCGGGCGTTTTCAACAAAGAGCCAGGAAAACGCCACGAAAGGATTATTAAGTCCTTAAGGGGAGGGCAGCTCGGCAGAACAACAACATCAAAGTTCTGCCACATAAGAAAGTGTGTGAGGAGATGTCATTTTGTTGTCTCTAGTTTTTGGCATTCCTTCCTTTTCCTATATTTTTTCCTATATTCCTTTTTCCTTCCTCATCTTATTAATATGTCATTTCCTATTCCCTAATCCATATGTTTTTCCTTTAGTGTTAGTGTTAATTGTTTCCTAAAAGAAACGGCACAGAAGAGTAAAATTGTATAACCGAACGGAATAGAATCCCCCCATCCGATGAGCTCTAGCCCGGTAAAGACCAGCGTGCCATTTCCGTTCGATCAACAACTGGTTATCACAAACCCTCAGATGGCTGGATAGTTCCCTCCTCTATAGCCTTATTTCGCAGGCCCATACCGGAAGAGACCACCTCCCATACATTTTTACTTTTACGGTTCACACAAAATTGCGACGTCTGATTTTAATTCGCAGATGGTTTGTGTCAGGAGATCTTGGGCTGCGGCAGTGGTTTAGATTTAGCTGAATAAATCTCAATTCGATCTAGAGTTCAGCGCCTTTCGGAATACTGGGCATCTATAACTACCTGCAACATGTTTAATATTAGTACTAACTTTTGCAATGCAGAACATGCAATTCGGTTCGCCCGTGCAGTCTTTCGCTATATGACCTTGATGCCACATTTTCTGCAGTGTTGGGACCTATCGATTTCCGACTCGCAATATTTCGCCATGTGTCCAAAGTCCAGACATTTAAAGCACTTTGTAACCGACGCTATCTGCCTGAGTCGACATATAGACCAGCCTATCTTAATGTTACCCATGTTAAGTGCTTTTTCTGCAACATCGACTGGGTGCCTGTGTTCCTCCATACGTTTTCCGGATAGACTTTATTTTAGATTCGTCGATATCTAGTATTTCAAGTGTATCAGCAAAAGCTCTACATAACTCCGTCTTCGTGGTGATATCATCCATGTCTCTACACTCTATCATCATTTCGTTTATGCGTGTCTTTACATCCACTCGTCCTCTTAAAGATGTTACTATCTTGCCGTTGAATCTTTCATCTGTGTTGCTACTTGCGGACTTCAACTCTAAAAGTAGATCCCCACTCTGGGTTCTTCGGACTTTCTTAACTTCTTCGCCTAGGTCCTTCAGATCGGGATCTGTTCTCGGATTTCGAAGGATATCGGCATATGTGACATCTCCCTTAGCTGTTATAGCTATGACGTCTGGCTTCTGCTTCCTAACTCTCTTCCTTTCTTTTTTCTTTATGGTTACGCACTTATTCTCCGGGTTCGGAACTTTGGAGCTAGTTGTAGCTGATCCAACGTTTGTATCCTCTTGTGCAGATGCAATATTCTTCTTTGGAGATCTATTTTTTTGTCTCTTTGACGTCATTGTTTGGGTATTTCTTTAATTGGTTCCCCTTGCCGTTTTGCTTCCCTTCTGGTGGGCCATATTGGCGACGGCTGCGTAGCGATTTCGGTATTTTCGCAATTTTGGTCATGTACTCTGCTCCTTTCATCGCTTACTTTGTTATATGCTATAGCAGTCACTTGCTCCTTAATGGCATGATGAGCGTTGTGTCGAACTTTAACATAGTCCATGAGATTTACTATCATCTTCCCCAATTCTGAGAAGGTATCTCATGTGGTTTCAAAACCGCATTCCTCCTTTTTCTTTAGTGGCAGAATCTTGGCTGACTTCGAATTCGCCCCCGTAGCCGGATTATAATCTACTTGAGGATTTTTCGTTATTACTGAGTTTCTTCCACAAGGTGTTTGCTCAAATTGTGCAGATGTTCTATTTTCAGTTAAGTCTGCAACTCGTTTATTACGTGGTGTCACTAGCTCTACAATGGGAGATCTCTGGATTATATCGCTCCGTTGAAAGGGGTTGATCTCTCCTTTCTTGTTGTTGTTTTCGTTGCAGTCGCTGGGTATCGACGACCGGGGGCCTGCTGGTCACCCCCTCTGCCGACGGTACTGGGTTATTAACTCCCTGCACCGTAAGTTTTACTTCATCTTCGAACCTTTTCATTGTGACTTTTCTGTCGGGGATCCCGCCCTTAGCATTTTTGACTTGCCGCCAGGATTTCACACAGCCGTCTCTGACCTGGGAAAACTGACCGCCCAGTGTGGATCAGACGCGTCTGGATTTTTTCGATTTGGGGAACCACGGAGGCATCACTCTCCTAGTTGCACATCTCTCTTTCCTGTGGGGGAATACTTAGGTAAATGCGGTACCCGTTCACCTTGGCACAGGATTTTCTTTGGGCACAAGCAACCTTTTTTGGCACGCCCTCCAATCCTGCCGTTCTTGGTCGGGGACTGCTTATCAATTGCAGCGAACCTACATATCTGCAGGCCGTTCAGCTATCCGCCACCCGCTGACCCACATAGTAGCCTGAACTCCGCCGTATGTCTGTCTGTTGAAAGCACGCTAGCAAACGAACGAAATGAGCTAGGAGGTTCAAGTTTCAAGTTTTCCCTAAATGGGTCTTATGGTTGCAGATCGGTAGGGATTGAAAGTAGGCGAAATCGGCCCAGAGGGAAAAATTTTCCCTACCAAGGACTGAAAAACCCCATAATAACCCCTTATATTTTAGAGTATTTAAGCATATTTGTTCAATATGTCAGCTTGTACTTACTTGATATTGGGTACGCGCATTCCCCCGATAACAACAACGTGCACCATGAAACGATTTTTATTTTTAGGGGGTAAAATGGGGCAAAAAGGGATAAAAATCTTACCTATCAAACGACAACAGCTAGAAACACGAAATTCGTATCCCCAGCAGTCGGTTCTATGCACCGATACGACCCGGACCCCCCGCGGAATCCGGCCAAGAACTGCAACCCCCACAACATACGTTGCTACAACAACAACAACGAAATTCGGTGTGTACATTCCTCTCATTGAGTAGATACATAATAAAGAGTGATTTTTTTGAGGTTAGGATTTTCATGCATTAGTATTTGACAGATCACGTGGGATTTCAGACATGGTGTCAAAGAGAAAGATGCTCAGTATGCTTTGACATTTCATCATGAATCGTCTTACAAACGAACAACGCTTGCAAATTATTGAATTTTATTATCAAAATGCGTGCTCTGTTAAGAAAGTTCATTGCGCGCTTCCATTTTATGGTCAGTTTAATCGACCCACTGAAGCGGCTATTCGGGCTATTGTGACTAAATTTCGCACCAAATTTACATTGTTGGACATTAAACCACCAACACGCTTACGTAGAGTGCGAACTGAAGAAAATATCGCAGCTGTATCGGCCAGTGTTAATGATGACCACCAATTTTCGATTCGTCGCCGTTCGCACCAATTGGGTCTCTGTTACTCAAAAACGTGGAAATGCCAAAATTGGACTAAGCGGATGGACCACCTAAGACGCAGCCGCGGTCAACATTTAAATGAAATTATCTTCAAAAAGTAAATGTCATGGACCAATCTAACGTTTCAAATAAAGAACCGATGAGATTTTGCAAATTTTATGCGTTTTTTTTTTAAAAAAGTTATCAAGCTCTTAAAAAATCACCCTTTATAATAGTTTTTGTTCCAAATGCCGTACTTTTAAGGGGTAAAATGGGAAGAGAGGAATAAAAATAGTACCAACCAAATGACCGCAGCTAGAGTCATATTGTCTTCAGATTTGGCAAAACATTTTATATTAAAACTAAATACACCTATGGTGAAAATAGGTCAGATCGGATCAGATTTATATATAGCTCCCATTAAAATTTCGCTCCCGATTTTACTTTTCCGCTCTAGAAATCACATATTGTATCAGATTGTCTTCAGATTTGGCAAAACATCTTATATTAGAACTAGGAACATCCATGGTGAAAATGGGTCAGATCGGTTCAGTTTTACATATAGCTCCCATACAAATTTCGGTCCCGGATAGACTTTTTCCGCCCCAGAAACCACGAATTTTCAAAGAATTTCGTCAAAGTGAGCATAACACGTTATATTTTAACTGGAAGAACTTATTGTGAAAGATAGTCACTTTACCGATACAAATATTCTTTTCGATTGGACCAGGTCATATTAGCCTATGATTACGAAACATACACAAATTCTTCCCGTTTTCTCTTTTTTACCGAGTTAGATTGTATTCGGATAGAAAGTGGAGTGTATCATATAGTCGGCCCCGATTCGATTTGTGTTTTTGTTGGATCGTTGAAGAGGTATTGATCACCAAATGCAATTTTTAATTTTTTTTAAAAAACAAAAAGCTAATTTTTGAAAAAAATAAAAACATCAGAATTTTTTTTCTTTCAATGGATAAATTGTGAGGAAAAAAAGTTCATCGCGCGCTTCAATTTTATGGTCAGTTTAATCGACCCACTGAAAAATTTCGCACCAAATTTACATTGTTGGACATTAAACCACCAATACGCTTACGTAGAGTGCGAACTGAAGAAAATATCGCAGCTGTATCGGCCAGTGTTAATGACAACCATCAATTATCGATTCATCGCCGTTCGCAGCAATTGGGCCTCTGTTACTCAAAAACGTGGAAATGCCAAAATTGGACTAAGCGGATGGACCATTTGAGGTGCAGGCAAGGTTAAAATTTGCATGAAATAATCTTCAAACATTAAATTATATGGACCGTACTATCAATTCAAATAAAGATTTCATGCATTTTTCTGTTTTTTTAACTTTCCTATAGCTTTTAAAAAATCACCCTTTATAAGTCACTAATAGGAAAACTCATACTCAGTTTTTTTATTTCGTGGTCGTTTGTCTTTTTTACAGGACTTTTTGTTTCCAAAGGATGTAAATGTTTCAATAATTAAGTTTCGTACTTTTGCGTGTCATATGGGTATCAAATGAAAGAGAAGAACATCTGCTAAATATATTTTTAATTTCATGCTTCTATCTATGTTAATTTGGCATTAACAACCATTTTAATTTTCCCCTTTATAAAGTTTATGTAGATTATTCATGTTTGAAGTTTTAAGGGGGAAAATTTGAATTTCTTTCCAAAAATTTGCTTTATATAAGACTAGAATGTGTTTACGATGCAAATAAACCATTATTTCAGTTTTTACTTCACATTTAACCGACTGATTACACTAGTCAACAGTCAAAATGTACTCGGGATGCGATAATTTTTTCTGTGTAGATAACCTTGACATGAGCTCGAAAAACGCAATAAAAATTTTGTTTCGTTTGGTTTTTGTTTTATTTTTTTTTTTTTTAAATTTTAAAAATTTTTTTTTGGTTAATTTGTTTCGTCCGGCATAACTCGGGAACCACTAGCCCGATTTAATTGAATTAAATTTTAAAAAATTTAAAATTACAATTCCCTTAATCTGTTCATATATTGTTTTCCTATACAAGCAACAGTTTCCAAGTTAAAAATGAATATATAAAGGAAAAAACTTATTTTTTGCCTAAAGATTTAATTTTTTTTTTTAAAAATCCATAAAAAATCCAAAATGAAAAAAAATGTCAAATCTTATTACTTTTACGTAAAGTCACATAACCTATGAGCAAAATGAGACAAGATCATGAAAATCGATGCACGCGTTTCGCTTTTATTCGCAATTGAGTAAAGGTATGAATTTCAAAAATTTGCTCGACATATGCACAACTTTGTCTATGGTAAGGTTTTTTCTTTTTTATTACAAAAAAATTAAAATTTGTTGGGTGACAAAAATATATGACTTTAAATTAAAAAACAATTCGATATATGTACAAGAAATTATCCTAAGGATACCAACATTAATTAATTATAAAAAAGTTTAAAAAAAAATATCTAAACACAAAAATAAAAACCTTCAAATTAAAAATAATTATGTGCTTTTGTCTTTCTTTTATATTGTTGTGGGTCTGTTTCTCTTATCAGGAACCAGATATAGTCCCCCATCATAGCTTCGTTCCAAAATCCTTGGTATCGGTGCTCAATTTCTTTCATTTGCTGATGAAAACGCTCACCATGCTCGTCACTCACATCGCCCAGGTTGTCCGGAAAGAAGTCCAAGTGCGAGTGTAGAAAATGTATCTTAAGCGACATATTTGCTCTAATTTTTTTATAATTTTGGAGTAGTTGTTCGACGATCTCTCTGTAATTTGAGCTTTTGTTGTTTCCAAGAAATCCGGAAACAATTTGCCGAAATGAGTTCCAAGCTGCAGCTTCATTTGGTGATAAAATGTGCTCAAACTGTTGGTCTTGCAACAACTTTTTAATTTGCGGACCGTCGAAAACGCCTTCCTTAATCTTTGCCGATGAAAGGTGAGGAAAAATGGTTTTTAAATAGGCGAACGCTTCGCCATCTTTGTTGATAGCTTTCACGAAGTTTTTTATGAGTCCGAGCTTTATGTGAAGAGGTGGGAGAAAAACATTTTCCTTTTTTATGAGTGGTGTATATTTCACGTTGTCGCTGCCGTGGATGAAGTTAACTCTTTCTGTCCAACTCCTCCTGGTGTAATAATGTTGACGATCGCGGCTGTCCCAAAGGCAGAGAAAACAACAGTACTTTGTGAATCCACCTTGTAATCCACAAAGGATACCGATAACCTTAAGGTCGGCACAAACTTTCCAATCGTGCCTCTCATAGTTAAGGCACTTTAGTAGATTGTCCATGACTTCGTATGTTTCCTTGGTGTCAACGGCATGAGCAATTGGAATCGAAGGTTTCTCGTTGCCGTTGTGCAGTAAAATTGCTTTAAGGCTCTGCTTGTTGCTGTCGATGAAAAGACGCCACTCTCCTGGATCGTAAGAGTACCCGAGTTCACCAAATAATCCGGGAATGTCCTTACAAAAACAGATGTTGTCTTTTTTTGTGTAGTACCTTGCGTATGGTTCATGACGCTTCCTGTAGATTGTTGTCACCACACCAGGAGCCAAGAAACCGAACTGTTGCATGCGCGATGCATGCAACTCTGCATCTTCCTTGGAGAGTTTCAATTCTCTAACCCAATCGTTCAGTTCTGCTTGGGAACATAAGCGTTGACCTCCATGCAATGTATATGTTGACTCGCATTCTGATGTGGTTTCTACTGTCTCCGGATCTGATGTTGGATGTATCGCCTCATTGTTAGATGCCCATCTTGAAACGGACGGTTGCGGGTCCACTGGCTCTTCGGAAAATGGCACTGGAAAATTCACTGTTGAAACAGCAGCGTAAGTCCATCGTATATTTTTTCCCACGCCTGATTTTTTGCTAAGACAGAAGTAGCAATCTGTTACATGGCAAAGCGGAGCTCTCCAAAGCATTGGCATGATGATTCTCGGCTGTCGTCTGAAAGAATTTCAATAATCTATATATATAAAAGAGTTGCGTGATTGAGTGACTGAGTTACTGAGTGACTGAGTGACTGACTGATCACTCCCCAGACCAAACGGCTAGAGCTAGAATCATGAAATTTGGTGTGTACATTTCTCTTACATTGTAGAGGTGTGATAAGACTGGGTTTTTCGAAATTCGCACTTTTAAGGGGAAAAACGGGGTAAAAAGGGATAAAAATGGTACCACCGCAATGACCAAACGGCTGGGCCTAGAATCTTGAAATTTGGTATGGGCATTCCTCTTGCGGAATGAAGGCATCCCAAAAAGTGGCATTTACAAAATTCGTACTTTTGGGGGGTAAAATTGGGCAAAAAGGGACAAAAATGGTACCAACAATACGGCTGAAGTTAGAATCATGATATTTGGTGTGTACATTTCTCTTAGAGAATATAGATCAGATATGAAGGGATTTTTTCGTAATTCGTACTTTTAAGGGGTAAAATGGGGTTGAAAGGGATAAAAATGGTACCACAGCAATAACCAAACGTTTAGGGTTAGAATCTTGAAATTTGGTGCGCAAATTCATCTTACAGCTTAAACGCGCCCAATAAAATATTTTTTAAAATTCGTACTATTTTGAGGGTGAAATCGGGCAAAAAGGGATACAAATGGTACCAATCAAACGGATGGAGTTGGAATCAAAAAATTCAGTGTGTACATCCCTCAAAATGCCTAAAAACTCTATATGAACGAACTTTATGAAATCTGTACTTTTAAAGGATAAACGGGAAAGGGGGATAAAAAGGTGCCAACGTCACAGATGACGCTACAATTATGAAATTCACTGATAAGAAAGCATTTTTCGAAATTTGCACTTTTAATGGATTAAATGGGATAAAAAATGTACCACAGCCCACGTCAAACGGTAGCACGACTGCGACCAAGAAAATTTTTTTGCAAAATTCGTACTTTTTTAGGACGAAAATGGGTAAAAAGGATAAAAATGGAACCAATAAAACAGACGAAGCTGGAATCGTGAAATTCAACGTGTATATATGTACCTCAAAATGCTTACAAACGCAAAATGAAGGAATTTTCTGAAATTCGTAAGGGTTAACGGGGAAAGGGGATACAAACGTACCAAGAACAAGGATGGCGCTACAATAATAAAATTCGCTGTGTATATTCGCTTTACAGCGAAGATCACTGATAAGAAGGAATTTTTCGAAATTTGTACTTTTAAGGGATGGGATAAAAATTGTACCATAGCCCAGATCAAACGGTTGAGCCTAGAATTTTTAAATTCGGATGGGCACTACTTTTACTGCAGGAATGCGACCAAGAAAATATTGTGCAAAATTCCGTTTGTGGGTGGAATTGAGTAAAAAGGATAAAAATGGTACCAATCAAACAGACGAAGCTGGAATCATGAAATTCGGAGTTTGCAAATGCTTAGAAACTCAAAATGAAGGAATATACCGAAATTCGTACTTTTAAAGGGTAGACGAGAAGAGAAAAGGTACCAAAAATGCCTATGAAGGTGCAATAATAAAATTCGGTGTGAATATTCGCCTTACAGTGTAGATGAGTGATAACAAGGAATTTTGTGATATTTGTACTTCTAAAGGATTAAATGGGATAAAAATTGTACCTAAGCCCAGACCAAGCGGTTGAGCCTAAATTTTTTAAATTCGAACGGGCATTTTTTCTTTTACATCTTTTACAGCATGAATTCGACCAAGAATATATTTTGCAAAATTCGTACTTTTGTGGATGGAATTGGGCAAAAAGGGATAAAAATGGTACCAATCAAACAAAAGGAGCTGTAATCATTAAATTCGGCGTGTTCATTCCTCAAAATGCTTAGAAACGTAAACTCAAAGAATTTTTCAAAATTCGTACTTTTAAAAAGTAAACGGGAAAAAGGGGATAACAAAGGTACCTACAACACCAATGGCTCTATAAGCATGTAATCAGTGTGTATATTCGTCTTACAGAGTAGATGCCAGATAAAAAGGAATTTTTCGAAATTGTTACTTTTAAGGGCTTAAAATGGATAACGATTGTCCACCGCGATTTCCAAAATTCGTACTTTTTGGGGGTGAAATTGGGTAAAACGTGATAACCAATCATGAAATTCGATTTGTACGCCCCCCATTCATAGAAACACAAAATAAACGGATTTTTATGAATAATGAGGGAAAGAGGGATATAAATGGTACCAACAACAAAGAATTCTGACCTCTAATGGATTTTTCAAAATTTATTGTTTTAAGTATGGCGATTAAAATGGTACCCACCAATGTATAGAATAAGGTATATACATAGTTACTCTAATGTGCAATACATATATACTGTATCAAAAGTGATAAAAATCGAACAAACCAAATTGGGGAAATTGGGATATAGATGGTACCAACCAAAGTTTTCAGCTAGAATATGAAAAGACTATTATACATTCGGAGTGTACATTTCTCCGAGTTCATAGACGCGCAAAATAAATGTTTTTTAGAAATTGGAGACAAAGAGAGATACAAATAGTACCTACCAAAATATTGCACTAGAATCGTGAAGTTATGTGCGAATATTATAGCCCCGTCGAAAAAAAAATAAAATATATAAAGAATGTTTGTTCTATTTATAAGTTCAGATTTCACGTCATGCACCGGTATAGAATTTATGTATATGTAAAGGATTTAATTTTACAAAGGGCGTGACAAACGCATACATTGTTTGTAGGTTTAAAGTGATTATACAATTTTGTTTAGATCCAAAAATGCAGCTGATTTCTACCGGTGTGTGCATAGCATATATGAAAATATTGGCAAAGATCAAATTTCACATTATTCCGATCATCCGTATAGAAGTTGTAAAAGGTTTAATTTTACGTAATGGCGATTAGTGTGGGACGTACAAGAAGGGGCGTGGCAAAATTCTCCATATTACGTACGCTCAAAATGATTATAAAAACTTCATCAAATATCAAAATACAACTGGTTCCGAATACTAGGAAAATTGACTATATCTGTGGGGGTACCATAGTCAATTCAACCATCTCCAATTTTAAACTAAGTCTGGGAATAGAAATACTACGTTCAGAGTTTGAATAAATTCCTAAGTCCCTTTGAGAGTTATCCTGTACACCAGCCAGCCAGATAGACAGACAGACGAGAAAGGGATTTTAGACATAAGCCACTCCTTTAATGCGTTACACCTTTTTCTATCCCAACTGACATATACGCTACTACTTTGTTGAGAAGGACAAATATTTTTCAGCTTTATATGATTTTTTGTAAGAAAATTGTTTCAATGTTCGTGCCTACTTAAATTAAACTATTGTCTACGTATAAATTGTTTATGATTATTTGTGCAAAGGGGACTAAAATTAATTCGGTGTATAAATTACATCGGCAATGTAGGATCTGGAATGGACAATTTATGAATATACCTCTGAATACGTAGTTGTGCAAAATAAAGTATTTTTTTAAGTTTTGAGCGTTTACAAGCGATTTACCCTGAAGAGTATATCCTTACACCGCATACGAAGTAGCGGGTATTTGCTAGTGTTCTTATAATCACTTTAAACCTAAAAAATATTTACGCTTTAGCCACGCCCCTTCTTGTACCTCCCATCCAATTGTCTCTATCCTAGGTAATATTAAATTCTTCATAACTTCATCACTTTAAACCTAAAAAATATTTACGCTTTAGCCACGCCCCTTCTTGTACATCCCATACAATTGTCTCTATCCTAGGTAATATTAAATTCTTCATAACTTCATCACTTTAAACCTAAAAAATATTTACGCTTTAGCCACGCCCCTTCTTGTACCTCCCATCCAATTGTCTCTATCCTAGGTAATTTTAAATTCTTCATAACTTCATCACTTTAAACCTAAAAAATATTTACGCTTTAGCCACGCCCCTTCTTGTACCTTCCATCCAATTGTCTCTGTACTAGGTAATATTAAATTCTTCATAACTTCATCACTTTAAACCTAAAAAATATTTACGCTTTAGCCACGCCCCTTCTTGTACCTCCCATCCAATTGTCTCTATCCTAGGTAATATTAAATTCTTCATAACTTCTATGCTGGTGCATGGAATCCACATGATATTTGATCATGTTTTTATACCCTACACCACTTCGTGGTCTAGGGTATTATAAGTTAGTTTCGCGCCAAATGTTTGTAACACCAAGAAATAATCGAGCTAGACCCACCTTTAAGTATACCGATCGGCTTAGAATCACCAGCTGAGTCGATTTAACGATGTCTGTCTGTCCGTCCGTCCGTCTGCTGTCCATCTAAGCTTGTTCGCACTCTGCAGGTCGCAATTGTTGTCCGATTGTCATGAAACTTGGCAGAAGTTATTTTTTCTGGCCTAGGACCATCGGTATTGAATTTGGAGGAAATCGGTTCAGATTTAGATATAGCTCCCATACAAATGTCGCTCCCTATTTCAGTTTTTCCGCTTTAGGAACCACATATTGTACCCGATTTTCTTTAAAATTGGCACAACATCTTACAATCCAACTAGAAATACCTATTCAAAAATTGGGTAAGATCGGTTCAGATTTAGATATAGCCCCCAAACAAATGTAGCTCTCGATTTGACATTTTCCGCTCTAGAAACGACATATTGTACCCGATTTTCTTTAAATTTTGCAGAACATCTTATAATCCAACTAGAAACACGTACGCAAAAATTGGGTAAGATCGGTTCAGATTTATATATAGCCCCCACACAAATGTCGCTCCCGATTTGACATTTTCCGCTCTAGAAACCACATATTGTACCCGATTTTCTTTAAATTTTGCAGAACATTTTAGATTCGACCTAGAAACACGTATGCACAAATTGGGTAAGATCGGTTCAGATTTAGATATAGCCCCCATACAAATGTCGCTCCCGATTTGACATTTTCCGCTCTAGAAACGACATATTGTACCCGATTTTCTTTAAATTTTGCAGAACATCTTATAATCGAAATAGAAACACGTATGCAAAAATTGGGTAAGATCGGTTCAGATTTATATATAGCCCCCACACAAATGTCGCTCCCGATTTGACATTTTCCGCTCTAGAAACGACATATTGTACCCGATTTCTTTAAATTTTGCAGAACATTTTAGATTCGACCTAGAAACACGTATGCAAAAATTGGGTAAGATCGGTTCAGATTTAGATATAGCCCCCATACAAATGTCGCTCCCGATTTGACATTTTCCGCTCTAGAAACGACTTATTGTACCCGATTTTCTTTAAATTTTGCAGAACATCTTATAATCGAAATAGAAACACGTATGCAAAAATTGGGTAAGATCGGTTCAGATTTATATATAGCCCCCACACAAATGTCGCTCCCGATTTGACATTTTCCGCTCTAGAAACGACATATTGTACCCGATTTTCTTTAAATTTTGCAGAACATTTTAGATTCGAACTAGAAACACCTATGATGAAACTGGGTAAGATCGGTTCAGATTTAGATATAGACCCAAACAAATATCACTCCCTCCGCTCTAGAAACCACATCTTGCACCCGATTTTCTTTAAATTTGGCACAACATCTTATAATCTAACTAGAAACACCTATGCTGAAAATGGGTATGATCGGTACAGATTTAGATATAGCCCACATACAAATGTCGCTCCCGATTTGACGTTTACCGCTCTAAAATCCACATATTGTACCCGATTTTCTTTAAAATTGGCACAACATCTTATAATCCAACCTATGGTGAAAGTGGGTAAGATCGGTTCAGATTTAGATATCGCCCTCATACAAATGTTGCTGCCGAATGTTTAACCGATTTTGGCCAAACTTTACATATTATATTTCACCAATAAACATACATGGTGAAAGCGGGTCACATCGTTCCAGGTTTCAATATACCCCAAATGTCCTTTCCGATTTAACATTTTTTGTCAAACACATACATTTACAGGATGCAAAAATTCTTCCCGATTTCACTTTTTTACCGAATTGAATTGTAATGAGATAGAAAGTCCGTCCGTCTTTCGCCTTTGCTTACATGTTTGGGAGATGCCCATATGTCCATACTTTGGTATAACCCAAATGGGGCCCCATTCAGATCTATTACATCTCTAGAAACTACATCTTACATCGCATCTTCATCATGATATTTTTCAACTAGGAATACCTACAGTGAATGAGAAATATATAGTCCCGTGTTTTGGACCAGGCCCAAAATATTATATTATATTATATATTATAATATTATATTATAGGCTCCCTTTTGAAATGTCGTTCCGATTCATCCTATTACTACAGTATAATTTGTATTTGTCTGTCGGATTGGATCAATTACCATATTATTAACCATATTCGTTAAATATGACTAAAGATTAATTAATAGTATAATTTATATGAACTACATAAAATTGCTTCCATGAAATAAATGGGTTTAGTAATCAAAGCGAGGTACATACGCAGGGAGTGGTGTAGGGTATTATATAGTCGGCCCCGCCCGACTTTAGCCTTTCCTTACTTGTTACAATTGTTTTATAAATGGCTGGGACCATGTGACACGAATTTTCCACACAAATTATCCTACATAAAATTGTATTCCTCACTAGCTGACCCTAGAAAAATTTTGTTCTCAGTAATTATTGTAACGATTAACGTTTGCTGGCATGACACGATCTAATTCAAATTACGCCAATGGAAGTGTCTGCACGTTCGCTTAAGTGG
This sequence comes from Polietes domitor, assembly GCA_947397865.1. NCBI lineage: Eukaryota > Metazoa > Arthropoda > Insecta > Diptera > Muscidae > Polietes > Polietes domitor. The sequence goes on along the minus strand of OX377618.1, from coordinate 124,719,170 downwards.
ATTTTGAGCAATGTTTAGGAACATCTTTCGCATGAGTTTGATTTTTCATTTGGTGAACTGGAACAATCGACGGGGAATATAATGCAGAAGGTCGACATTTCAAAGGCGATTTTGCCATTGACACTTCAAGCAAGTGTTTTAAATATATACTTAATTTAAATGTCGTGATGTTTTCCACAAAAAGGACGTATATGAGCATTCAGTTAGTTTATTGGATGGAGTAGGCCGTGGAGTCACTGAAGGTGTTTGGTAAAAATCACCAAAAAATCATTAATAGACTGCGGATTTTTATGCAAATTATATTTTTTACCTTTTTTAATCAATCATTGAACAGTGCTCCATAGCAGGCCCGTGCGCAGGATTTTCCCCTGGAGGGGGGGGGGGTTTTCATCTACACTCAAAAAAAATTAACCCTATAATGAATTAAAATTAACTAAAATTTAGGAAACCAAGTACATTTTTACTAAATATAAGTAAAATTTTGCTGAAATTTTCCTAAAACTAAGTAAATTTTTACTAAATATTAGAAAAATTTTACTGAAAATTTCCTAAAACTAAGTAAATGTTTACTCAAATCAAGTTAATATTTACTCAAACTGAGGACAATTTTGCTGATTTTTTTCCTCAAAACATGGAAATTTTTACTTAAACTGAGGAAAATTTTATTTTATACAAGGAAAAAAGGTGAAATTAAAATAAGTTCAATTTTACTAAAAAATCAAACAAATAGTCTTGCTTCAGAGTATGCAAAACTGATGCAAAAAATGACAACATGAGATATTTCTCAAGAGTTTCATGTTACCTCTGCCATAAGGAGTTGAGCTATTACTCCATGATTGTTGCGAAGGCAAGATAGGTATTGAGAAATAAGTCTCTGCAAACGAACGAGAATTGCTTCTTAGATTAATATTCAAGAATTTTTTAAACAATTTCAAATGTTTTTTATAAATTCATTAATACCTAAATATATGAAGAACTCGGCATAAATTTCTGTAAACATATTAACTTACTTTTAGGAAATAAACACATTTTTAAGTTAAAATTTCCTAAATGGAATTTTTTCCATACAAATATATCAGATTTTTTTCTCACTTAAAACCTTGGAAATATTCTTCCAAATAAGTTTGAATTTACTCAATTGTAAGAATTTTTTATTAGATCCAAAGAAATGTTTTTAAGTAAATCTACTACCCTTTTTCTAGTAGAGGAACTATTTACTATGGCTTTGAAAGAAGGAAACTTTACTCATACTTAGTTAATTTTCCAACTTTTTAGGAAATTTTTACTGGAGCGTTTGGAAACCACTCATATTGTATTGCAAGGATCTTCGAGAAATATTTAGATACATTCGTCCGACAGACATTGTCGGCAAAATTGCATTTCAGTAATCCATCTATCAGGACACTCAAAGGAATATGTCAGTAAAAGAAATCAGAAAGTCTACCGAAAGAGCAGATTTTCTGCTGTTAAAAAAGAGAGCAGATTTGTATATGCTGAGATGGTAAACAGTGTTTGCTGTTTCAGCATTATATATAAAAGAAAATTCTATAAAAGAAAATTCGAGCTAAACTCGTTATGAACGCTTATCTATTTTTATATTTTAATTAACAACAGCCAATTTTAGCAGACTGCAAACTCTTTAGCAATGTGAATGGTGATGTAAGATTGCAGAAAACTGCTGTTATGCCAAAAAACAGCTGTAATAGCAGAAAATTGTCTGCTGATAGGCAGCAGACAATCGCTGCTTTTATTAACAGACTTGTTCTCTAAGTGTAGAACTTTTTTTTAAATAGTAGCTTGAAATTACATACATACATATCGAGGGCTTATATTCATAAGTGGCTATGAACAAAAACATAACTTTTCAGGAGAGCGAAAAAACTGATTTTCTCCTTAATGTTGTATGGAAAACGCATTTTCTGTGATGTACACAGCGAATTTAGCCAGTCACGAAAATCGATGCAATTAATGAAAAATCCAAAATTCGCCGTTGCAATTCCTTATATTTTAACTTTCTTCATTGATAATTCTGAAACTTTTCGTACACAAATATTCCCCATGAAGTCAGCAATCACATGCCATAGAATTATTTTGTTATTCTCAATATAATAAAAAGTTACGCCGGTGTTTCTAAATATACTTTTCACAATTTTTGACTTTACAGCCACCATTTTTCCTATTTTAGCTTCATAACTGGTGAATCAAAATGCTATTAACGCGAAGTGATGGAATTTGATAGTACGATATGCCCTAAATTTAGAAAAATGTTTTAAACAAAATCGTTATAGCGAATTATAACCTTCGGTTTTATGCTGCTCCATTGTTGAACTATTTTATTTCTATTATTTTTATGTTCATAGCCACTTATGCAATCACAAACTAACGTGCGAGGGGATATCCAAATCAGAAAATAAAAAAAATGGCTTTAGAAAAAAATCTTTTCCAAATTTATATGACAGATGACATCCAAATCTGAGAATAGTTTGGCATCAAAAACTCATTTTCGAGAAAATGGTTCATAGCCACTCGATATATATTTTGAAGAAATATTACACAAAAAACGATCAAATTCCTCGGCGATAAACCCTTCAGTCCCGCATTTTTTGGATAAATTGACGAAATATGGGTCTAAATAGGATGTCTAAAGTGTTTTGGAGTTTTTAATTTATATAGGACATGAGTAACAGGATCTTTACTCAAAATCTTTATACGCATATTCCGATTAAATAAAAAATATTTGGAAATGTTTCTTCATTTTTACAATCTTAAATATGTAAAAAACCAAATAATTGGTATTTTAGAGTTTCGTTTTCCTACGTAGATCCATGTTACTGAATTTGTTGTTTCTCTTTTGAATAATACTTGTTACATACAGTGGCCGACAAAAGTCAACATACGACCCACATTTTTGCGATTTAGCGAGTTCCAAAACATATTTGAAGAAAGTAATGATGCGGTTTTGTTTGAAATCGTGTTTTATTCATATAACAATAACAAAATGTATTACTTCAATATAAACACAAAAGATATTAACAGAATACGCAGAAAAAAACCTTGACAAAAGTCTACATACGGTTTGAGATGAGACATAAAAAATGCAATTTAACGTGACAAAATGATACTATTATATAATTTAATATTTTGTTGGTCCACCATGAGCATCTACAACAGCCAGCAATCGTCTGGGCATTGATGCAACTAAGTTTTCCAATTCCGCAGGTGATATTTGTCGCCATTCCTCTTCCAGCTTATAAAAGGAACGCTTATCTATTTTAATATTTTAATTAACAGCAGCCGATTTTAGCAGACTGCAAACTCTTTAACAGTGTGAATGGTGATAAGTCTAATTTTTGCGTAAGTCTTGCCGTGAAGGCTTTACCCATGGTTTGCTAACACACTGAGACATTATGATGCGACAGCCCAAAATCTGGCTAGTACCAATTCAAGGATACACTATATGGGCATATCCTTCCCCTTGGTGAGGGGCCGAGGCCTATCTAAAACCTCTGCTGTTCTATGGGCCACAGCACCCGGTTGAATGCAACTCCAATATTTGGAAATGTTTCTTCATTTTTATGATCTCTTAAATATGTATAAATTCGAATAACAAATTAAGCTTTTTTGTACTCGATGAAATGAAACTCATTTCTTATTGTTTCGCAACTTTAAAGTAGATTTTAAAATAGAGACCTACACGCAGAAAAAATGCATTACGTAGAAACGAACTTTTAGACACGTGAACATCGTTTTTGAGTTTCTTTTGTGGGAACAATAAGTTTGTTTGCGGTAAACATGTCATCAGTTGTTGTAGATGAACAAAGAGAAATATGTTTACATATATCAAACAGATTTCTTCGTTTGTCGAAATGAATTTGTATTACCATTACAAACTCCCAAAACATTTAGAAGTAACAGAAACCGTTGTTATTTCATGTGATGAAAATAGGTCACATCGGTTCAGATTTAGATACAGCTCCATAAAAATGTCGCATCGCAAATGTTACAAACCACGCATTTCAAACGGAATATACGAATAGCCACACCATATTATATTTGAACATCTGTTGTGGAAGTGGAATATGTGGGTCGATGTTTTGATATAACCCTTATACAAATGCCCCACCCGATTTCTATACTCAGACAGGGGTATATCATTCGTTTGAATTGAAAGAAATTTAAAAATGCAAATTGTATTTTATTTAAAAATTAAAGTATTGTACTTTCTTTTGCATAAGTACTACTTTTTCGCAGAAACGAAGAATTTCATCTCGCCAGTAGATTTTTACATAATTATTAATTTAGAGGTAAATTAATTTTCAATGATTTCATTCCAATTAGATATACTACAAATTTGTCCAAAGGGTTAGCATCAAACTATTTTTTTTTTAAGAATGTTTTTAGATTTCATTATGATATCATAGTGATTCCTATTTACACTTTTTAAAATTATTAAAGGATTTCTTATTAAATTTCCAAACTTGTATTGAAATACACAATTTAAAGTTCATAAGATATTGCTCTAGTCAAATGTCAAGAAGTGGCGAAATTAGCATAACACAATCTTGAAATATGTAGGCACAATTCGTTTGTTTGTATTTTTCATAAACTTTGTCCGAAATTCAAGAAAGTGTCCACAATTTTCTATGTAATTTCGTGTTTTCATGATTTTACTGCAAAATTAGAAACCATTTCAGACGAGAAAGAAAATCCAAGTATTCAAAAATTGATCTTCGTTTCAGTTATTAGAGATATGTATTTAATGAAGCTTATAACAACACTTTATAAATTTTACGTTTCCTTAAATTCTGTTGTAGATATTGTTCATCAAAAATTTTCAAATTTCGACGAATCTAGGATAAACTCCGTGTTGCAACAACATATTGTCCATGCCCAAGATCGCGTAAAAAACGACAGAAAGTGTCATAGTTTTTTTAATTTGTTTTTTAATATAAAATAACATTTAAAAAATTCTAATATAAAATATTTCCTATTATGTTTATGTTTCACACAATTTATAATTAATGAATTACATTTAATTTCTTGTTCAAGATGCTGAAATATTTTTAATAAATTGAATATTGAACACTGCAAATAATACATAAATATTGAATATTTTAACACGAGAAGAAAACAAATTTATCTCTCGAGGCAAAATATACAATGTTGTTTCAGTTTTCGTCGACGGTGTATTTTTATAGGAATCGCAAACATGTTTAGCTGGGTCACCGATTATAACTCGTCAGCAATTCGTCCGATCATCTTCTAGGCAATTCATTTGTTATCCTTCTGTTCAAATCGTCCGACCATCTTCTACGCAATTCATTTGTTACCCTTCTGCTTAATTCGTCCGATCATCTTCTAGAAAATTCATTTGGGACCCTTCTGCTTAATTCGTCTGTGATTCTTATAAGTGGTTCGATTAATACCCTTCCAAGCGAATCGCGTTGAGGGCACAACTGCTTTAGAGTGAAGATCAGAATATTATTCCCAGATGACAGTCTTCCGCGATTGAAACAATCTTTCCAGCGAATCGCAGCTTATCTTTACGCGATCGAAAATGTTTGCAGGGTTATAGGAAAAGCCAAAAAACCAACATGCTTAAAAGGAATAAGATCCCTAGATGTGACTTATGAGTTCAACAAAAAAGCGTGAATTGTTATCCACGTGGCATTTTTACGAAACGGATTTTACAGCTGGACAACAAATTTAGCTCGCAAAAAAGGAAGGTTTGACTTTTTGTTGATAACTGCACTGCGCATCCTAAGGAGTTAAAAGATAAACTGCAAAATATTAAAGTTGCATATTATTCTCCCAACATGACTTCGTTACTTCACCCAATGGACCAAGGCATTATCTACAACAAAAAACAACTTTACAGAAAACGAATTTTGACGAACATATTGACAGAAATGGAGGAAAATAAGTCTGTTCAAGTTTAAGCACAGTGTGGAATGCCTATTTAAAACCCGAAACAATTGCGAACTGTTTCAAAAAGGCAGGATTTTTGAAAGATGACATGCATACTTCCGTTATCGGATTTGGCTTCATTTAGGGAAGTAACGAACGTTGATACATCATTTGAAGACTATGTCAATGTTGATATTGATGTGCAGGCATCCCATCCGATGAAGATATTCTCATCAGTGTTCTGGAAAGTCGTGGAGGTCCTGCTATCCCAGGTATTTACTTACTAATTTTATGTGCATACATACATATTTTAATACTAATGCCAAAAAAAGAGTAAGAGATTCAGATAACGATGAAGAAGAACTGGCTGGTGAAGAATTGTCAGATGTCAACAACACGTTACCTACATTGGAATACGTTTCTTCATGATGAGGAGTAACGTACCGACTAATGTATTTAAATCTCTAAATGTATTAGAAGGTTTTGTTGAGGAAGAAAAATGGAAGAGTGTAATCCAAACTAAAATATCTGAATATTTTAAAAAAAGTGGAAAAATAACATTTTCTGTATAATGGTTTTGTTATATGGTATTATAAGGTTTTGTTGAGGAAGATTAATGGAAGAGTGTACACAAAACTGAAATAACTGATTAATTAAAAAAGTGCAGAAATATATAATATAATATATAATGAACTGATTTTCTGGTCCCATGCGAATTCATTATAGGGAACTTCGAACTGAATTTTTACCGAACTTAATTGCAATGGTATAGAATGGTGGTGGGTGGTATCATATAGTCGCCCCTGACAGGCAGACAGAAAATCTGACGGACGCTATTTAGATGTAGCCACCATACAAATGTTGCTCCCGATTTGACGTTTTGGGCTCTCGTTTTGACAGATTTTCTGCAAAGTTGGCACAACTCCTTATATTTGAAGTAGAAACATCTCTGGGGAAATGAGTCAAATTGGTTCAGATTTATATATAGATTCTATACAAATGTCTCTACCGATTTGACTTTTTCCGTTCTAGAAGTCACATCTTTTAACAGATTTTCTTGAAATTTGGCATAACAGCTCACATTTCAACTATAAACATCTGTGGTGAAAGTGTGCCAAATCGGTTCAGATTAATATATAGCTGCCATAAAAATATCGCTGCTGATTTGACTATTTCTGCTCTAGAAACCACACATTTTAACCGATTTTGTTCATATTTGACACAACACCTTATATTACAACTAAAATCGTCTGTGGTTAGATCGGTTCATATTTATACATAGCTCCCATACAAATTTCGGTCCCGATTTGACCTTGTCAGCTCTAGAAACCACATAACTCAACCGGCCTTAATCATATTTGGCACAATGCATTATATTGCTACTAGAAACATCTATGGTGAACTTGGGTTAGATCGATTCAGATATAGCCACCATACAAATGTTGCTCCCGATTTGACGTTTTCCGCTCTCGAAACCATATATTTTGACAGATTTTCCATATATTTGACAATTTAGCGCACCTTATATTTGATGAAATGGGTTCAAATTTTTATATAGGTATCATACAAATGTTGCCGATTTTACCTTTTCAGATCTAGAATATATATATTTTATAAGATTTTGTTCAAAACCAGTTATATTTCAGCTGGAATGTTTCCACATTGTGTAAAAGGGTATCAGCGGTCCATGATATAGGACACTTTCCAAAATCCTAACCTAATTGAATCGTAATGGCGTAGAAAGTGGAGGGTATCATATAGTCGGTCCCGCCCGATTTCAGCCTTTCATTACTTGTTATTCTTGGCAACATTGAGAAATGGTTAGGTGTGCTATATATAGGGATACAATTTATTATTGAAAACCACAAATTCCTTATTGCAAATTTCAAAGGAAACGCATCAATGTTGTACCTATGAAGTTTAGATGAAGTTTTCCCTCGCTACGGCGTATGTGTGTATATTTAATATTTCACTGCAAATGCTGATAACGCCACAATAATAACGCAAAAATAATAATTGTGCATTGTGAAATTAACTGTGCACAAATCAATGAAGTGTTAAGTAATCATCATCGCCTTCGCATTTTTGAATGGCACATTTTTGTGGCACATTTTACCTTAGAAAACCGCAAATTAAAGAAAAGAATTCACATATAAAGATTTAATTATTAGATAATCAATCTTCGCGTTCAGATGCTGGAAACTTTGTTCGTATGTATGTACAATATAGCAGATAAGGTCACAATTTGACATTGACAGCTTTAAGTCCTTAATTGTAGCTTTGAGAAGAACACAAAAGGATATGGCTACTTAGATCACAAAGGTCGATTTTGACAAAAATAAACAATTGATTTTGTAAATGAAAACTGATTCGTACTGAGAAATAAGCTTAATATTTAAACAATTTGCGTACATTAAACTATTCGATATATCGTGAACTTTATAAAAAGTAAAATAAGTTGGGCTCGCAATGGCAAAGTGATTTAAATAATACCACTTTCAACTTTTGCATTGCAGAAAATGAGACGTTTAAAATTGTTGAATTTTGTTTGTTTTTATACCCTACACCACGACGTGGACCCTAATAAGTTAGTTTCGCTCCAAATGTTTGTAACACCAAGAAATAATCGAGCTAGACCCACCTTTAAGCACACGGCTCGGATTAGAATCACCTGTTGAATTGATTTAACGACGTCTGTCTGTCCGTCCATCTGTCCATCTATGCTTGTTCGCACTCGTCAGGTCGCAATTGTTGTCCGATTGTCTTGAAATTGGGCAGAAGTTATTTTTTGGTCCAATGACCATCGGTATTGAATTTGGATTAAGACGGTTCAGATTTAGATATAGCCTCCATACAAATATCCGTATAATTTACACTATCATGACAACATTTGACGTGAAAGTGGACCACAGGGTCCTTGGTTTGATATGGCCCTCATACAAATGTACCTCCGATTCACAATATTACTGCTCTAAAATGCATATTTTACATCAGATCTTGATCAAATTCCCCCCACACAATGTTACATTTAGAATAGAAACACCTATTTTTAAAACCAGCTATATAGGTCAATCTTACCGCATCTTACATTGGATCTTGATAAAATTTGGCAGATAATATTATATTTCAAAAAAATACCTACTTTGAAAGTGATCCATAAAAGTCCACTTTTTAATGTAGCGCCTATGCAAATGGGCCCCCATTTTTATTATTACCCCTCCAGCCCACTTTTTAATGTAGCGCCCTTACAAGTGGCCCCCATTTTTATACCCTACACCACTTCGTGGTCTAGGGTATTATAAGTTAGTTTCGCGCCAAATGTTTGTAACACAAAGAAATAATCGAGCTAGACCCACCTTTAAGTATACCGATCGGCTTAGAATCACCAGCTGAGTCGATTTAACGATGTCTGTCTGTCCGTCCGTCCGTCCGTCTGCTGTCCATCTAAGCTTGTTCGCACTCTGCAGGTCGCAATTGTTGTCCGATTGTCATGAAACTTGGCAGAAGTTATTTTTTCTGGCCTAGGACCGTATTGAATTTGGAGGAAATCGGTTCAGATTTAGATATAGCTCCCATACAAATGTCGCTCCCTATTTCAGTTTTTCCGCTTTAGAAACCACATATTGTACCCGATTTTCTTTAAAATTGGCACAACATCTTACAATCCAACTAGAAATACCTATTCAAAAATTGGGTAAGATCGGTTCAGATTTAGATATAGCCCCCAAACAAATGTAGCTCTCGATTTGACATTTTCCGCTCTAGAAACGACATATTGTACCCGATTTTCTTTAAATTTTGCAGAACATCTTATAATCCAACTAGAAACACGTACGCAAAAATTGGGTAAGATCGGTTCAGATTTATATATAGCCCCCACACAAATGTCGCTCCCGATTTGACATTTTCCGCCCTAGAAACGACATATTGTACCCGATTTTCTTTAAATTTTGCAGAACATTTTAGATTCGAACTAGAAACACGTATGCAAAAATTGGGTAAGATCGGTTCAGATTTAGATATAGCCCCCATACAAATGTCGCTCCCGATTTGACATTTTCCGCTCTAGAAACGACATATTGTACCCGATTTTCTTTAAATTTTGCAGAACATCTTATAATCGAAATAGAAACACGTATGCAAAATTGGGTAAGATCGGTTCAGATTTATATATAGCCCCCACACAAATGTCTCTCCCGATTTGACATTTTCCGCTTTAGAAACGACATATTGTACCCGATTTTCTTTAAATTTTGCAGAACATTTTAGATTCGAACTAGAAACACCTATGATGAAACTGGGTAAGATCGGTTCAGATTTAGATATAGACCCAAACAAATGTCACTCCCTCCGCTCTAGAAACCACATCTTGCACCCGATTTTCTTTAAATTTGGCACAACATCTTATAATCTAACTAGAAACACCTATGCTGAAAATGGGTATGATCGGTACAGATTTAGATATAGCCCACATACAAATGTCGCTCCCGATTTGACGTTTACCGCTCTAAAATCCACATATTGTACCCGTTTTTCTTTAAAATTGGCACAACATCTTATAATCCAACCTATGGTGAAAGTGGGTAAGATCGGTTCAGATTTAGATATCGCCCTCATACAAATGTTGCTGCCGAATGTTTAACCGATTTTGGCCAAACTTTACATATTATATTTCACCAATAAACATACATGGTGAAAGCGGGTCACATCGTTCCAGGTTTCAATATACCCCAAATGTCCTTTCCGATTTCACTTTTTTACCGAATTGAATTGTAATGAGATAGAAAGTCCGTCCGTCTTTCGCCTTTGCTTACATGTTTGGGAGATGCCCATATGTCCATACTTTGGTATAACCCAAATGGGGCCCCATTCAGATCGATTACATCTCTAGAAACTACATCTTACATCGCATCTTCATCATGATATTTTTCAACTAGGAATACCTACCGTGAATGAGAAATATATAGTCCCGTGTTTTGGACCAGGCCCAAAATATTATATTATATTATATATTATAATATTATATTATAGGCTCCCTTTTGAAATGTCGTTCCGATTCATCCTATTACTACTGTATAATTTGTATTTGTCTGTCGGATTGGATCAATTACCATATTATTAACCATATTCGTTAAATATGACTAAAGATTAATTTATAGTATAATTTATATGAACTACATAAAATTGCTTCCATGAAATAAATGGGTTTAGTAATCAAAGCGAGGTACATACGCAGGGAGTGGTGTAGGGTATTATATAGTCGGCCCCGCCCGACTTTAGCCTTTCCTTACTTGTTAGTATTACCTCTCTATGACAAACATTTTACATTGGAAGTTTTTCAACTTTTGCAGATCATGTTCTATTTCTACTGGGATTACCTACTATGAAAGTCAAATATATGTGTCCATATTTTGGTACAATCCCCGTACAAATGGTCGGAGGGGCACTGTGGACACATAGGAGAGTTATCGTGTCCATATTTATACAGGTAGCTCCTATAACCTCCATGTCCCGATAGGAACTGAGTGAGGTTGTAGTTCACTTCTTCATGGGCACTTTCCTATATTCGGGATAATGATGTTTCGGTCTTGGCGCGGGTTTTTCTTCTGCCCGCAATAAATGACAGCACTTTCTCTTGCTGCTAGATCGATAGGCATGATTCCTGCTACTACACTAGCTGCTTCGTAGGAAATTGTGCAGAATCCGCAGCAAACTCTGAGACAACTTCTTCGGGATATTGAGATTATGTCCTTGCTGGACTTTGTTCTCAATGTCTTCTCCCATGTTGGTGATCCGTACAGCTTTATCGAGCTTATTACACGGGTGATTAGAGCTCTACGATTTTGGTGTGGCCCTCCAACATTTGGCATCATTCTGGCCAGCGCATTTGTAGCGCTAGTTGCCTTTTCGTACATATACTCCATATAACTTTTAAAATTAAGTCTGTTATCTATTATTATGCCCAGATATTTTATGGCCTCCTTAGAGGTTACTTCACAGCTTCCCACTTGAATCGTGAGGGTTTCCCAATTTTTTTGCCACTTATAAGTACCACCTCAGTTATGTGCTCTGCTAAATCTAGGTTAATCAATTTTAGCCACTGCCTAATGGTCCTAATGGTTTCATTCGCGTTTAATTCAACTTCCTTCTTTTTCCGGGGTTGTATGAGTACTGCAACATCGTCTGAAATCCTACGATAGACGCTTCTTCCAGTATTTACAGTCTAAACACTCCCAGTCACAGAGCTTGTGACTTTATACGATTTTGTTCCATTGTCGGTTTCATACCGTAGCGTTCTATCTGAAAAATAATCTTTGACCAATCTTACAAGGTATTCCGGGACATTTAGTCTCCGAAAGGATGACACGATATGATCCCATCCAGCCGAGTTGAAGGCATTTTTTATATCCAGCGTAACTACTGCACAGTATTTCCTTGCTGATCCTTTGCCTTGAATAGCCTTCTTGCCGTGTTCACTACTAGGGAAATTGCGTCAATGGTGGACCTCGCCTTACGGAAACCTTATTGTCTTTCGGAGATTCCATATGCCTCTTCAACTGCATTTTGCAGCCTATTGTAAATTATCCTCTCAAGGTATTTGCCTACAGCATCCAGGAAACATATAGGCCTATATGATTGGGGTTCACCTAGAGTCTTGCCAGACTTTGGTAGCAATATAAGCTTCTGCTTTTTCCATCGTCCCGGAAATACACCATCTTTCTGGCTATTATTGATAACCTTCGCAAATAGCTGGGGTCTCGGCCCTAATGCAGCTTTTAGGGCTCTATTGGCCACACAATCCAATCCTGGAGCCTTGCAGTTTCCGATTTTCTTGCGTAATTCCAAGATTTCGCTTTCTGCCACATCTAGAAAGGTTTCGACGAGGTAACGGGGTAACTTCGTATCGTTCTCTTTGTGGAAATAGAGTGGCTACGATCTTGTGTATTAGGATTTGACACGTGATTTGGGCCGATTTGCTTCCTTTTAGGCGTGACATAACTATGCGGTATGCACTGCCCCATGGATTATTATCGGCCTCCCTACATAGCTTTTTAAAGCAATCAGATGTGCTCTTGTTTATGGCAAGTTGCTGGTCTTTTCTTGATTTGTGGTAAGCTTCCCTACTCGTCGGGTGGTCAGGTCTACGCCTGCTTCTCTGGTATAAGCGCCTCGTCTTCAGACACTCCTTTCTTAATGCTGATATATTCTCATTCCACCAATAGTTTTCTTTTCTCCCATGACACTGCATTTTTCTTGGCATAGATGCATCACACGCTATCTGCAAAGGACCTGTAATATTTTCTCCCATATCTACTTCCGCGCTTTCTTCCACTTGTAGACTGGAGAACACTTCAATGAAGGTTTCCTCGTCAAATTTATCCTTTTGCCAACCGCAGAATTTCGCATTGCCTAGTTTACTTCTTGGTGGTCCCCAGTAGTCGGCAGTAAAAGTTATCGCCTGATGGTCGCTATGAGTGTACTGCTCGCTAACATGCCACTGTAAATCGGAAGCTAGGGAGGAACTTACAAAAGTCAGGTCGACTATGGATCCGTAGCCAGCTCTCCTGAATGTGTGAACATTCCCCTCGTTTGCGAGTACTACATCGAGTTGTGAGAATGACTCCAGTAATACATGCCCAAGCGTTAAAGTCCCCACCAATAACTATTGGGCTGTGTTTTGATGCGTCAATTGAGAGATTTCCAATTATTCTCCTAAATTCATCTAGTGGTATATTCGGTGAGACGTAGCAGCTGTATACGTATATACTACCAATCTTAACTCTGGCGAAACCTGTGATGATCAAAATCTATATGTCTAAAATCCTGGTGTAAAAATGACAAGGAAGTCACTAGCGACACCAATGTGTCGGAAGTAATTTCCAGTAGTCAAGGGTTGCCAGATCAAAAAAAAATTTGCACAGGATTGAATTTGGGTTTTGGAGAGCAAAGCTCCTTGGATAAGTGTAGAAGGTCCGTGAAGTTGGAAGTTAGGACAAAGTCCAACTTCACTCGACATTACGACATTCAAGTACAACAAGTTCGCGTTTAATAATTCAATTAATTTTTCGTTTAATTCATGTTGGTTGAAAGTAAGAATTTTTGTAAAGTGAAGTTGTGAAATTTGAAATTAGAATTTTGTATTTATAGGTGGAATTAGGGTTTGGGGTTTCCCGGTCTTTTTTCATTTCCCGGGAAAACGGGAATGAAAATTCCGGGAAAAAAATAATTTATTTTAGGTATGTGCAATATGGTTTAAAATATCAACATTCAGTAACAAGTGTGATTTATTAATCCATTAACGCCCACCGTATACATCCGTGTCACTATTGCAAGGTTTTCGTACTTTTTTGATAATTTTCAATATGAATGCATTGATTATTAAACTTTATGAAACAAGTGATCGAGAAGAACAAAACAAAATAATAATAATATAAAACAAAATATTTTTTTAATTATTGTAATTGTGTTTTTAATTAATAATTGAATTGATGAATGAATGTTAATGGGTTAAAATACTGACATATTACAAATTAAAAACTAATGTTTTTGGCAAAATATTTTAGAAATTATTTTTCATTTTACAAACATTTAGTCTAGACAAATAGTCAGAATTGAAGGAGTCGTAACATTGGACATTGAAATCACAAGCTCAAGTGAACTGACACGTACACTGGATTCAAAATTAAAAATGTTTAGAAACAAAGAACCCAAATGGCTGAGAATGTTAAGACGTCTTCAATTTAGTAAATTCATTGGTCTGGAGAGGTAAATATTTTACAGAATCAGGGGGAAAATATTCTAAACTGTAGATACAATAGAAACATTAAAAATTTTATTTTTAATTAAATAAATACATAAAAAATAAAAACATTGAAATAGTGCATTCATTAGTTCTTACAAAGGGTAATTTAAATATACCGTAGGGTATTATATTTGTCTTGAAAGTTTCCAGCAGATAGCACGAGCCCAGAAAAATAGTTTGGAACCTGTTCCAAACATTATGTGTTCTAGAACGGGTTCCATGGTAACGACTACCCGTTCTGCTAATGGTTCCAAAGAGCCGATAATGTGAAACCTGTTATAGAACTTGTTCGTCAGAATACTTTACTGTGTACATATTGATGTTTGTATTTCTTTCTGTGTAATATACAGAAATTTAGCAAAATCTTCGTGAAAAATCAATGTGTGCCCATTTGACCTTTTTAATTCATCTAAATAAAACCACAATATTCCCCAAATATCTCACCTATCCGCACCTAAAATGAAAGCTTGGATTGTTTTATGACTACCCACAAAATATTTCGGCCTTACCTTCGCGTAGTGATATCGATTTTATATAACCTCTAAAAATCATGTTTCCGTCACTAGCAGAAAACCTTTCAAAAAGGGGTATTTCCACGTTAACCGCGGACTTGGATACTCCGTGCCAGCAATTGATTGGAACCCAAACTCTTGTTTCAGGTAACGTATGTATAATAACATCGATTGTACGCGTATTTTTCATATCAGTCGAATCCAATCTGAATCAACAATAGTTTAAAATATGGTTATATATATAGTTTTAAAAAATGAAACAGCAGATTCCACAACTGGAACAGGTATCTGTTCTAGTTTTGCGTAAAAGAATCTGTTGGTTCTGGGACAAACTCGAACAAAAATAATCAATGCTACAACTAGAAGTAGAACAAGTTCTGTGCCACTACAAGTTGTTCATCAACCGGTTCTTATTGACAATATTGCTTATAAAGGGTGATTTTTTAAGAGCTTGATAACTTTTTTTAAAAAAAAAAACGCATAAAATTTGCAAAATCTCATCGGTTCTTTATTTGAAACGTTAGATTGGTCCATGACATTTACTTTTTGAAGATAATTTCATTTAAATGTTGACCGCAGCTGCGTCTTAGGTGGTCCATCCGCTTAGTCCAATTTTGGCATTTCCACGTTTTTGAGTAACAGAGACCCAATTGGTGCGAACGGCGACGAATCGAAAATTGGTGGTCATCATTAACACTGGCCGATACAGCTGCGATATTTTCTTCAGTTCGCACTCTACGTAAGCGTGTTGGTGGTTTAATGTCCAACAATGTAAATTTGGTGCGAAATTTAGTCACAATAGCCCGAATAGCCGCTTCAGTGGGTCGATTAAACTGACCATAAAATGGAAGCGCGCAATGAACTTTCTTAACAGAGCACGCATTTTGATAATAAAATTCAATAATTTGCAAGCGTTGTTCGTTTGTAAGACGATTCATGATGAAATGTCAAAGCATACTGAGCATCTTTCTCTTTGACACCATGTCTGAAATCCCACGTGATCTGTCAAATACTAATGCATGAAAATCCTAACCTCAAAAAAATCACTCTTTATTACACTATCTGTACGAATTGGCACTATGTCAGCAAATGGTCATTATTATTGTCACTAATGTAAATATATGCATTTGAAATATATCTCAAATTTCCCATTTATATAGTAAAACTAAATTAGTGCTCAAAATAAACAAAAAAATATTTTTTAATATTTCCCGTATTCCCGGGAAATTTAAAATTTTTTCCCGGGAATTCCCGTCCAAAATTTTTCGGGAATTCCCGGACCCCAAACCCTAGGTGGAATAGAAAGGCGCGAAAAATAAATACCAATATATTTAAAATAAAAATATAATAAAAATAGTTTAAGGTAAGTTAAATTAGTGAAAACAAGTAAGGAAAGGCTAAAGTCGGGCGGGGCCGACTATATAATACCCTACACCACTCCCTGCGTATGTACCTCGCTTTGATTACACAGTGCAACACGAAAAAAAATAACCATATACGGACACCGCTACATGATAAAAGACCAAAAAAAAAAGACCCGTGTTTTTTTTTCCCCAAAGTCATGCACTTTTTTTATGGGCCCCCAGAGATTTGAGGCCTCGGTGTAATTTTTGGAAAAAAGTGATCATATTCTCAGGCTCATATCTTGCAAACCGTTCGGAATTTTGTGTGCTGCGGCTACATATGTATGTGTTGTTAATGTTGTTGGTACAAATGGATTGCGACTACTTCGCTGCTTTGAATTGTCATGTGTTTTGTTAGTGCAAATTTTTGGACCGACGACTTTGTTGTTGTTTGTTGAATGGCATCGATGATGTCGTGTGGGTAAGAAATACTGGAATAAACAATTTTTCACTTTTGCGGCTACCTAAGCGCTACCTAAACGGTGTTAAGAATAATTACTAGGAAGTTCATATGTTCCAGAAAGTTGTTTATTGAGATCTTAGGTACATTTTTGTAGTTGATTGTTTCCCTGAATTTTCAACGGTTTGCTACCTATGGACCTGAACAGGGGAAAAAAGGTTAAAAAAAATCGAATTTTTTTAAGTTTTTTTTTGCGATTTTGACCTTGAAGATGAAGTTTTTTTGATTTTATATGTTCACAATTTTTGTTCTTTATGACAAGAGCTAGAACTTTGCCTCAGAGAGTAAATCAAAATTCCGAACGGTTTGCAAGATATGAGCCTGAGAATATGATCACTTTTTTCCAAAAATTACACCGAGGCCTCAAATCTCTGGGGGCCCATAAAAAAAAAGTGCATGACTTTGGGGGGAAAAAAACACGGGTCTTTTTTTTTGGTCTTTTATCATGTAGCGGTGTCCGTATATGGTTATTTTGAAATGACTTCAAAAATGTTGCACAGTGTTACTAAACCCATTTATTTCATGGAAGCAATTTTATGTAGTTCATATAAATTATACTATAAATTAATCTTTAGTCATATTTAACGAATATGGTTAATAATATGGTAATTGATCCAATCCGACAGACAAATACAAATTATACAGTAGTAATAGGATGAATCGGAACGACATTTCAAAAGGGAGCCTATAATATAATATTATAATATATAATATAATATAATATAATATTTTGGGCCTGGTCCAAAACACGGGACTATATATTTCTCATTCACGGTAGGTATTCCTAGTTGAAAAATATCATGATGAAGATGCGATGTAAGATGTAGTTTCTAGAGATGTAATCGATCTGAATGGGGCCCCATTTGGGTTATACCAAAGTATGGACATATGGGCATCTCCCAAACATGTAAGCAAAGGCGAAAGACGGGCGGACTTTCTATCTCATTACAATTCAATTCGGTAAAAAAGTGAAATCGGGAAGAATTTTTGCATCCTGTAAATGTATGTGTTTGACAAAAAATGTTAAATCGGAAAGGACATTTGGGGTATATTGAAACCTGGAACGATGTATGTTTATTGGTGAAATATAATATGTAAAGTTTGGCCAAAATCGGTTAAACATTCGGCAGCAACATTTGTATGAGGGCGATATCTAAATCTGGACCGATCTTACCCACTTTCACCATAGGTTGGATTATAAGATGTTGTGCCAATTTTAAAGAAAAACGGGTACAATATGTGGATTTTAGAGCGGTAAACGTCAAATCGGGAGCGACATTTGTATGTGGGCTATATCTAAATCTGTACCGATCATACCCATTTTCAGCATAGGTGTTTCTAGTTAGATTATAAGATGTTGTGCCAAATTTAAAGAAAATCGGGTGCAAGATGTGGTTTCTAGAGCGGAGGGAGTGACATTTGTTTGGGTCTATATCTAAATCTGAACCGATCTTAACCAGTTTCATCATAGGTGTTTCTAGTTCGAATCTAAAATGTTCTGCAAAATTTAAAGAAAATCGGGTACAATATGTCGTTTCTAGAGCGGAAAATGTCAAATCGGGAGCGACATTTGTGTGGGGGCTATATATAAATCTGAACCGATCTTACCCAATTTTTGCATACGTGTTTCTATTTCGATTATAAGATGTTCTGCAAAATTTAAAGAAAATCGGGTACAATATGTCGTTTCTAGAGCGGAAAATGTCAAATCGGGAGCGACATTTGTATGGGGGCTATATCTAAATCTGAACCGATCTTACCCAATTTTGCATACGTGTTTCTAGGTCGAATCTAAAATGTTCTGCAAAATTTAAAGAAAATCGGGTACAATATGTCGTTTCTAGAGCGGAAAATGTCAAATCGGGAGCGACATTTGTGTGGGGGCTATATATAAATCTGAACCGATCTTACCCAATTTTTGCATACGTGTTTCTATTTCGATTATAATATGTTCTGCAAAATTTAAAGAAAATCGGGTACAATATGTCGTTTCTAGAGCGGAAAATGTCAAATCGAGAGCTACAT
This sequence comes from Polietes domitor, assembly GCA_947397865.1. Lineage (NCBI taxonomy): Eukaryota > Metazoa > Arthropoda > Insecta > Diptera > Muscidae > Polietes > Polietes domitor. Next base: position 124,700,060 of record OX377618.1, on the reverse strand, counting down.
TTGTTTGGGGGCTATATCTAAATCTGAACCGATCTTACCCAATTTTTGAATAGGTATTTCTAGTTGGATTGTAAGATGTTGTGCCAATTTTAAAGAAAATCGGGTACAATATGTGGTTTCTAAAGCGGAAAAACTGAAATAGGGAGCGACATTTGTATGGGAGCTATATCTAAATCTGAACCGATTTCCTCCAAATTCAATACCGATGGTCCTAGGCCAGGAAAACTAACTTCTGCCAAGTTTCATGACAATCGGACAACAATTGCGACCTGCAGAGTGCGAACAAGCTTAGATGGACAGCCGTTGAATCTTTCATCTGTGTTGCTACTTGCGGACTTCAACTCTAAAAGTAGATCCCCACTCTGGGTTCTTCGGACTTTCTTAACTTCTTCGCCTAGGTCCTTCAGATCGGGATCTGTTCTCGGATTTCGAAGGATATCGGCATATGTGACATCTCCCTTAGCTGTTATAGCTATGACGTCTGGCTTCTGCTTCCTAACTCTCTTCCTTTCTTTTTTCTTTATGGTTACGCACTTATTCTCCGGGTTCGGAACTTTGGAGCTAGTTGTAGCTGATCCAACGTTTGTATCCTCTTGTGCAGATGCCAGATTCTTCTTTGGAGATCTATTTTTTTGTCTCTTTGACGTCATTGTTGTGGGTATTTCTTTAATTGGTTCCCCTTGCCGTTTTGCTTCCCTTCTGGTGGGCCATATTGGTGACGGCTGCGTAGCGATTTCGGTATTTTCGCGATTTTGGTCAGGTACTCTGCTCCTTTCATCCCTTACTTTGTTATATGCTATAGCAGTCACTTGATCCTTAATGGCATGATGAACGTTGTGTCGAACTTTAACATAGTCCATGAGATTTACTATCATCTTCCCCAATTCTGAGAAGTTATCTCATGTGGTTTCAAAACCGCATTCCTCCTTTTTCTTTAGTGGCAGAATCTTGGCTGACTTCGAATTCGCCCCCGTAGCCGGATTATAATCTACTTGAGGATTTTTCATTATTACTGAGTTTCTTCCACAAGGTGTTTGCTCAAATTGTGCAGATGTTCTATTTTCAGTTAAGTCTGCAACTCGTTTATTACGTGGTGTCACTAGCTCTACAATGGGAGATCTCTGGATTATATCGCTCCGTTGAAAGGGGTTGATCTCTCCTTTCTTGTTGTTGTTTTCATTGCAGTCGCTGGATATCGACGACCGGGGGCCTGCTTGGTCACCCCCTCTGCCGACGGTACTGGGTTATTAACTCCCTGCACCGTAAGTTTTACTTCATCTTCGAACCTTTTCATTGTGACTTTTCTGTCGGGGATCCCGCCCTTAGCATTTTTGACCTGCCGCCAGGATTTCACACAGCCGTCTCTGACCTGGGAAAACTGACCGCCCAGTATGGATCAGACGCGTCTGGATTTTTTCGATTTGGGGAACCACGGAGGCATCACTCTCCTAGTTGCACATCTCTCTTTCCTGTGGGGGAATACTTAGGTAAATGCGGTACCCGTTCACCTTGGCACAGGATTTTCTTTGGGCACAAGCAACCTTTTTTGGCACGCCCTCCAATCCTGCCGTTCTTGGTCGGGGACTGCTTATCAATTGCAGCGAACCTACATATCTGCAGGCCGTTCAGCTATCCGCCACCCGCTGACCCACATAGTAGCCTGAACTCCGCCGTATGTCTGTCTGTCTGTTGAAAGCACGCTAGCAAACGAACGAAATGAGCTAGGAGGTTCAAGTTTTCCCTAAATGTGTCTTATGGTTGCAGATCGGTAGGGATTGAAAGTAGGCGAAATCGGCCCAGAGGGAAAAAGTTTCCCTACCAAGGACTGAAAAACCCCATAATAACCCCTTATATTTTAGAGTATTTAAGCATATTTGTTCAATATGTCAGCTTGTACTTGCTTGATATTGGGTACGCGCATTCCCCCGATAACAACAACGTGCACCATGAAACGATTTTTATTTTTAGGGGGTAAAATGGGGCAAAAAGGGATAAAAATCTTACCTATCAAACGACAACAGCTAGAAACACGAAATTCGTATCCCCAGCAGTCGGTTCTATGCACCGATACCGAAGGATTTTTTCAAAATTTTTACTTTTAGGCGAAAAATGGGGCGAAAAAATGGGGGACAAAAATGGTTCCAACCAAACGGCTGCAGCTAAAATAATGACATTCGGTGTGTACATTGCTCGGACTGCATAGACGCAAAAAGTAAAGAGATCTTTCGATATTTCGTGCCTTCGGGATCTAAATGGGATTAAATTTGGCACCAACAAATCATGAAATTCGTTTGACTGCATAGACGCAAAAAATAAGGAGACTTTTTCCAAAAAGTCGAGTTAGGGCCAAAATGAAAAAGGGAATAAAACTGGTAGCAAGCAAACGACTGAAGCTAAAATCGTGAAATTAGGTATGTACAATGTACAATGTACATTGTACATTCTACTGTGAATATGAAACATTTTGGATAATAAATGTTAGTACTTTTCTTATCAAAATGGTACGGACATTTGGGCTGTCCTGAGGGAAATTGTTTCTACCTAATAACGACTGACACCTGATATTTAGGTCATATTTATACACTCCACGGGAGTATTATGTCTTTGTGCATTTGTTTGTAACACCCAAAAGGAAGAGTGATAGACCCATTGTTAATTATACCGATCGGCTTAGAATCACTTTCTGAGTCGATTTAGCAATGTCCGTCTGTCTGTCCGTCTGTCCATCTATTGTTGTAATCACGATACGTAGCCAGAACTAAACGAAACTTTGCACAACGAAGTTTTTCGGGACAAGGACGAACGCTATTTAATTCGAAGAAAATCGGTTCAGATTTAGATATAGCCCCCATGCGAATTTCACTTCCGATTTGACTCTTTTCACTCTAGATACCACATATTTCAAAAGATTTTCTTCGAAATTGGCAAAACATATTATAGTTCAACTAGAAACTGTGCTGAAAATATGTTAGATCGGTTCAGATTTATATATAGATCCCATACAAATTTCGCTCCCAATTTGAATTTTTCCGCTATAGAATCCACACATTTTTAAAGATTTTCTTCTAAATTGGCAAAAAACCTTATATTTAAATTTAGATTTACATATAGCTCTCATACAAATTTCGTTCCCCCAGAAACCGCGTATTTTCAGAGAATTTTTTAAAATTCATTTCTTCAAAACTTTCAAAATATTTTATATTTCAACTAGAAATACCCATGGTGAAAATGGGTCAGATCGATTCAGATTTACATATAGCCCATACAAATTTCGCTCCCGGATAGACTTTTTCCGCCCCTGAAACAACGAATTTTCAAAGAATTTCTTCAAAGTGGGCATAACACGTTATATTTTAACTGGAAGAACTTATTGTGAAAGTTAGTCACTTTATTCTATGTTTGGATGTAGCACCGATACAAATATTCTTTTCGATTTGGCAAATTGGACCAGGTCATATTAGCCTATGATTAGGAAACATACAAAAATTCTTCCCGTTTTCACTTTTTTACCGAGTTGGATTGTATTCGGATAGAAAGTGGCGTGTATCATATAGTCGCCCCGCCCGACTTTAGCCTTTCCTTACTTGTTATACCCTCCACCTCCAGGATGGGGGTATATTCACTTTGTCATTCCGTTTGTAACACCTTGAAATATTCATCGGAGACCCCATAAAGTCTGTCTATCTGTCTGTTGAAAGCACGATAGCGGCCAAACGAAATGAGCTAGGAGGTTCAAATTTTTCCTAAATGTGTCTTATGGTTGTAGATCGGTTGGGATTGAAAGTGGGCGAAATCGGCCCAGAGGGAAAATTTTTTCCCTCACAAGGACTTAACATACCCCTAATATTAAAAGTATTTCAGCCTGTTTTTTTGAACATAGTAGCTTGTATTTACTTGATATTTGCAATGCGCATTCCCTTTATAGCAGAAAAGGCCACCATAGAGTGATTTTTATTTGTAGGGGCGAAATGGGACAAAAAGGGATAAAAATGGTACCTATCAAACGACAACAGATAGAAACACGAAATTTGGCGTGTTCATTCCTCTAACGTAAAATAAAAGATATTTCCAAAATTCGTACTTTTTGGGGTTCAAATGGAAAAAGGGGATAAAAATAGTACCTACTAAATGACAGCAGCTAGAATCATGAAATTCGGAGTATACATTCCTCTGACTCCGTAGACACGAAAAATAAATTGTTTTTTCCAAAATTCGTACTTTTAGATGTCGTACTCTTGAGGGGGCAAAATTGGAAAAAGGGGATAAAAATGGTACCAACAAAATGGCCGCTGATAGAATCATGGAATTCGGTGTATACATTCTGACAATGAAGGGAAAAAGGGTTTTTTCGAAATTTGTACATTTGGGCGGAGAATGGGGCGAATGGGGATATCTTTAAAATTTATGCTTTTCTTATCACTTTGTCTGTATCTGAAAATGCTTCTTTCTAATGGCGACTGACAATCGCTTAAAAATTAGGCATGTTCACTTTCACAATTTCAGCATTTTATTTATGTATAGTAGTCGATTCTAAACAGTGCGCATAAGTATACATTAGTTTGAAATAGTAAACAAATATAGTAATGTGCATAAAAATATCACAATTTTCGTAATATGGTTTTGTGCTTCAATGTAAAGTCGACATTTTTTAATCTGCTGGTAATACTGTGGAATGCACTCCTTGGTGGAGGGTATATAAGATTCGGCCCGGCCGAACTTAACGTCTTCTTACTGGTTTTTCTTCGATTTGTGTTTTTGTTGGATCGTTGAAGAGGTATTGATCACCAATTGCAATCTTTAAAACTTCCTAACCTATTAAGGGCCGAGAATTTTTTTCTTACTGTTTGTTCTCAGTGGGTAAAATGTGATGTAAAACCAGAAATATGGGGTTATTTGCATCGTAAACACATTATAGTCCTACAAAAAGCTAATTTTTGAAAAAAAAAAAAACCATCTGAAATTTTGTTCTTTCAATGGATAAATTGGGAGGAAAACTTCAGATAAGATGTTACAATAGAACCGTCCACATGATTTCCCTACCAAGAACGAGATTATATAGAAGTGAAACTATAAGTCACTACTAGGAAAACTCATACTCAGTTTTTCCTATTTCGTGGTCGTTTGTCTTTTTTACAGGACTTTTAATTTCAAAAGGGTGTAAATGTTTCAATAATTTAGTTTCGTACTTTTGCCTGTCATATGGGTATCAAATGAAAGAGAAGAACATCTGCTAAATATATTATTAATCTCATGCTTCGATCTATGTTAATTTAGCATTAACAACCATTTTATTTTTTCGCCTTTATAAAGTTTATGTAGATTATTCATGTTTGAATTTTTAAGGGGGAAAATTTGAGATGGTTGAATTTCTTTCCAAAAATTAGCTTTATGTAAGACTAGAATCTGTTTACGATGCAAATAAACCATTATTTCAGTTTTTACTTCACATTTAACAGTAAGAAAAAAAATTGCGACCCTTAATGGGTTTGGAAGTTCTAAAAATTACAATTGGTTATCAATACCTCTCCAACGAGCCCCTAAAAAACATAAATCGAACTAAAAATGAAGAAGTTATTGCGGATTTTATAAAAAATGCATCAAAAATTGTACTAAAATATTAATATCTTCCCTTTATACTGAGTCATATAGTAAGTTTTTAATATGCTTTGGTAAAGCTCGCGGTTTCTAGCGGTTTTTTCTCCTATACCATTCTCATCGAGAATTCTTTTCAAGAAAACCCAGATTTATGGAGGTTATTTTGGACGCGTTCAGCTCACGAACGGACAATGATAAAAGCGAAATACTTCGGGAGAACACATAAAACAAACCAATCTTTCATTTTAGTCGGGAACATCAACAACATTTTTTCCTTCCTCACAAAAGAATATATATTGTGAAAAGCACGCCGGAAAAAATAGTATCATTTGAAGATGTTATTGTAATCTTGTTATTGTAACAGCGATGCATACACCCCTTCTCCAACTCCAATCTTTTCCGCATTTTTCGTATGCGGTGTAAGGATATACTCTTCAGGGTAAATCGCTTGTAAACGCTCAAAACTTAAAAAAATACTTTATTTTGCACAACTACGTATTCAGAGGTATATTCATAAATTGTCCATTCCAGATCCTACATTGCCGATGGAATTTATACACCGAATTAATTTTAGTCCCCTTTGTACAAATCATCATAATCAATTTATACGTAGTCAATAGTTTAATTTAAGTAGGCACGAACATTGAAACAATTTTCTTACAAAAAATCATATAAAGCAGAAAAATATTTGTCCTTCTCAACAAAGTAGAGTATTTCTATTCCCAGACTTAAATTTGGAGATGGTTGCATTGACTATGGTACCCCCACAGATATAGTCCATTTTCCTAGTATTTTGATATTTGATGAAGTTTTTATAATCATTTTTAGCGTACGTAATATGGAGGATTTTGCCATGCCCCTTCTTGTACCTCCCACACTAATCGCCATTACGTAAAATTAAACCATTTACAACTTCTATACGGATGATCGGAATAATGTGAAATTTGATCTTTGCCAATATTTTCATATATGGGCAAATCTACGGTATAGTACGATTCCATGTCACTCAGGCTTCTAATCGCTTTAAGAGCAATATATAATATTTCTGAGAGTGTCATAATTTTCAAAACGACGAGTTTAACCTCGCCAACATCCTAAAGTTTTAAAATTATGCTGTTAATGTAGTCTACTGAGCTAAGGTCTACCCTAATTTACCCTATTTTTGCTTGTAACTTTCGGGAGTTGTTCAACTCTTTTGGCTATAACTTTTTCAGCATAAGAGAAAATCATTCTGATCTTTTTGTGGATGATAGTAATGATGTTGCGGAATCTTCTATATGTTGAAAAGGGCGTGTGCCATCACTGAGGAATAAATGGTAGCTCTTCAAAATCTGTCACTCTGTTTTTGCATAAAACGAAAATTGATACAATTTTCTTTTTTGCGCTTTCAGCGTGAACGTAATTGAAAATTTTTTAATATTGGATTATAAACGACAGAGATACTAACAAAAGGCGACCGGGCGATTTGGTTTGCCTTCAGCGACAAGGAGATTATGACAGTACGAACATCATCAGGTCGATGCGTGCAAATCATGAAATTTCATATTTTTTGAAGAGCACATCCGCAGTTTGAAAAACAACTGGTGACAACCCTGTGTGATCGGTGAATATGGGTACTACTAATAATGTGTGTAAGTGCTAAATAGATCGAATTATTATTTTGGTACCGAGAGCCATTTTAGGTTAAATTTTGTTGATTTTCATAGGGTTTTCAGGCTTAACTTGCAATAGAACCAAAAGGGACAATCCGATTATAACTTCTTCAGCACTTGAAAAAAATGATGCACGCGAGCACATTATTTATATTTAATGTATTTTTTAACAAGTTGACGCTAAAATAAAACGTGTGCCTCTAATTTGAAATTTTTAATTTTTCAAAATTGAAATCGGACTATTTTGTAGATTTTCCCATATGCTATGCACACACCGGTAGAAATCAGCTGCATTTTTGGATCTAAACAAAATTGTATAATCACTTTAAACCTACAAACAATGTATGCGTTTGTCACGCCCTTTGTAAAATTAAATACTTTACATATACATAAATTCTATACCGGTGCATGACGTGAAATCTGAACTTATAAATAGATCAACGATTCTTTATATATTTTATTTTTTTTTTTCGACGGGGCTATAATATTCGCACATAACTTCACGATTCTAGTGCAATATTTTGGTAGGTACTATTTGTATCTCTCTTTGTCTCCAATTTCTAAAAAAACATTTATTTTGCGCGTCTATGAACTCGGAGAAATGTACACTCCGAATGTTTAATAGTCTTTTCATATTCTAGCTGAAAACTTTGGTTGGTACCATCTATATCCCAATTTCCCCAATTTGGTTTGTTCGTTTTTTATCACTTTTGATACGCTTTCACCTCTAAAGTACACACTTACAGTATATTTGTATTGCACGTTAGACTAACTATGTATATACCTTATTCTATACATTGGTGGGTACCATTTTAATCGCCATACTTAAAACTATAAATTTTGAAAAATCCATTAGAGGTCAGAATTTCACACCGATTCTTTGTTGTTGGTACCATTTATATCCCTCTTTCCCTCATTATTCATAAAAAAATCCCTTTATTTTGTGTTTCTATGAATGGGGGGCGTACAAATCGAATTTCATGATTGGTTATCACTTTTTACCCAATTTCACCCCCAAAAAGTAAGAATTTTGGAAATCGCGGTGGTACAATCGTTATCCATTTTAAGCCCTTAAAAGTAAAAATTTAGAAAAATTCCTTTTTATCTCGCATCTACTCTGTAAGACGAATATACACACTGATTACATGCTTATAGAGCCATTGGTGTTGTAGGTACCTTTGTTATCCCCTTTTTCCCGTTTATTTTTTAAAAGTACGAATTTTGAAAAATTCTTTGATTTTACGTTTCTAAGCATTTTGAGGAATGAACACGCCGAATTTAATGATTACAGCTCCTTTTGTTTGATTGGTACCATTTTTATCCCTTTTTGCCCAATTCCATCCACAAAAGTACGAATTTTGCAAAATATATTCTTGGTCGAATTCATGCTGTAAAAGTAATGCCCGTTCGAATTTAAAAAATTTAGGCTCAACCGCTTGGTCTGGGCTTTGGTACAATTTTTATCCCATTTAATCCTTTAGAAGTACAAAAATTTAGAAAAATTCCTTTTTATCTCGCATCTACTCTGTAAGACGAATATACACACTGATTACATGCTTATAGAGCCATTGGTGTTGTAGGTACCTTTGTTATCCCCTTTTTCCCGTTTATTTTTTAAAAGTACGAATTTTGGAAAAATCTTTGATTTTACGTTTCTAAGCATTTTGAGGAATGAACACGCCGAATTTAATGATTACAGCTCCTTTTGTTTGATTGGTACCATTTTTATCCCTTTTTGCCCAATTCCATCCACAAAAGTACGAATTTTGCAAAATATATTCTTGGTCGAATTCATGCTGTAAAAGTAATGCCCGTTCGAATTTAAAAAATTTAGGCTCAACCGCTTGGTCTGGGCTTTGGTACAATTTTTATCCCATTTAATCCTTTATAAGTACAAATATCAGAAAATTCCCTGTTATCACTCATCTACACTGTAAGGCGAATATTCACACCGAATTTTATGATTGCACCGTCAGTCGCGTTTTTGGTACCTTTTCAATAAATTCCTTCATTTTGCGTTTCTAAGCATTTGCAAACTCCGAATTTCATGATTCCAGCTTCGTCTGTTTGATTGGTACCATTTTTATCCTTTTTACTCAATTCCACCCACAAACGGTACGAATTTTCCACAATATTTTCTTGGTCGCATTCCTGCAGTAAAAGTAGTGCCCATCCGAATTTAAAAATTCAAGGCTCAACCGTTTGATCCTGGCTATGGTACAATTTTTATCCCATACCTTAAAAGTACAAATTTCGAAAAATCCCTTCTTATCAGTGATCTTCGCTGTAAAGCGAATATACACAGCGAATTTTATTATTGTAGCGCCATCCTTGTTGTTGGTACGTTTGTATCCCCTTTTCCCCGTTAACCCTTTAAAAGTACGAATTTCAGAAAATTCCTTCATTTTGCGTTTGTAAGCATTTTGAGGTACATATATACACGTTGAATTTCACGATTCCAGCTTCGTCTGTTTTATTGGTTCCATTTTTATCCTTTTTTACCCATTTTCGTCCTAATTTTCATTTTCGTTTGACGTAGGCTGTGGTAAAATTTTTATCCCATTTAATCCCTTAAAAGTGCAAATTTCGAAAAATGCTTTCTAATCAGTGATCTGTGCTGTAAAACGAATATACATACCAAATTTCATAATTGTAGCGTCATCTGTGACGTTGGCACCTTCTTTATCCCCCTTTCCCGTTTATCCTTTAAAAGTACAGATTTCATAAAGTTCGTTCATATAGAGTTTTAAGGCATTTTGAGGGATGTACACAATGAATTTTTTGATTCCAACTCCATCCGTTTGATTGGTACCATTTGTATCCCTTTTTACCCGATTTCACCCTCAAAATAGTACGAATTTTAAAAAATATTTTATTGGGCGCGTTTAAGCTGTAAGATGAATTTGCGCACCAGACGTTTGGTTATTGCTGTGGTACCATTTCAACCCCATTTTACCCCTTAAAAGTACGAATTACGAAAAAATCCCTTCATATCTGATCTATATGCTCTGAGAGAAATGTTCACACCAAATATCATGATTATAACTTCAGCCTATTGTTGGTACCATTTTTGTCACTTTTTGCCCCATTTTACCCCCCCCCCCCCCCAAAAAGTACGAATTTTGCAAATGCCACTTTTTGTGATACCTTCATTCCACAAGAGGAATGTCCATACCAAATTTCAAGATTCTAGGCCTTACCGTTTGGTTATTGCTGTGGTACCATTTTTATCCCTTTAAACCCCATTTACCCTTTAAAAGTACGAATTACGAAAAACCCAGTCTTATCACACCTCTACAATGTAAGAGAAATGTACACACCAAATTTCATGATTCTAGCTCTAGCCGTTTGGTCTGGGGAGTGATCAGTCAGTCACTCAGTAACTCAGTCACTCAGTCACTCAGTCACTCAATCACGCAACTCTTTTATATATATAGATTCCACGTCCACATAATGGACGTTGTATAATCTTATGAACAAAAGATGGTCACCTAAATCAATTATAATGTTTATAAAATAATATAAACAAGGAAGGAAAGCCTAAAGTCGGGCGAGACCGACTATATGATACCCCCCACTTTCACCGCCATAACAATTCGGTGAGGATTTCGGCATGTACTCTATATCATAAACCGATGAGACCCACGTTCACAATCTATATTTTCAGGTTAAACATAACGTGTTGAGATAAAAATCTTTTAAAATAAGTGGTTTCTCGTGTGGAAAAAGTCAAATCGGGAGCGAAATTTGTATGGGTCTATATTTAATCTATGCCTATATCAGGCAGACAGATTTGTATACCCTCACTCTACAGAGTAGGAGGGTATATATCATTTGGGACAGAAAAAAAGTCTAACGCATTGAAGGAGTGACTTAAGACCCAAAGTATGTTTGGACCAAATCCGTTTCACGACTCTTTAAGCTGTTTGAGCCTTGTCCGTTCGTCCGTATGTCTGGCTGCCTGGTGTACACGATAACTCTCGAAAGGAGTTAAGGAATCAATTCAAACTTTACACATGGTAATATTTTTCCCAAAATTAAGATGTTCGAAGTTCGAAGATGGGCGAAATTACCACGCCCTTCTGCTACCTCCCATACAAATACCCCATATTCCAATGTTAAATTAAAACCCATATAACTTCCACACGGATAATCGGAGCCAGCTATATTTTTTGGCATTTGTTATTGGTTTTAAAATCACTTTATGTGTACTAAATATGACGGTTTTGTCACGCCCCTTCCAGGATCTCGCACACAAAGCACGCAAAACTACGTAAAATTAAAGCTGTTATAACTTCTATACTGATGATCGGAATACTGTGAAATTTGATATTTAGCAATGCTTTTTTAGTGGTTACATTCGACTGAAATATGGGCGAAATTTCCACACCCCTTCTGGTACCTCCCACACAAAGTGGCATAAACTTTGGTTCCAATAAAACCGACATAACATCCATATGAGTAGTCAAAATCATTTGCAATTTGATATTTGAAAATGTTCTTATAATCACTTTAAACCTAAAAAATATTTACGCTTTAGCCACGCCCCTTCTTGTACCTCCCATACAATTGTCTCTATCCTAGGTAATATTAAATTCTTCATAACTTCATCACTTTAAACCTAAAAAATATTTACGCTTTAGCCACGCCCCTTCTTGTACCTCCCATACAATTGTCTCTATCCTAGGTAATATTAAATTCTTCATAACTTCATCACTTTAAACCTAAAAAATATTTACGCTTTAGCCACGCCCCTTCTTGTACCTACCATGTTTTATTAATGGCAGGGACCATGTGACTCGAATTTTCCACACAAATTATCCTACATAAAATTGTATTCCTCACTAGCTGACCGACAAAAATTTTCCTGTCATATTTCAATTAGTTTGTTTGTGATCGTCGTGTGAATTTTTGAAAAGCGATTTAAAATGTTTAAGCAAATCTGGAATGAGAAAAATTTTGTTCTCAGTAATTATTGTAACGATTAACGTTTGCTGGCATGACACGATCAAATTCAAATTACGCCAATGAAAGTGTCTGCACGTTCGCTTAAGTGGATTTTAAGCAATGTTTAGGAACACCTTTCGCATGAGTTTGATTTTTCATTTGGTGAACTGGAACAATCGACGGGGAATATAATGCAGAAGGTCGACATTTCAAAGGCGATTTTGCCATTGACATTTTCAAGCAAGTGCTTTAAATATATACTTAATTTAAATGTCGTGATGTTTTCCACAAAAAGGACGTATTCGAGCATTCAGTTAGTTTATTGGATGGAGTAGGCCGTGGAGTCACTGAAGGTGTTTGGAAAAAATCACCAAAAAATCATTAATAGACAGCGGATTTTTATGCAAATTATATTTTTTATCATTTTTAATCAATCATTGAACAGTGCTCCATAGTACACTCCTCCGAACCGATCAGATCTTTGATAGGTTGCAAGATGGAGTTTCGTTACTTTCCATATTCATCGCAATCTGAGCGCATTTCGGCAGTCTTCAAAGAACCCAGCTGAAATTCCTGATGAAGCAAGCATCGTTTATTTTACGTGTCTACGCAATTAGAGGGATGTACACTAGGGCGTACCTCAAAAAAAAAGTTCGCCGTACACCTTCGAATATGAAGTATTATTGAAAGGTAGTTTCAAAAAAAAAATTTTTATTTTTTTATGCCGAACGTAGGGGTCGCGCTTTTACATTTTTCTATATAACTTGTATTTATAAACGGATTTTAAAGTGTGATACATCGATGTTTTTGTCTCGACGAGGCCGATTTTTTTGTCTTTGAAGTCATTGAGCTCAAGCACCCCCTTCTGGTACTTACCCATCATTTCTCAGTTGCTACTACCCTAATGTACCACTCTAATAATCGAAAATTAAAGCTCGCATAAAATCATGAATCATGTTTGAGCTCAATGACTTCAAAGACAAAAAAATCGGACAAAAACATCGATGTATCACACTTTAAAATCCGTTTATAAATGCAGAAGTTATATAGAAAAATGTAAAAGCGCGACCCCTACGTTCGGCATAAAAAAATAAAAAAAATTTTTTTGAAACTACCTTTCAATAATACTTCATATTCGAAGGTGTACGGCGAACTTTTTTTTTTTTACTTGTAACCTGGTACGCTCTAATGTACACATCGAATTTCATCATTCTAGCTGTAGTCGTTTAGTTGGTACTATTTTTATCCCTCTGTACCCATTGTATCACTTGAAAGTACAAATTTGGAAAAAACCCTGCTATTTTTGTGTTTACGCAGTCAGATTAATGTATACTCCGAATTTCATGACTCTAACTGCGGTCATTTGGTTGGTACTATTCTTATCCCCTTTTTCCATTTTAACCCTAAAAACTACGACTTTTCGAAAAATCCGTTTTTTACGTGTCTACGTAATCAGCCGTTTGATTAGTACCATTTTTATGCCTCTATTCCCATTTTACGCCTTAAAAGTACGAATTTGAAAAAAAAATACTTTTCTATTATGTCTCTACTCAATCAGAGGAATGTACACACCAAATTTCGTGTTTCTAGCTGTTTCGTGTTTTTAGTCGTTTAATAGGTACCATTTGTATTCATTTCACTTTATGGAGTACGTTTTTTGTTGTAGGGGGAATGCGCATACCCAATATCAAGTAAGTACAAGCAGACCTATTGAAAAAATATGCTTAAATACTGTAAAATATAAGGGGTTATTATGGGTATTTTGAGGGAATTTTTTTTCCTTTGGGCCGATTTCGCCCAGTTTCAATATCAACCAATATACGACTATAAGACGCATTTATTGAAAATTTGGTCGTCCTAGCTCCTTTCGTATAGATGCTAGCGTGCTTTCAACAGACGGACGGACAAGGCTAGATCGTCTTAGAATTTTATGACGATCATATATATATATGTGTATATATATATATATATATTATAGGTCGATATTTCAAGGTGTTCCAAACGGAATGACAAAGTTAGTATACCCCCATCCTGGAGGTCGAGGGTATAAAAACACAAGCCATATTTATTCATTACCTTGCACACATTTTAAAAAATTAAATTTAATTAAATTAAATTAAAATTGTCGACTCAAGGAATCTATTGTGTTAAAAATTGTCTTCAAGACTTCAAGACAATCAACTTCAATATGTGAGAAAATTTTGATAAAACTATTATTTCATTATTATAAAATAAATTTTTATAAAATTTTGCTAAGTTGCATAAGTCTATCGATGAAAGAAGTTTTTCGGCGATGCGTCGAATTAAATGTTAGCTAAGATCCACCATGAACTAAGATCGATTTTTAAATTTTCCAAATGGAAATAAAAATGGATAATCTTACGCTAGACCTCGGATTTTTTGCATATCTTAGGCATCGCTACACACATGGTTATACTTCTTCTCTAATCTATATATATAAACCAATGTGCGTCTATGTGTTGCGTATAGGACGCCAAACCGGTGGACCGATTCGCCTGAAAATTTTACTGTATCTATCTTCTGGACAGAGGACGGTTCCTGGATATTCTAGGTCATGATGGGGGGTACCCACACAAAAAAATATTTTAAAACTATCACAAAAGGCATTGATTCGCACTGCAGCTAACTTGTGGACAAGAGATGGTTCCAGGATATACTAGGTCATTATACGAAAGTGAGGCGTGGCACCGCCCTCACAAACTATATTTTAAGACTATCATTAAACACATTCCGAAGTGCGGATTCTCTTGAAAAGTTTATTGTGACTAACTTCTGAACAGAGGATAGTTTCTGAATGGTGACTATACAACGGTCATGATACAAATGGACGTGAGACTGCCCACACCAACTATATATTACAATTATCACAAAACACGTAACGAATGGCGGATTCTCCTGAAAATTTTACTAGACTGTGGAAAAGGGATGTCTTCTGGCTATAATAGGGGATGGGCATGACACCGCTCACAAAAACTATATTTTATTCACTTGAATATTTTATTGTAACGAATAGAGGACGACCTTGACTATAATAGGTCGTGCTACAAAAAGAGACGCGGCTTCACCCAAACCAGAGTTACAAGCCGAACCAGAATTATCGGCGACGGCGCTGCCCAAAATGGGTCGGCGGCTTTTGGCTCATTTGCCGTCTCGTTCTGTCATTCGATCACCTCTATTTATTTGACAATTTTGGGTTTTAATACCTTTTCTTTTATTTTTTGGCAAGTAATTCATTATTCGTAAATATTAGCCAATATTCTCATAATTTCATATTATTATTCCATACAATTATTTGTTTGGAGTGGGAATCCATTCCTAAAATTTATAATATGGGTGAATTTAATAAATATGAGGCTTATTTGACCAGACATCTTGAATATCAAAATCCTTCCAAAGATGAAAAAGCTCTACCTACTTTGACACATTTTGTTTTTTATAGGAACACATGGCCACGCATACCGGAATTGACTTATATAAATGCGACTTTCAAATCAAAATACAATCATTCAACTTTCTATAGACGTCATCATTTAGTGGGATCCCAAATTCAAAGAAAGATCCATATATATCACAGCAGTTGGTTGTCTATGTCGGCACTTATATTTTCTCTTGTAATTTTCGACTTTTGTAAATTTCGTCTTCACGGCGGCGTGATTGAAGTCGATATGAGCAGATGAAATCGGCGGCGTGGTTGAAGTTGATGTGAGCCGATGAAATCGGCGGCGGCGCGGCTCGTGCGGAAACATGCGGCGGCGGCTTGTCGGCTTAAAATCGGTCGGCTTGTATCTCTGACTCAAACAACAATATTATAAAATAACACGTCATGACATTTTCTAAATATATAAATGTGTTTAAATATCGATCACAAAAAGTTAACCGACAAATAAGAAAAAGTGACAATTCTGACCGCTCTCTCTTCATTTGGTTTGGACGCCAGCGAATTTTCTCGCCGCCGCCGCCAGCGTGTTTGATTGGGTTTAGACTCTAAGGGTTTGGTTCTTAAATATAAGAGGTCATGGTATGAACAATTGGCGCGTCTACTCATACTCGAACCAAGCAAGGTGTTCTAGTAAATGGGTATCAAAATGTCTACGCTTCATATGCATTGGGCCGTGTTATAAACACGTAACCCAAACAATGCAGAATGTTATTATTTGATAATGTTATTAGTTAACGTGAGAGAACCCAGTTTAAAATTTAAGAGCAGTTGAGAGAGGCGTGTCGGAAACTGGGAGACCACATAAATGTATGCTTCTGTCAGCTGTCATCCTCTCCAGATACGAACTTTGTTTGCGATAATATTAAGAACTGTGGGGAAAGACCTGTGGGAAAATTCAAAGAGGATATGAGTGAGGACATTTTGCATCATTATCGCACCGTTACTATTCTATATCATTTGCGATTAACATTTTCAACGATATGCTGATAAAAATTTAAGACATATGCCTAGCCATCAGCAACTCTTAATCAACTTGGAATGGTGGTGCCTGAACGTTCTATCATTGACATTACTGAACGAGATTTGCTAAGAGAACGGCAATTCAATGTTGAAGACTTGCGTTTGTTTGTCGCAAAAAAAAAACCTCTATATATATAGATATATATACATATATATATATATATACGGCCTTTTTTTCGATGCACCAGGAGGCACAGTAAAAACCTTTCTCATCAGTTTGCTAATAGCGCACATCCGCTCTCAAGATGGGATATTAGCGCTCTGAAAAATCAGAAACTCAGATTGAGCTTCCACTACACTTCTACAAAAGTCGGAATATTATAATTTTAAAATATTTATCAAATCGACTTTTTTGTAGACCCCGTCTAAATCTATGTTGTTATTTTTAATGTAATAAAAAATAATTTATTTATTTCATATAAAGCTTGTTATAATTCTTATTTCATTTCACTTTCAGTTCATCCCTAAAAAAGATGAGGCTAATAACCCTGCTAACTATCGACCGATCGCGATTTGCTCAGCTCTTTCGAAGGTTATGGAGAGTATGGTTAACCACCATCTTGTGAGGTATTTAGAAATTAATGACTTATTTAATGATCGACAGTATGGCTTCCGTAGGAATCGATCTACGGGAGACCTGATGACACTGCTATTCGAAAAGTGGAATCGATATCTAGAGCAACGACCTTACTCTCACCAAGCTGGTGAATAAGCTTGGTGAGAGTAAGGTCGTTGCTCTAGATATCTCCAAGGCCATTGATAGAGTTTGGCACGGCGCACTCATATCAAAGCTTATCGCTTTTGGTGTTGGTAGTGACTTCTCTCGATTTATATCTAGCTTCCTCAGAGATCGCACTATACGTATTGTTGTAGATGGGTTCTCATCCACAGGAGTACCACAGGGCTCTGTCCTTTCCCCCTCCCTTTTTCTTATTTTCATCGACGACCTCTTGAATCGGGCTGTAATATTTTATTTAAAATATTTTTTAATAAAAGCTATAGCCCTCCCCAGCAGAAATCTATTGCTACGCCCCTGATCGCGAGCCCAACTTATTTTACTTTTTATAAAGTTCACGATATATCGAATAGTTTAATGTACGCAAATTGTTTAAATATTAAGCTTATTTCTCAGTACGAATCAGTTTTCATTTACAAAATCAATTGTTTATTTTTGTCAAAATCGGCCTTTGTGATCTAAGTAGCCATATCCTTTTGTGCTCTTCTCAAAGCTGTCAATGTCAAATTGTGACCTTATCTGCTATATACATACATACGAACAAAGTTTCCAACGAATATTGATTATCTAATAATTAAATCTTTATATGTCCAACTTAAGTTTAATTTTAATTTAGCCGTTTGTCGCACTTTCCTTGTTAGGAGGAGATAGGGGCAAAATTGATTAATTCTTTTCAGTAATTTGCGGTTTTCTAAGGTAAATTGTGCCACATTGTCTGTGCAGCATCAAAAATGCGAAGGCGATGATGTCGTGTCCATGATTACTTAACACTTCATTGATTTATGCGCAGTTACTTTCACAATGCACAGAATAGCAAGCAGATTATTGTAGCGTTATCAGCATTTGCAGTGAAATATTAAATATACACACATACGCCGTAGCGTAGGAAAACTTCATCTAATTATACGCCAACACTATTGTTAGGAGGAGGTAGGGGCAAAATTGATGCATTCTTTTGAAATTTGCAATAAGGAATTTGTGGTTTTCAATAATAAATTGTATCCCTATATATAGCACACGTTCCTATTTCTCACTGTAGCCAAGAATAACAAGTAAGGAAAGGCTGAAGTCGGGCGGGACCGACTATATGATACCCTTCACTTTCTACGCCATTACGATTCAATTAGGTTAGGATTTTGGAAAGTGTCCTATATCATGGACCGCTGATACCCTTTTACACAATGTGGAAACATTCCAGCTGAAATATAACTGGTTTTGAACAAAATCTTATAAAATATATATATTCTAGATCTGAAAAGGTAAAATCGGCAACATTTGTATGATACCTATATATAAATTTGAACCCATTTCATCAAATATAAGGTGCGCTAAATTGTCAAATATATGGAAAATCTGTCAAAATATATGGTTTCGAGAGCGGAAAACGTCAAATCGGGAGCAACATTTGTATGGTGGCTATATCTGAATCGATCTAACCCAAGTTCACCATCGATGTTTCTAGTAGCAATATAATGCATTGTGCCAAATATGATTAAGGCGGTTGAGTTATGTGGTTTCTAGAGCTGACAAGGTCAAATCGGGACCGAAATTTGTATGGGAGCTATGTATAAATCTGAATCTGAAATAAATCCGATCTAACCACAGACGATTTTAGTTGTAATATAAGGTGTTGTGTCAAATATGAACAAAATCGGTTAAAATGTGTGGTTTCTAGAGCAGAAATAGTCAAATCAGCAGCGATATTTTTATGGCAGCTATATATTAATCTAAACCGATTTGGCACACTTTCACCACAGATGTTTATAGTTGAAATGTGAGCTGTTATGCCAAATTTCAAGAAAATGGGTTAAAAGATGTGACTTCTAGAACGGAAAAAGTCCAATCGGTAGAGACATTTGTATAGAATATATATATATATCTGAACCAATTTGACTCATTTCCCCAGAGATGTTTCTACTTCAAATATAAGGAGTTGTGCCAACTTTGCAGAAAATCTGTCAAAACGAGAGCCCAAAACGTCAAATCGGGAGCAACATTTGTATGGTGGCTATATCTAAATAGCGTCCGTCAGATTTTCTGTCTGCCTGTCCGGGCTATATGATACCACCCACCACCATTCTATCCCATTGCAATTAAGTTCGGTAAAAATTCAGTTCGAAGTTCCCTATAATGAATTCGCATGGGACCAGAAAATCAGTTCATTATATAGAAATTGCACGATACAGAAATTATATTTCTGCACTTTTTTAATTAATCAGTTATTTCAGTTTTGTGTACACTCTTCCATTAATCTTCCTCAACAAAACCTTATAATACCATATAACAAAACCATTATACAGAAAATGTTATTTTTCCACTTTTTTTAAAATATTCAGATATTTTAGTTTGGATTACACTCTTCCATTTTTCTTCCTCAACAAAACCTTCTAATACATTTAGAGATTTAAATACATTAGTCGGTACGTTACTCCTCATCATGAAGAAACGTATTCCAATGTAGGTAACGTGTTGTTGACAT
The DNA here is from genome assembly GCA_947397865.1 of Polietes domitor. Taxonomy (NCBI): domain Eukaryota; kingdom Metazoa; phylum Arthropoda; class Insecta; order Diptera; family Muscidae; genus Polietes; species Polietes domitor. The sequence continues at coordinate 124,680,171 of OX377618.1, read as the reverse complement.
CTGACAATTCTTCACCAGCCAGTTCTTCTTCATCATTATCTGAATCTCTTACTCTTTTTTTTGGCATTAGTATTAAAATATGTATGTATGCACATAAAATTAGTAAGTAAATACCTGGGATAGCGGGACCTCCACGACTTTCCAGAACACTGGTGAGAATATCTTCATCGGATGGGATGCCTGCACATCAATATCAACATTGACATAGTCTTCAAATGATGTATCAACGTTCGTTACTTCCCTAAATGAAGCCAAATCCGATAACGGAAGTATGCATGTCATCTTTCAAAAATCCTGCCTTTTTGAAACAGTTCGCAATTGTTTCGGGTTTTACATAGGCATTCCACACTGTGCTTAAACTTGAACAGACTTATTTTCCTCCATTTCTGTCAATATGTTCGTCAAAATTCGTTTTCTGTAAAGTTGTTTTTTGTTGTAGATAATGCCTTGGTCCATTGGTTGAAGTAACGAAGTCATGTTGGGAGGATAATATGCAACATTAATATTTTGCAGTTTATCTTTTAACTCCTTAGGATGCGCAGTGCAGTTATCAACAAAAAGTCAAACCTTCCTTTTTTGCGAGCTAAATTTGTTGTCCAGCTGTAAAATCCGTTTCGTAAAAATGCCACGTGGCATCACATCTAGGGATCTTATTCCTTTTAAGCATGTTGGTTTTTTGGCTTTTCCTATAACCCAGCAAACATTTTCGATCGCGTAAAGATAAGCTGCGATTCGCTGGGAAGATTGTTTCAATCGCGGAAGACTGTCATCTGGGAATAATATTCTGATCTTCACTCTAAAGCAGTTGTGCCCTCAACGCGATTCGCGTGGAAGGGTATTAATAGAACCACTTATAAGAATCACAGATGAATTAAGCAGAAGGGTCCCAAATGAATTTTCTAGAAGATGATCGGACGAATTAAGCAGAAGGGTAACAAATGAATTGCGTAGAAGATGGTCGGACGATTTGAACAGAAGGATAACAAATGAATTGCCTAGAAGATGATCGGACGAATTGCTGACGAGTTATAATCGGTGACCCAGCTAAACATGTTTGCGATTCCTATAAAAATACACCGTCGACGAAAACTGAAACAGCATTGTATATTTTGCCTCGAGAGATAAATTTGTTTTCTTCTCGTGTTAAAATATTCAATATTTATGTATTATTTGCAGTGTTCAATATTCAATTTATTAAAAATATTTCAGCATCTTGAACAAGAAATTAAATGTAATTCATTAATTATAAATTGTCTGAAACATAAACATAATAGGAAATATTTTATATTAGAATTTTTTAAATGTTATTTTATATTAAAAAACAAATTAAAAAAACTATGACACTTTCTGTCGTTTTTTACGCGATCTTGGGCATGGACAATATGTTGTTGCAACACGGAGTTTATCCTAGATTCGTCGAAATTTGAAAATTTTTGATGAACAGTGTCTACAACAGAATTTAAGGAAACGTTAAATTTATAAAGTGTTGTTATAAGCTTCATTAAATACATATCTCTAATAACTGAAACGAAGGTCAATTTTTGAATACTTGGATTTTCTTTCTCGTCTGAAATGGTTTCTAATTTTGCAGTAAAATCATGAAAACACGAAAATTACATAGAAAAATTTGGACACTTTCTTGAATTTCGGACAAAGTTTATGAAAAATACAAACAAACGAATTGTGCCTATTTCAAGATTGTGTTATGCTAATTTCGCCACTTCTTGACATTTGACTAGAGCAATATCTTATGAACTTTAAATTGTGTATTTCAATACAAGTTTGGAAATTTAATAAGAAATCCTTTAGTAATTTTAAAAAGTGTAAATAAGAATCACTATGATATCATAATGAAATCTAAAAACATTCTTAAAAAAACCAGTAAGGAAAGGCTAAAGTCGGGCGGGGCTGACTATATGATACACTCCACTTTCTATCAGAATACAATTCAATTCGGAAAAAAGTGAAAACGGGAAGAATTTTTGAATGTTTCCTAATCATAGGCTAATATGTCCTGGCTCAATTTGTCAAATAGAGAAGAATATCTGTATCAGGGCGATATCCAAACATGGAATGAAGTGACCCATTTCACAATAGGTTCTTCCAGTTCTCAGTATGAAGTAATTCGGTGAAAATTTCGTGGTTTCTGGTGCGGAAAAATCAAGCCGGAAGCGAAATTTGTATATAAATCTGAACCGATCTGACTCGTTTTCATCCTGGGTGTTTCTCATGGAAATATAAGATATTTTGCCAAATTTGAAGAAAATCTGTTAAAATATGTGGTTTCTACAGCAGAAAAAGTCAAATCGGGAGTGAAATTCGTATGGGGGCTATATCTAAATCTGAACCGATCTGGCTCATTTTCAACGTGGGTGTTTCTAGTTGAAATGTAAGATGTTTTGCCAATTTTGAAGAACATCTGTCTACAGCAGAAAAAGTCAAATCGGGAGTGAAATTCGTATGGGGGCTATATCTAAATCTGAACCGATTTTCTTCAAATTAAATAGCGTCCTTATCCCGAAAAACTTTGCTGTGCAAAGTTTCATTTGGTTCTGGCTGCAATTGCGACCTGTACTTTGACTACAAGAATACATGGACAGACGGACGGACGGACATTGTTAAATCGATTCAAAAAGTGATTCTAAGTCTATCGGTATAATTAACAATGGGTCTATCTCGCTTCCTTTTGGGTGTTACAAACAAATGCACAAAGACATAATACTCTCGTGAAGTGTATAAAAAACAAAAATTTAGCTTGATGCTAACCCTCTGGACAAATTTGTAGTATATCTAATTGGAATGAAATCATTGAAAATTAATTTACCTCTAAATTAATAATTATGTACAAATCTACTGGCGAGATGAAATTCTTCGTTTCTGCGAAAAAGTAGTACTCATGCAAAAGAAAGTACAATACTTTAATTTTTAAATAAAATACAATTTGCATTTTTAAATTTCTTTCAATTCAAACGAATGATATAACACACTCTGAGTATAGAAATCGGGTGGGCCATTTGTATAAGGGCTATATCAAAACATCGACCCATATATTCCACTTCCACAACAGATGTTCAAATATAATATGGTGTGGCTATTCGTATATTCCGTTTGCAATGCGAGGTTTGTAACATTTGCGATGCGACATTTTTATGGAGCTGTATCTAAATCTGAACCGATGTGACCTATTTTCATCACATGAAACAACAACGGTTTCTGTTACTTCTAAATGTTTTGGGAGTTTGTAATGGTAATACAAATTCATTTCGACAAACGAAGAAATCTGTTTGATATATGTAAACATATTTCTCTTTGTTCATCTACAACAACTGATGACATGTTTACCGCAAACAAACTAATTGTTCCCACAAAAGAAACTCAAAAACGATGTTCACGTGTCTAAAAGTTCGTTTCTACGTAATGCATTTTTTTCTGCGTGTAGGTCTCTATTTTAAAATCTACTTTAAAGTTGCGAAACAATAAGAAATGAGTTTCATTTCATCGAGTACAAAAAAAGCTTAATTTGTTATTCGAATTTATACATATTTAAGATCATAAAAATGAAGAAACATTTCCCAATATTTTTATATAATCGGAATATGCGTATAAAGATTTTGAGTAAACAGTCCCCCGGCGTGGAGTTGAAACTGGGAGTAATTTTGATTGGCCAGCATTTTTGACATCTCATGACCTCAGCTTTTTCTTTTTGGTTACCAGTCCCGTGTTGTATGGAACTCAACTGGAAGTAGTTTCGGCTACGAAGTCTGACCGGAGACTTAATTCTGGTACCACGGGTAGTCAGGAGCCCCTAGGACTTGTCCTAGCCTGGCTAATGGAGCGGCCCCTTGGGAGGCATCGTGGTGCCTGTGATTTGGACCCAAATCGCGGGTAAAGCAATGACTCAATGTGGAGTTGCATTCAACCGGGTGCTGTGGCCCATAGAACAGCAGAGGTTTTAGATAGGCCTCGGCCCCTCACCAAGGGGAAGGATATGCCCATATAGTGTATCCTTGAATTGTACTAGCTAGATTTTGGGCTACGGCGTTGGCTGTCGCATCATAATGTCTCAGTGTGTTAGCACACCATGGGTAAAGCCTTCACGGCAAGACTTACGCAAAAATTAGACTTATCACCATTCACACTGTTAAAGAGTTTGCAGTCTGCTAAAATCGGCTGCTGTTAATTAAAATAGATAAGCGTTCCTTTTATTGTAGCTTGGGACAATATGCGTATCATTAAAAATAATTTCGCAATATCTTTCCGTGGTAAAAAATAAATATAATAATAACTTCTATTCCAAATAGTTTTGTTAATATGTATATCGATCATTCCATGTCAAAGCGAACACCTTTTTTACATCACCATTTCCGATTTCGTTGAAACTTTGTACGATAACTAAATTTTTTAAAATATTTGATTCGTAGCAGACGAAAAATACCGATTTTTTTTTTTCAAAATATATGACCAATTGAAAATTGCGAAAATCAAGAAAAACGTGCCGTATTTATGATTTTTCTTCTTTTTTGTATTTTTCACTATGAAAACACCAACCTAAAATTTCAGAAAAAATATAGGCATATTCCCTGATGGATTCTAAACACACCCTGAAAATTTCAGCTTGGAGAAATAACGGGTTGTATTTTCAAAAAAACATTTACTAAATGTTGTCGCCCGAAAAAAGTATTTTCTGAACGATTGTTTAAAATAAAATAAGTCATCATTCTTTGAATTGTGCCCACCCGTTTTCTAACTACACTATTTTCAATGTTCATACCTCGGCACGATTTTCTAGATTTTTTAATTTTCAAATGGTCCTATCTTTTGAAAAAAATCGGGTTTTCTTTCTTAATACGTGTAAAATATTTTTAACAGTAGAATATGTCTGCGAAAAATCGTTAAAATCGGAGTCGTGGTCGTATTTATTTTTATCGAAAATCGTTTTTACGAAAATCGTACATATGCTTAAAGTTTTTCTACATTGCTAAAAACAGCAAACAGCTGTTTACCATCTCAGCAGATAAGCAAATCTGCTGTCTCTTTTTCAGCAGAAAATCTGCTCTTTCAGTAGACTTTTTGCTTTCTTTTACTGACAAATTCCTTTGAGTGATAGATGGATTAATGAAATACAATTTTGCCGATGAAAGTATCAAAATATTTCTCGAAGATCCTGGTAATAAAATATGAATGGTTACCAAACGCTCACGTAGTCACACATAATCAAATTAACGTCATATATCATTGCGCCATAGACTGACTTTATTTTTTTGTAAAACTAGACACACGGCCCTGCACAGTGTTGTTATTATGAGTAACAGAAATACGTTTGAAAAAATGCATTATATAGAGACAAAAACCTATGTGATTCAATTTTACACATGCACAATTTTTTCATTGTAAAGAGAAATTCATTGTATGGGAATTTTTTATAAGGAGATAAACTTGGAACGAAAAGGCTGTGTTTTTGAAATCAATTCATTATAGGGAGAGCTTCATTGTATAAACATTAAATATAAACATTAATTAAAACCTGTCGGCAATTTGTAGCGGCGTGGTTTCGGTGGATCTGGCTAACATCAATCCAGGGAAAATTGTACATTCTCGCTGGCTCACCAATTATTACAATTGTATTGGCTATATTATTACGATTGTATGTAACAGCGGAAAATCTAGATGAAAATTTGAGAATTCTGGTTGAATTTATAATTAAATGTTGTGTTAATATCAAGTATTACAGGACAAAAAGGGATAAAAATGGTACCAACTAAAGTATTACAGCTAGAAACGTGAAATTTGGTATGTAAATTCCTCTGGCCATATAAAAACGAAGTAAAAATGGATTTTTTCGAAATTTTTACTGTTAAGTGACGAGCGGGACAAAAAGGGATAAAAATGGTACCAACTAAAGTATTACAGCTAGAAACGTGAAATTTGGTATGTAAATTCCTCTGACCATATAGAAACGAAGTAAAATTGGATTTTTCGAAATTTGTACTTTTAAGGGACGAGCGGGACAAAAAGGGATAAAAATGGTACCAACTAAAGTATTACAGCTAGAAACGTGAATTTTGGTATGTAAATTCCTCTGGCCATATCGAAACGAAGTAAAATTGGATTTTTCGAAATTTGTACTTTTAAGGGACGAGCGGGACAACAAGGGATAAAAATGGTACCAACTAAAGTATTACAGCTAGAAACGTGAAATTTGGTATGTAAATTCCTCTGACCATATAGAAACGAAGTAAAATTGTATTTTTCGAAATTTGTACTTTTAAGGGACGAGCGGGACAAAAATGGTACCAACTAAAGTATTACAGTTAGAAACGTGAAATTTGGTATGTAAATTCCTCTGACCATATAGAAACGAAGTAAAATTGGATTTTTCGAAATTTGTACTTTTAAAGGGACAAAAAGGGATAAAAATGGTACCAACTAAAGTATTACAGCTAGAAACGTGAAATTTGGTATGTAAATTCCTCTGACCATATAGAAACGAAGTAAAATTGGATTTTTCGAAATTTGTACTTTTAAGTGACGAGCGGGACAAAAAGGGATAAAAATGGTACCAAATAAAGTATTACAGCTAGAAACGTGAAATTTGGTATGTAAATTCCTCTGACCATATAGAAACGAAGTAAAATTGGATTTTTCGAAATTTGTACTTTTAAGGGACGAGCGGGACAAAAATGGTACCAACTAAAGTATTACAGTTAGAAACGTGAAAGTTGGTATGTAAGTTCCTCTGACCATATAGAAACGAAGTAAAATTGGATTTTTCGAAATTCGTACTATTAAAGGGACAAAAAGGGATAAAAATGGTACCAGCTAAAGTATTACAGCTAGAAACGTGAAATTTGGTATGTAAATTCCTCTGACCATATAGAAACGAAGTAAAATTGGATTTTTCGAAATTTGTACTTTTAAGGGGCGAGCGGGACAAAAAGGGATAAAACTGGTACCAATTTTAGTATTACAGCTAGAATCGTGATATTTAGTGTGTAAATTCCTCTGACCATATAGCAGTGCAGTAGTTTGATTTTTCGAAATTTGTACTTCTAAGGGGTGCGCGGTACGAAAAGGGATAAAAATGCTGTACAATCATGTAAAGGGGAATGAATGTGTTACCAAATAAAGTACATATTTTTAGGGGAAGCAAAAACACATGTTACCTATAGTGATTTTTCAAAATGTGTACTTTTTGGGAAAGAGGTGCAAAAAGTTATAAACTGGCTGGCTGAATCTAGAAACATGAGATCGAGGATATAAATGGTTGTAATTTTTTGTTCAAAACTTGATAGAAAACTATACATACGAAGTAGTTCAGCTAAAATAGTGCATATCGACAAGCTAATAGGATGTTTCCAAATTACTATTTTAGATTTATCTATATCCACCAAAAATTAAATAAATACTATCCAAAAAAGAAAAGGATAAAATTAACGAATAACTTGCTTTGTCGCGTGCGAAGCAGCGGGTACTGCTAGTTTATATATATGAAAAGGCACGTTGGGCCAAGCTCAACAACTTTTTCCGGCATTTCAATTGGAAACTTTGCTTTCTAAACGGCGATGTAGATGCTGCGGCTGAAATGATCGAAAATATTATCCTGATTGGAATGAAATCTCCAACTAATGTTATTTCGCTTAAACCATCTAACAAAAGTTGGTTTAACCAGACATGCAGACTACTGTCAGATCCAAAGAGGAAGCGTTCAAGAAATGGCGTTTGAATAAAAAAGCCACCAATGATCTGCTACGCAACCATGTGAGCCAGGGTAATTAGACGTGCAAAGTTTCTGTACGAACAACGCCTTCGTGCTAAAGTTCTTTCTTCTCCCAGCTTTTGGTCATTTCTAAAAAGAGAAAAGGATAAATCTTCATCAATCCCAACTCTTGTAAAGATGACCAGATACCTAAAGCTAACCTATTGGCTGAAATGAATTCAATTCATTTGAAATGAAATCTCGACGTAAATAAATCCCTGGGCCCGGATGGCATTTCAGCACTTGTCCTATGTAAGCAGGCTTTTCCCCTGCTTTAACCCTATAATGAGTTAAAATTAACTAAAATTTAGGAAACCAAGTACATTTTACTAAATATAAGTATAATTTTGCTGAAATTTTCCTAAAACTAAGTAAATTTTTTCTAAATCTTAGTAAAATTTTGGTGAAAATATCCTAAAACTAATTAAATGATTACTGAAATTAAAATAAGTTCAATTTAACTAAAAAATCAAACAAATAGTTTTGCTTCAGAGTATGCAAAACTGATACAAAAAATGACAACATGAAATATTTCTCAAAAGTTTCATGTTACCTCTGCCATAAGGAGTTGAGCTATTACTCCATGATTGTTGCGAAGGCAAGATAGGCGCCTTCGCAGTGGTTGTTTAGAATAATTCATAAATTATTTGAGAAATAAGTCTCTGCAAACGAACGAGAATTGCTTCTTAGATTACTATTCAAGAATTTGTAAACAATTTCAAATGTTTTTTATAAGTTCATTAATACCTAAATGTATGAAGAACTCGGCATAAATTTCTGTAAACATATTAACTCACTTTTAGGAAAAAAAAACAAATTTTTAAGTTAAAATTTTCTAAATGGATTTTTTTCCATACAAAAAATTTCAGATTATTTTCTCACTTAAAACCTTGGAAATATTCTTCCACATAAGTTTGAATTTACTCAATTGTAAGAATTTTTATTAGATCCAAAGAAATGATTTTAAGTAAATCTACTACCCTTTTTCTAGTAAATGAAATATTTACTATGGCTTTGAAACTTTACTCATACAAATTTAATTTTCCAACTTTTTGGGAAAGTTTTACTGAAGCGTTTGGAAACCACTGATATTGTATTGCCAGGATCTTCGAGAAATATTTTGATACATTCGTCCGACAGACATTGTCGGCAAAATTGCATTTCAGTAATCCATTTATCACTACACTCAAAGGAATATGTCAGTAAAAGAAAGCAGAAAGTCTACCGAAAGAGCAGATTTTCTGCTGTTAAAAAAGAGACAGCAGATTTGTATATGCTGAGATGGTAAACAGTGTTTGCTGTTTTAGCATTATATATAAAATAAAATTCTATAAAAGAAAATTCGAGCTAAACTCGTTCATAACTATTTATCTATTTTTATATTTTAATTAACAACAGCCAATTTTAGCAGGCTGCAAACTCTTTAGCAGTGTGAATGTTGAAATAAGAATAAGATTTATTGTAAACTCCATAGCTTTTTTCATGAAATCTTGGCAATGTTGTATAGAAAACGCATTTTCTGTGATGTACACGGCGAATTTAAAGATTCCAGCTTCTATATACTTTTCACAATTTTTGACTTTACAACCACCACTTTTCCTATTTTAGCTTCATAACTGGGGAATCAAAATGCTATTACGCGAAATGATGGAATTTGATAGTACGATATGCCCTAAATCTAGAAAAATGTTTTAAACAAAATCGTTGTAGCGAATTATAACCTTCGGTTTTATGCTGCTCCATTGTTGAACTATTTTATTTCTATTATTTTTATGTTCCTAGCCACTTATGCAGTCACAAACTAACGTACGAGGGGATATCCAAATCAGAAAATAAAAAAATGGCTTTAGAAAAAAATCTTTTCCAAATTTATATGACAGATGACATCCAAATCTGAGAATAGTTTGGCACCAAAAACTCACTTTCTAGAAAATGGTTCATAACCACTTTTGGTTATAAGCCCTCGATATATATTTTGAAGTAATATTACACAAAAAACGATCAAATTCCTCGGCGATAAACCCATCAGTCCCGCATTTCTTTGATAAATGCAGAAAATTGGATATGCTTTTTGATGAAGTATGGGTCTAAATAGGATGGCTAAAGAGTTTTGGAGTTTTTAATTTATATAGGACATGAGTAACAGGATGTTTACTCAAAATCTTTATACGCATATTCCGATTAAATAAAAAATATTTGGAAATGTTTCTTGATTTTTATAATCTTAAATATGTATAAATTCGAATAACAAATACAGTATTTGTATTCTATGAAATGCAAGAAGAAACAACTAGACATTTTAATTCCAAAAATATATAATACTTGTTATATATGTACAAAAAATACTAACTCTGAAAAATATTTGACATAAGTGATAAATATAACAAAAATTTTAGTAAGTTAAAACTCGTTTCTTATTGTTTCGCAACTTTAAAGTAGATTTTAAAATAGAGACCTACACGCAGAGAAGAAAATGTATTTCGTAGAAACGAAATTTTAGACACGTGAACATTTGTTTGCGGTAAACATGTCATCAGTTGTTGTAAATGAACAAAGAGAAATAAGTATATGTATATCAAACAGTTTTCTTCGTTTATCGAAATGGATTTGTATAATAATTGCAAACTCCCAAAACATTGGAAGTAACAGAAACGTTGTTGTTGCATTTGTGATGAAAATAGGACACATCGGTTCAGATTTAGATAAAGCTCCATAAAAATGTCCAATCGCAAATGTTACATCTTAACGCTCTACAAGCATCAAGCAAATTATTTGCTTTTATTAAGAATATTTTAGATTTCATTATGATATCATAGTGATTCTTATCTACACTTTTTTAAAATTACTAAAATATTTTGGTATTAAATTTCCAAACTTTTATTGCAGTACACAATTAAAAGTTCATATGATATAGCTCTAGTCGAATGTCAAGAAGTGGTATCGGCTAATAAAAATGAAAATTTTCGGAACATTTTGTTGTCCATTAGCGAAATTAGCACTACACAATCTTGAAATTGGCACAATTCGTTTAGTTTGGTTGTATTTTTCATAATCTTTGTCCGAAATTCAAGAAAGTGTCCAAGATTTTTTATGTAATTTTCGTGTTTTCATGATTTTACTACAAAAATACCATTTCAGACGAGTTTGAACCCCCAAACCCCCCCCCTGCGCACGACCCTGTATGTAAGTGCTCTTTGACGCTTGCCCGTCCACTTAGCAATCTTTTTAAACTTGCATACCGTGCAGGGGATTTCCCAGCTCCTTGGAAGTTTGTGAACATCCAGCCCGTCCCTAAAAGAGGTGAGGCTAATAACCCTGCTAACTACCACCCGATTGCGATTTACTCTGCGCTCTCGAAGGTTGTGGAGAGTATGGTAAATCACCATCTTGTGAGGTATTTAGAAACTAATGACTAATGACGTAGGAATCGATCTACGGGAGACCTGATGACACTGCTCTCCGAAAAGTGGAATCGATCCATCCACCAGCTTGTTGAGAGTAATGTCGTTGCTCTAGATATCTCCAAGGCCTTTGATAGAGTGTGGCACGGCGCACTCATATCAAAGCTTATCGCTTTTGGTGTTGGTAGTGATTTCTCTCGATTTATATCGAGCTTCCTCAGAGATCGTACTATGCGTGTTGTTGTAGATGGGTTCACATCCGACGAGCATAGGTTAACCGCCGGAGTACCACAGAGCTCTGTCCTTTCCCCCTCCCTTTTTCTTATTTTCATCGACGACCACTTGGATCGGACTTCGAATCCGATATACTCATTTGCGGATGACAGCAACCTCTGCCGTTCATACTCATTCGATCATAGACCATAGAAATTGAGGACAAAAGGCGATTGATGGATGAGTCACACAGCCAGGATTTACTGATCATTTCCGAATGGGCTCAAGTAAATGGAGTAGATTTTAATGCACGTAAGACCCAGTGCTCCTTGTTGTCTCATAAGCGCTGATCCAACGGTGTCGTCGATTTCAATGAACGTAGATATGGATCAATCAGATACTCTTGATGTTCTAGGCATGAAAATACAATGCGGTGTTCGTTGGACAAAACATGTATTTGAAGTGTCGAAAGAAGCATTCAAGTGGCTTCTTAAACCGGTGTAAGAAATACTTCACTCCTTCTGATCTTCTCAATATCTACACTACCTACATCAGACCAAAGATGGAATATAACTCCCATATATGGTCGGGTGCTCCAGCTTCATCACTGGAGCTACTTGATGGTGTTGATAGGAGATGGTAGGATATCCAATTATATTGTTTCCCTTGAACATCGTCGTAATGTGGGTTGTGTGTCTTTGTTCTATCGATACTTTCACGGTGTTCGTTCTTCTGATATTCGTGATCTTATTCCGCCCGTGAGGCTTTATTATTTCATATCTAAAAACGTTAAAACCTGTCTCATTTGTTATCCCTTCACTAGGGTATTATATATTTGCTTGTAACATCCAAAAGGAAAGGAGATAGACCCATCGTTTATTATACAGATTGGCTTAGAATCACTTTCTTAGTCGATTTATCAATGTCCGTCCGTTCATCTATTTTTGTAATCAAAGTACAGGTCGTAATTATTGTCCGATCCTATTTAAGATATTCATTTTGAAGTAAATCGGTTCAGATTTAGATATAGCCACCATACAAATGTTGCTCGCGATTTGACGGTTTGCGCTCTCGAAACAATATGTTTTGACAGATTTTCGTCAAATTTGGCACAACACCTTTGAAATAGAAACATTTCTGGGAAATGAGTCGAATTGGTTCAGATTCTATACAAATGTCTCTACCGATTTGACTTTTTCCGCTCTAGAAGCCACATCTTTTAACCGATTTTCTTGAAATTTGGCTTAACAGCTCACATTTCAACAATAAAAATCTGTGGTGAAAGTGTGCCAGATCGGTTCAGATTTATATATAGCTCCCATAAAAATTTCGCCGATTTTACTTTTTCTGCTCCAGAAAACACACATTTTATAAGATTTTGTTCAGAACAAGTTATATTTCATTGTGTAAAAGGGTATCATCGGTACATGATATAACACACTTTCCAAAATCCTCACCTAATTGAATTGTAATGGCGTAGAACGTAAAGGGTATCATATAGTCGGCCTCGTCCGACTTTAGCCATTCTTTACTTTTTTTTGGCAAAAATGTATCTAAATTTTTTCATCCACAATGAAATGTTTTAGGCCACCACAAAATGTAATAAAACGAAAAATTAATATGGTCAATTATGTTTTTCCGTTTCCAACGGAAACGTACAAGAAGAAAATCACTATGACACTATCACTACGGCCATAAGCCGCATGCGCGTTCCGTAAGCATTTTTTGTTGCCGACTCAACAGCAGAGCGTTCGTTAGAACTTATTGTTGCAATATTGTTTTCGGATTGCATTTTAACTCCCCCAAATAAATGCGTCGTACATCGGACAGTTGGGCGCTGTCATACCTAATACTAATTACATGTCTTCGTTCAATGCCTCATTGTGAATTTTTAGACATGTCATCTTTTTATTTGTTTCCCAAATCATTCGTTTACGAATCAGCCAAAACGGTTCAGCCGTTCTTATGTAATGCGATTACCAACGAACATCATTTCATTTTTATACCCTCCAACTCAAGGGTGGGGGTATACTAATTTTGTCATTCCGTTTGTAACACCTTGAAATATCGACCTGAGACCCTATAAAGTATAGATATTCTTGGTCGTCATAAAATTCTAAGACGATGTAGCCATGTCTGTCCGTCCGTCTGTTGAAAGCACACTAGCATCTAACGAAATGAGCTAGGACGTCCAAACGTTCCATAAATGCGTCTTATAGTCGTAGATCAGCTGGGATTACAACTTTTTTCCTCACAAGGACTGAAAATACCAACAATAACCCACAATATTTTAGAGTATTTAAGTATGTCTTTTTAATATGTCTGCTTGTACTGTACTCACTTGATATTGGGTATGATTGGGGTACAATGGGAACAGAGGGCTAAAAATAGTACCTACTAAACGTCTACGGCGTAGACATCTAAAATAACGAGATTTTAGAAAGTCGTACTCTTAAGGGGGTAAAATATTAAAAAGGGGATACAATAGGTACCAACCAAGTGGCCACAGCTGACTGCATAGACACGCAGAATAGAAAGATTTTTCTAAATTCATACTTTTTTCCATGCTTTATATAAGGTTACTTTCTATATATGTTTGTGTGCCACAAAATTTGAAATCAATTTTTGAAAGCTTTTTTCTCAACCAATTTTGCTCAAATTTTGCACACTTAATCATTTTCGATGACAATACAAGGAAATGGAAAAATTTGACCAATTGGACAAAGGGGCGTGGTACCTCCCATACAAACCACAAATTAAAAATCTATTATTTCTGCTCCTGATAACGGTATTTAAACAAAATTTGGTACGTCGGTTTGGTGTGCATGTTGTAAGTGCTGCTGCAAATATGGGCGGGATTGTACAAAGGGGCGTGGTACCTCCCATACAAACCACAAATTAAAAATCTATTATTTCTGCTCCTGATAACGGTATTTGAACAAAATTTGGTACGTCGGTTTGGTGTGGATTTTTTAAGTGCTGCTGCAAATATGGGCGGGATTGTACAAAGGGGCGTGGTACCTCCCATACAAACCACAAATTAAAAATCTATTATTTCTGCTCCTGATAACGGTATTTGAACAAAATTTGGTACGTCGGTTTGGTGTGGATTTTTTAAGTGCTGCTGAAAATATGGGCGGGATTGTACAAAGGGGCGTGGTACCTCCCATACAAACCACAAATTAAAAATCTATTATTTCTGCTCCTGATAACGGTATTTGAACAAAATTTGGTACGTCGGTTTGGTGTGCATTTTTTAAGTGCTGCTGCAAATATGAGCGGGAATGGACAAAGGGGCGTGGTACCTCCCATACAAACCACAAATTAAAAATCTATTATTTCTGCTCCTGATAACGCAGTAATTTTTCCTTCTACAAAAGATAACTAAAAAAGAATTTCTAGGCCCAATAGAATTCTGCTTGCATAAAGCATGGATTTGAAAAAAAAATTTTTTTTTGATTTACTAGTTTCTTTTACGGCAAAATCGGTTGAATCACGAAGTTAGGTTATCTTGCCCTGTGTACGTGAGAGATAATGGATTTTCAAAATTTGTACTTTTGGAATTAAAATAGGATGGAAATGCAACCAACCAAAGGGCTATAGCTAAAAATTCACCAACTATCCCCCAATATTTAGGATATTTAAGCTTTTTCGAAGAATTCTACCTTATATTTACTTTTTGAATTGACTTGAAATATTATTTTGATAAAAATATTATAAACATATTGGTAGCCTTGCCTTATAAGCGTAGATTGAAATAATTAAAATTTTATATTTATTTATAAAATATTTTTTCATTATTTTTGGTTTGGATATATTACAAACTAAAATTAATATTTTCCTGTAATGTCACTGCACTTCTACGAAAATAGATAGGCTCTGTGGAATGCCATCCATGGTGGAGGGTATATAAAGTTCGCCCCGGCCGAACTTACCTCCTTTCTTACTTGTTAATTTTATTCTATTTTTACAGATTCCATATAAATAACTTTCCTGGCCTCAGCACCTTAGTGGCATTATTGATGCAAGTCGGCAACATATTTATAATACTAATTTATAAACAAAAAAGCCAAAAATAAGCTTACAAAATTCACATTTATACTGAACCTATGTATGTTTATCTAATTGCCCAAGGAACATATGGACCCTCTTCAAAAGTTCCGCCATTGCTCAACGCAGAGTGGCAAAGTTCGATCAAAATCGCTGGTGAAATAACCAGAACGAAGTTCTGAACACACTTTTTCACATCCAACTCCTACTCCCCCAAACATCACAGTCTAGGAAACATGCAACATGTGGATGGCTGTGTATCATCACAGCCCTACAAATCAACAGTTGAGAGTCACCCCCATTCCATAAGAATGAACACTGTTGATTTGAGGCTCAACTTCGATGTACGTCTTACCGATCGTCTCGCCTTACCCGCGCCCTACAGATCCGGCCCTGCGTGATGTTGTTTTGGCTGGTGATTCCTTGGCCTTGAGTGGTTCTGCACAAGAAACTGCTGCTTTTGTTGTTGCTGGGACAGAATTTGTCCACACTTCACTGCTTGCGTCTGGTGTATGTCCGTACATACGCACGTGTGTATATGTATATGCACACAGCTCTGCTGTTGGGGTAGGTCGCGCTACACAGTAACTCGCGGCTCGCCAAGTAATTCTTGGGACAGAGCAAAAAACAAAACAAATGGAACGCACTTTAGCTTTATGTTATAATCCACTTTGGCCTATGTGGCTCTTTATTTTAATTGTTTCTTTTACAAAGATTAATAAGAAAATATAAACTTTAAACTTCACTTTAATTTATAACCACTTTGTTGTCTGTCTCTCTGCTCGATCAAATCACAATGACAGTAACCGCGATCCGTTCTGTCTTCTTTACCTTCGTTTGGTAGCGAGTAATTTGCATTCAGCAATAGAAGAGATAGAGAGAGGCAGACAACAAACAAGAAGTAGAATGGGGGTGATTTGCTCGCACACAGCCTGACGGTCAGAGATGGGCACCACAGTGATGGGCAAAAAGCGTACTGACCCGATACAGTCTGCACGCGAACAAACACGAAGCCGAAGGATGACACAAAAACGTCCGGTCAAATGATAGCAAAATTTTAGAGGATTGAAATTTATGACAGTTAATGGGGGGTTGATGACAGCTTAACGCCGAACACTGAATGCTGAGCACTGAGCAGTGAAAATCGCCACCGCAGAATGTATGCCACTGTTGTAAACCACATGCAACACGGAGGTGACACACAGACACACTCTAGCCGAGGACAGTGGGTGTGAACGCCTTTTGGCGGCCAAGGTTCATTCCCCCACAGCGCACTACTCACACTGCCTAGAGAGGACGCGAGGCATGCCGCGTTTTTAACAACTTCTTTGTTCTAATTTCGCTCACGTCTCTAATGAGAAGTTAATGTGGTGACCGGCCGATTTGGCTTCAGATATCCTGTGCGAGAAGGACAATAAAGGAGGGGTACGTACGCTCGACGTCTGTGTGTGATTTGCTTGTTTGCCCAGGAGCAGACACTACAATGACTTTCAGAAATCGTGAACGGGAGAAAGCGTTTGAAATGAACTTACATTGGAAGTATACGATTTATTATTTTATTACACGCTCGCTTTTTAGCAGCTATTTAATGCCCTACCTGTGTGATATGTTCGAAGGTGGTGTCACAAAGTAAATCTCTTATGTCCGAATTAACTGGACTATTTTATACTGCTTTCAACCACCATCTTTACCTAATTAACCCTGGAACATCTAAGAAAATATTATTATTGTTAGAGTTTAAGCGTATATTAACTTAGAAGATGATCTCTAACAGATATTCCGATCCGTGATGAGTAGAAGCAAAGGCTGGCTTGATTTGTATGGCCGGCCAACTTAACGGAAGCGTTAATTAGTGACCTAACCAATCGTTTTGTATCAAAGGTCTTTTGCATTTAAAAAAGTGTTATTACGTTTTTGCTTTCCTTTTCAGATAGTGGTTTACCTGAAGGTTGTATTTCTATAGCATAAAACTATATTCACGAGGTAGATCGATGATTCGTCATTTACAAATATTGTTAAACTTTTGTTCTTATTTATTCATTTCAAAAAGAATATTCTGCTTATAGCTGCCAACATCGAGTTAATTACTGAAATAATAAAACCTTCTAAGTCAAAAATGTAGCAATACTTTCTTAGTTGTACTCTCTTAATGTATTTTGGAAAATTTATTTAAAGTATACCTTAAGGATGTAAGGTTTTATGGCATGCGAGCGCATGTTGGGCAGATACTAATCTTAAGTTATTTATTTAAAATAATTTTGAACAAAAATTTCGAAAATAGTAAAAAAAATAAAATTTGTATTTGGGCGTGGCACTGACAATTTTCATTTAATTGTGGACTCAAATGATCACTGGTAACGATTTGTATTAACATATATACTAAAATAAGAAATTTATGACGCTTTTTCATTTCAACTTACATGAGAGGTAGGCGTGGTTGTTTTGGATCTAATTTGACGAAATAAGAGATATGTGCGATATTTCAAGGTCCTAGCTCTCTTCCTTCTGATTTCTGCCACAGCTTGTATGAAAATATTCCACTGTGCTGCGCCGTTCCTCTTGTCGTGGAACATATCGCATACAACTCCACATTACTTTGCATTCGTTCGTAATGTAAAAAGTAACCGGTTACCTTAACGTAACAGAGTCGCTGACTATTTTTCACCATCACTGTAACGTTTAATTCCTTTAAACGATGAACTTTCCAGGAGAGATCCTTTTAGTGAAAGTTAATTGAACTATTAGTCTTTGAATTCAGATGCGATTTGTGATTCCTACGGTACAGTTCGTTTGGTCGGTAAACATTCTCCAGTTCGTAGTTCCGCATTTAGTCAATCCGGTTACTCAAAAAGTATGAAATAATTTCAAGTGGAAACACTGTCAAGTAACATCATTTATTGTGATGAATGAAGTGTAATTTAAACGAACTGCAAAGCAAAAAGTGAAAGAACAATTGCAAAAAAAACATGGCCAAAATTATATCGACAATTAAGGCGACTTTGATGCGAGTCATCTTCAGTGCCCACTGCATTATAGCCATTTGGCAGGTGGTCAAGAAGAAGGGCGACATAATGTACTGGAGTCTCAGTTGTCCGCTGCTGCTGCTGCTCTTCGAGGGCATCTTCACCATATTCATAAAGAAGACTCAGGAATGGAGATGGTAAGTATTTTTTCGTTGGGAATATTCATAGTTATGTTTGAGGATGAACATAACTTTTCGAATTGTATTATGACTTTGGACGTTTTTTTTCTTCTCTAATATATAATATATATTCTTGATCGTCATAAAATTCTAACACGGTCCAGCCACGTCCGCCTGTTGAAAGTACGCTAGCATCTAAACGAAAGGAGCCAGGACGTCAAAATTTTGCTAGAATACGTCTAATAGTTGTAGATTTGTTGGAATAGAAAATGGCCGAAATCGGTCCAAAGGGAAAATTTTTCCCTAACAAGGGTAGAAAATACCCCAATAACCCCTAATATTTCGTGTATTTAAACACATTTTTTGTAGATTTCTGTTTTGTATATACTTGATATTTGGTATGCGTATTCCCTTATAACGCGGACCAAAAAGCGATTCCGATTTGTAGGTGGTGAAATGGGGCAAAAAAAAAGGATAAAAATGGTACCTATCAAACGACAATAGCTAGAATCCCGAAATTCGGTGTGTATATTCTTCTGATTGAGTATATATATAGAATTTTGATTTACTCGCGGAGGCAAAGTTGTAGCTCTTGTATATATATAAAATCAAAAAAACTTGATCTTCAAGGTCAAAATCGCAAAATTCTATTTTTTACCTTTTCCCCTGTTCAGGTCCATAGGTAGCAAACAGTTCAAAATTCAAGGAAACAAGCAACTACAAAAATGTACCCAAGATCTCAATAAACAACTTTCTAGACCATATGAACTTCCTAGGAATGATTCTTAACACCGTTGAGGTAGCAAAAATATATCCTGCAGCACTGTATCTGTTAATGGTCAGTCCGACTACAGTGCGTATGAGTGATATTATCCTTAATCAGCGGCACGTATAAGCTACCTACACACACCACAGCCCATGAGATTTGTTCGACGACATTTGCGATTTAGACCTTGAAGGTGAAGTTTTTTGATTTTATATGTTCACAATTTTTGTTCTTTATGACAAGAGCTACAACTTTTCCTCAGAGAGTAAATCGAAATTCCAAAAAATGACACAGTGGCCCATAAAAAAGTGAGTGACTTTGTGCAAAACTGGGAGACACGGGTCTTTTTTGGTCTTTTATCACGTAGTGATGTCCGTATATGGTTATTTCCATGACTTTAAAAATTAAATAAATTAATAATAATTAAATGTAATACAATACCAACTAAACAGCAGCACCTAAAATAATGAAATTCGGCGTATACATTCCTCTGACTACGTAGACACGGGAAATCAAAAGGTTTTTCCAAATTCGTACTTTCAAGGGATACAATGGGAACACAGGCATAAAAATGCGGTGTATTTTCTCGTTATGTGGTAAGTTCAATGTTTTTATAGTGTGAACGCGCACTATAAAATGTTTCATACTATTAGGGGGCGAAAAAAGATAAAGAAAACTCCCAAATTTCATGGTCCCAAATCTCGACTCTACTGATTGAATTTGGCAAAGAACTTTCCTATTAAGCATATTCTAAAAGATTTTGACAAACTGGCAGCTAAATTAAGCTGTGGATGCATTTAAAGCTTATAAATGCAAAAATAGTTGGTTATTTTATTGGGATGTATCTCGGGAACCATGTGTCACATTGAAATTTCGTTTATTTCGTAGAAAATAGGAGCTCTAAAAGTGTTATTACACCTTTGCTTTCCTTTTCAGTATTTATTTAGTATTGTAAATTTCCTACAGCATAAAACTATATTCGCGAGGCCGACCGATGCCTCGACATTTACAAATATTGTTAAACTATTATCTTATTTATTCATTTTAAAAATAATATTCTGCTATTGTAAACATTGATTTAATGACTGAGATGGTGAAACCTTCTAAGCCAAAAATACTACTATACTTTCTTCGTTGTTCTCTGTCAGGGCAGTGCCCAAGGGGGGGGGGGGGTTGGGGGGTTCAAACCCCACCCCCCAGAGAGGTTTCGAACTTATACTTTTTAAAACCTTCTAGACTTTCTGAAGCAATAAAATATAGAAATTTTAAGGTATTTTTAAAATAACCCGACTGAAATGGTAATTTTGCAGTAAATTCGTGAAAACACGAAAATTGCATAAAAAATCGTGGAATTGAATTTCGGACAAAGTTTATGAAAAATACAAGCAAACTAAACGAATTGTGCCAATTTCAAGATTGTGTAATGCTAATTTCGCTAATGGACACCAAATTCTTCCGAAAAGTTTCATTTTAATTAACCGATACCACTTCTTGACATTCGACTAGAGCAATATCTTACGAACTTTTAATTGTGTACTACAATAAAAGTTTGGAAATTTAATACCAAAATATTTTAGTAATTTTAAAAATGTGTAGATAAGAATCACTATGATATCATAATGAAATCTAGAAACATTCTTAATAAAAGCAAATAATTTGCTTGATGCTTGTAGATCGCTAAGATGTATCATTTGCGATGCGACATTTTTATGGAGCTGTATCTAAATCTAAACCGATGTGTCCTATTTTCATCACAGTTGCAACAACAATGGTTTTTGTTACTTCTAATGTTTTGGGAGTTTGATGATAATACATTTACATTTCGACAAACGAAGAAAAATCTTTGATATAAACATATTTCTCTTTGTTCATTTACAACAAGTGATGACATGTTTATCGCAAACAAACTAATTTTTCCCATAAAAGAAACTCCAAAACGATATTCACGTGTCGAAAATTTCGTTTCTAGGTAATGCATTTTTTCTCTGCGTGTAGGTCTCTATTTTAAAATCTACTTTGAAGTTGCGAAACAATAAGAAATGAGTTTTAACTTACTCAATTTTTTTTATATTTCTTGTGTCAAATATTTTTCAGAGTTAGTATTTTTTTGTACATATGAAACATGTATCATTCAAAAGGGAAACAACAAATTCAGTAACTTGGATCTAATTAAAATTTTGGAATTAAAATTTCTAGGTGTTTCTTCTTGCATTTTATCGAGTATAAAAAACTGTTAAAAACCCCAAAACTCATTAGACATCCTATTTAGACCTATACTTTGCAAAAAGCATATCCAATTTTCTGCATTTATCACAGAAAAAATGCGGGCCTGAAGGGTTAAGCGCCGAGGAATTTGATCGTTTATTGTGTAAAATTGTGTTTCAATATATATATCGAGGGCTTATATTCAAAAGTGGCTATGAACCAGTTTCTCGAAAATGAGTCATTTGTCATATAAATTTGGAAAAGAATTTTTTTCTAAAGCCATATTTTTAATTTTCTGATTTGGCTATCCACTCATACTTTAGTTTTTTTCTAGATTTAGAAGTAAATGCGTTTTCTATACAACATTGCCAAGATTTCATGAAAAACTTTATGGAGTTTACAACAAATCTTATTTATATATTTGGGCATAAATGACTATGTGCTTATTTCACCATTCATAGTGCTCAATTTTAAACATATAAAAGTGGTTATGAATAACAGGAATTTTCGAAAACTTTTTAATCGTAGCAATTAGTAATCGTTTTTAGGTTAAACTGTAGAAGAATGATGAATAATTTCTCTTCAAATTAAGGAGAAAATCAGTTTTTTCGCACTCCTGAAAAGTTGTGTTTTTGTTCATAGCCACTTATGAATATAAGTCCTCGATATGTATGGATGTAATTTCAAGCAACTATTTAAAAAAAGTTCTATACTTAGAGACCAACTCTGTTAATAAAAGCAGCGATTGTCTGCTGCCTATCAGTAGACACTTTTATGCTATTACAGGTTTTTGGCATAACAGCAGTTTTCTGCAATCTTACATCACCATTCACACTGCAGTCTGCTAAAATTGGCTTCTGTTAATTAAAATATAAAAATAGATAAGCGTTCATAGGCGAGTATAGCTTGAATTTCCTTTTATATTAGCTTGGGTAATATGCGTATCGTTAAAAAGACAATCGCAATATCTTTCCGTGGTAATAAATTGCTTTATAATAACTTCTATTCAAAAAAGTGTTGTCAACATGTATATTTAAGTGGTCATACTATTCTGTACATATGATTTAAGTTTTTTCTATATTGCTGAAAACAGCAAACAGCTGTTTACTATCTCAGCAGATACAAATCTGCTGTCTCTTTTTCAGCAGCAGAAAATCTGTTTTCTTTTACTGACAAATTCCTTTGAGTGTACTGATAGATGGATTACTGAAATGTAATTTTACCGACGGTGTCTGTCGGACGAACGTATCAAAATAGTTCTCGAAGATGCTGGCAATAAATTTTAACTAACAACAATGAATTGCTCGAAAGTAAATTGCAAAATTAATAAAGTTGACGAACCAATGGTCTCCTGCTGGCTTTGCTTCACAACGTACCATGCTAAGTGTGTCGAATTAGCCGCGCGAACTGCTGATAATTTACTTGAAGATAAAGGACTTCGCTGGTGTTGCAAAAAATGTAAAATCTTCGATGTTGAATTTTATTCCTTCTTTAAAAATACCCGTAAGGAATTTGACCAGAACAACAATGACCTTATATCCCTCACGGAAAAAGTTTGCAAATATAGGGAGGTCTTTGAAAATGCCACTTGCGTTGAACAGTTTCTCCAATCTCCGCCTGATTCCCTTCCCAAAAGAAAGAAAACTTCTGACGTCACATTTAAACACAAACCGTTTTCAATTAATGTTCTGCATTCGAACACATTACCGGCATCATCAATTACTATCAACGATGTTCAAAGCATTAATCCTGTTCAACCTACTGCTCCAGATATTACTGTAAGTGGAGTTCAAAGTGATGATGTCATTAGTCCGTTCCAAACTAATAAAACCATGCCATTAAATAATCCTTCTTTGGACATTACTCCCTCCTAAACAACTAAAAGTGGTACCATCAAAAAAACTATTTTTGCTGCTCGATTTGCTGCTGACACTTCAAAAGAAGATGTAGCATCATAGTTGGATGCCGATGTTGAAATTATCGTTCTTAAATTTAAATTCCAAACGCCGATCACGTAGTTTCCCTAACTCTTTAAAATTTGGTTCCATTTTAGCAGATGATGATTTATCAATTAGCAACTTATTTGCAGACTTTTTCTCATCGACCTACTCAAATAAAAAATTTGATCAGTACATTCCTTATCCTTATAATATTGTTGAAGCTTCACCTATAAATGTTTCAGTTATAAGCAGATTTACGGTTTTGGAAAATTTGAAGGCATTAAATATCACATTTAATCCTGGTCCAGACGGGATCCCTAATAACATACATAAATACTGTGCTGATACTTTATCATACCCTCTTTCAATAATCTTTAATAAATCAATAAGTTTTGGATATTTACCACCTTTATGGAAGGAATCATATATAATCCCCCTTTTTAAATCTGGTAGCAAAATTGAAGTATCAAATTACAGAGGCATTGCAAAATTAAGTGCCATTCCGTAGCTATTAGAAAAAATTATGACTGATATGTTATCGCACCAAGTTTCCTCATTGTTGTCTCCCTGCCAACATGGATTCCGTAAATATCGATCAACTATAACGAATGTTTTGGAACTCACTACATTTATAAATGATGGTTTTAGAAACCGAATGCATACTGATTCCATTTATACAGACTTTTGCAAGGCTTTTGATAAAGTGAATCACAACCTTCTGCTAATGAAAATAGATATGATGGGCTTTAGTAAAACATTATTATCGTGGTTAAAATGTTATATAGATGGTCGAATTCAAAGAGTAAAATTTGGAAAAGCTCTCTCACGAAATATAGTTGTATCATCCGGTGTACCTCAAGGAAGTCATCTTGGTCCGATTCTGTTTATAATATTTATTAATGATCTTCCCTCAATAGTTCGTCATTCTAATATTCTATTGTATGCTGATGATGTAAAAATATTTCGATCCTTTAATGATCCCACTGAACAATGTTTTCTACAGTCTGATCTTAATAGTTTTCATGAGTGGTGTAAAATTAATTTAATGCAACTAAATATGTTGAAATGCAAACATATGTCATTTTCTAGAGCTAGAAATTTAGAAACTAATTATTTTTTGGTGATCATAAACTCGAGTTTGTAGTTTCCTTTTTGGATCTTGGAATTCTATTGGATCAACGTTTGAACTTCAGGTCTCACATTGCTATGGTAGTAAACTAAGCTTATGGTGCTCTTGGCTTTATGAAACGTTGGAGTAAGGAGTTTTCCGATTCTTCTGTCACTAAACACTTATATACCTCTTTGGTTAGGTGAATTCTTGAATATGGTTCAGTAATATGGGACCCATCCTATACTATTCATAGCAATCTTTTGGAATCTGTCCAGAAACAATTCCTTTTATTTTTGTCTGCGTGGGCGAGGATGGAACTTCCGTACACTGCCTTCATATGAATTTAGGCTTGGCCTTGTCAAGTTGCCTTCTTTGAAGAGTCGACGTACTATGTTGAACATTACTTTCCTTATGAATATTATCCAGGGCAACATCCATTCCGAGCTTATTCTGAGTGGAATGATGATAAATATTCCGACAAGACCAACTAGATATTTTCAGTTGATCCACTATAATTATTTCCGTTCAAACTATGCCAATAATGATCCTTTGTGCCGCCTGTTTGTTCAATTTAATCAATTCTATCACATTATTGAATTATTAAAAAACAAAAACTCTATTAAAAGAAAAATTATCCTGTATTTAAATACTTAATTTGTAGTATCTAAGTGTATATATGTATATGTTTTTAGTCTGTAAGGATATTTGTATCTATAAGACATAATAATAATAAAAAAAAATTAAATGAAAAAAAATGGTTTTCAAACGCTCACGTAATCACACATAATCAAATTAACGTCATTTATCATTGCGCCATAGACTGGCTAGACTTAACGAGAAAAATTTAACATTAATTGTAAATTTACTAAAATTATTAACAGAATCACCTGCTTTATTTTTTGTAAAAGTACACTCAGAAAAATAGCATTCCTAAATCTGAGTAAAATTCATACTACAAAGATTTCCTAAAAAGTTAGAAAATTAACTAAGTATGAGTAAAGTTTCCTTCTTTCAAAGCCATAGTAAATAGTTAATTTACTAGAAAAAGGGTAGCAGATTTACTTAAAAATATTTCTTTGGATCTAATAAAAAATGCTTACAATTGAGTAAATTCATACTTATGTTGAGGACTATTCCCAAGGTTTTAAGTGAGAAAAAAATCTGAAATTTTTGGTATGGAAAAAATTATATTTACGAAATTTCAACTTAAAGAAGTGTTTTTCCTAAAATGAAGTTAAAATGTTTACTGAAATTTATGCCGAGTTCTTCATACATTTAAGTATTAATGAACTTATAAAAAGGATTTGAAATTATTTAAAAAATTCTTGAATATTAATCTAAGAAGCAATTCTCGTTCGTTTGCAAAGACTTATTTCTTAAATACTTTAAGAATTATTCTAAACAACCACTGCGAAGGCGCCTATCTCGCCTTCTCAACATGAAGTAATAAAAACGCTTTATGACAGAGGTACCATGAAGCTTTTGAGAAATATTTAATGTTGTCATTTTTTGTATCAGTTTTGCATACTCAGAAGCAAAACTATTTGTTTGATTTTTTAGTTAAATTGAACTTATTTTAATTACACTTTTTCCCTTGTATCAAATAAAATGTTCCTCAGTTTAAGTAAAAAAATACTTGTTGTAAGGATAAAATCAGCAAAATTTTATTAAGATTTAGTTTTAGGACAATTTTTACTTAAATGTAGTAAAAATTTTTTTGGTTTTAGGCAAAATTTACTTATGATTATTTATTTCAGCAAAATTTTACTTAGATTTAGTAAAAATGTACTTGGTTTGAGGAAAAATTTACTGGAATTTTCCTCAGTTTGAGTAAATATTTACTTGGTTTGAGGAAAATTTAACAAAAATCAAGTTCAAAGCATGTACTACTTTCAAGGAAAAGTTTGAATTTGATATGAGGAAATATTGTGTTAGCGCTATACGAAGTTCAATTTACCAAATTTTAGTTCATTTTTTTAGCGCTATACGAAGTTCAATTTACTAAATTTTAGTTCATTTTAACTCATTATAGGGTTCACATTTTTATGAGTGCAGATGAAAACGCCCCCAGGGGAAAATCCTGCGCACGGCCCTGTTCTCTGTTAATGTGTTTTGGAAAATTTATTTAAAGTATACCTTAGGGATGTAAAGTTTTGTGGCATGCGAGCGCATGGAAATATTGGGCCGATATTAATCTTAAGTTATTTATAAAGTCATAATAGCCTTTAGTCGTCGATTAAAAAATTAAATAATTTTTATCAAAAATTCCGAAATCGTAAAAACTAAAATTTTTATTTGGGCGTTGATAATTTTCATTTCATAAAAAACTAAAATTTTTATTTGGGCGTTGATAATATTCATTTGATTGTGTACTCACATGAAATCACTGGTAATGATTTTTATTAACATATATATTAAAATAAGGAATTTAAGACGTTTTTAACTTGCATGGGAGGTAGGCGTGGTAGTAGGCGGATTTAAACAAAAAATATGTTTTCATCTAATTTAACGATAATTTGATTGTATGGCAATATTCCACTATGCGAGATTAGTAAACTGGAATTCTTCTAAAATAAAGTGATTTCCAAAATTAATACTTCTAAGATGGGAATTTTGGAAAAAGGGATAAAATAAAACCGGTGCATCTAGAATAATGAATCGTAATTTCTGGTAAAATTTTGATCACAAAAGATAATAGAAACTTGTTCTTGTGAAAGCTCTAAGGCTCTCTAATTCAACCCCATCGATATCAAACTTGTGGCCGACTTCGTCGTGAGACGCGTCGGGGTATCCTTCACAATTATGACGTAACACTCTTCCATTGTTCCAACAACTTTTTTGGAAGAAAGTAGCGGCCATATAATTCTAAAAGGGCATGTTGAGTAGATAATTTTTGTAGAATAAACATATAGTCCAGATCCTCGAGTTTCTTTTTACATTGCAATTTTTTGCAATTTTTTTCGTAGTCTTTTTGAATGGAATTTTTTATTTTTCTAAAAAAAAAGGTTAAATTGGCCCACAAAGAGAGGAGCTAGAGGGTCAAGATCTTCCACAAAAATTATCCTCATAAAATTCCACAATATAGTTCTGACAATAAGAATTCTCTCAGACTTTAACGTACAACATTTTTATACCCTCCACTAGGTTATTATGTCTTTGTGCATTTGTTTGCAACACCCAAAAGGAAATGAGATAGACCCATCGTTTAGCATACAGATCGCTTTCTGAGTCCATTTAGCAATGTCTGTCTGTCTCTCTGTCCGCCCATCTATTCTTGTAATCAAGATCTAATCCGATCTAAATAAAAATTGACACAAGTAAGTTTTGCGGGTCAAGGACGGACGCTATTTAATTTGTAGCAAATCGGTTCAGATTTAGATGTAGCTCCCATACAAATTTCGCTCCCGATTTGACTTTTCCGCGAATTTGGCGCAGTACCTTATAAATAAAGTAGATATATATATATATATATATATATATATATATATATATATGGTGAGAGTGAGTCAGATAGATTCAGATTTTGATATAGCCCCCAACAAACTTCGCTGTAAAAAGAAACGCAGAGCAGCTGGACTATATTTATACACTCCACGAGAGTATTATGTCTTTGTGCATTTGTTTGTAACACCCAAAAGGAAGGGAGATAGACCCATTGTTAATTATACCGATCGGCTTAGAATCACTTTCTGAGTCGATTTAGCAATGTCCGTCTGTCCATCTATTGTTGTAATCACGATACAGGTCGCAATTGTAGCCAAAACCAAACGATACTTTGCACAACGAAGTTTTTCGGGACAAGGACGAACGATATTTAATTTGAAGAAAATCGGTTCAGATTTAGATATTGCCCCCATACGAATTTCACTCCCGATTTGACACTTTTCACTCTAGATACCACATATTACAACAGATTTTCTTCAAAATTGGCAAAACATCTTATATTGTAACTAGAAACACCGATTTGACTTTTTCCGCTCTAGAAACCACATAATGTATCAGATTGTCTTCAGATTTGGTAAAACATCTTATATTTCCACTAGAAACTCCCATGGTGAATATCGGTCAGATCGGTTCAGATTTATATATAGCTCCCATACAAATTTCGCACCCGATTTGACTTTTTCCGCTCTAGAATCCACATATTTCAACAGATTTTCTTCAAAATTGGCAAAACACCTTATATTTCAACTGGAAACACCTGCGGTAAAAATGTGTTAGATCGCTTCAGATTTATATATAGCTCCCATACAAATTTCGATTCCGATTTGAGTTTTTCCGCTCTAGAAACCACAAATTGTATCAGATTGTCTTCAGATTTGGCAAAACATCTTATATTTCGACTAGAAACACCTGTGGTAAAAATGTGTTAGATCGGTTCAGATTTATATATAGCTCCCATACAAATTGCACCCGAGTTGACCCTTTTCACTGTAGATACCACATATTTTAACAGATTTTCTTCAAAATTGGCAAAACATCTTATAGTGCAACTAGAAACACCTGTGATAAAAATGTGTTAGATCGGTTCAAATTTATATATAGCTCCCATACAAATTTCGTTCCCAATTTGAATTTTTTCGCTTTAGAATCCACATATTTTAACCGATTTCGCTCTAAATTCACAAAACACCTTATATTTCAACTGGAAACACCTATGGTTAAAATGGGTCACATCGGTTCAGATTTACATATAGCTCTCATACAAATTTCGTTCCCCCAGAAACCGCGTATTTTCAGAGAATTTCTTAAAATTGAGCATAACACGTTATACTTCAACTGTAAGATCTTATTGTGAACGTTAGTCACTTCATTCCATGTTTGGATATAGCCCCGATACAAATATTATTCTCGATTTGACAAGTTGGGCCAGGTCATATTAGCCTGTGATTAGGAAACATAAACAAATTTTTCCTGTTTTCACTTTTTTACTGAATTGAATTGGATTCCGATAGAAAGTGGAGTGTATCATATAGTCGGCCCCGCCCGACTTTAGCCTTTCCTTACTTGTTTTATTTTTATGTTTTTATACGAAAACGATCTACTCAACATGCCCTTTCTGAGTTATAGGGTAGCTATTCTGTTCCAATCAAAAAGTTCTAATTTGTTGGCCAGTGTAATTATCAATCCAAACGAGAGCTGAACGGTGAGGTTCCAAGTTTAGAAAACTCAGAAAACGTTGAACATACGCCAAATTAGTATTGGGTCTTTGTGTCCATCTTCTAGAATTAAACTTGAAAACACTTCAGTTAGAGATGCCAGATTTAATTCCAACAATTTTCCGAGTTCCTCTACTGTGTGGTGTATATGGATCTGTGACTATATAAAGGTTGATTTTGTTCACCACTTAACATTCCATTCAATTGTGGCACGAGATAGTCGCGACCCAAAAGCGGTGCTAACGTTTTCGACGTCTCGTTTTTAAAGCATTAAGCATTGACGTCTTTTACGCTTGACGCCGGCGTCAAAAAATTCTGTACTCTTTTGCTTATGACAGTCTTCGCAACGAAACGTCGTGAAATTTTATGAAAATCATGAACTCTACGCGTCAACGTCGAATCTTTTAATCGTTATCGGAATTTGGACATTTAATAGACCTTATATGCATATACAAATAACTAAACTGCAATACCAATTTCTCTTATTCACATATTCTAGACTTTATCCACTTGTTACCTATTTACTAAATCTTTTTTATTCTTTACCCAACAGGTTTTGTCCTTCTGTCTTCCTCTATTTGGGGAGCATTGTGCCGGCCATATGGCTGCTGGAATTCGATAAAGTCGAACGACGCTTGAGCGGCAAAACAAGTGGAGCGAATGAGACGGCCAACGCAATCTTGTCGGAAGCACTCGGTGTACCAAAAGTCAACGAAGACACATGGATAACATTGATCGAACAATTTCTTATGTTGATTCTCATCGTGGGTCGATGGTTGCTGCCGAAAGGTGATTTAACCAGAGATCAATTGAGTCAATTGTTGTTGGTTTACATAGGTAAGATCGTCGCAGACTCTCATCATATGACATATGGCTAATATCTGCAAATCGTACAATAAACAGGTACCGCAGCAGATATTATCGAATTTTTCGATTCTTACAAAGACGATTCCATTGCTAAGATACCATTGTTGGTCTATTTGACACTGGGCATTTGGTCCTGGAGTCTTCTGCAATTTACAATTGTTCTATCGGCTACCAGAGCACGCAGACCCAGAGGCGGAGGTTCCAATAAGAAAGACGAGCAAGTGTCCTTAAATGAAATTCGTGGAAAGTAGTGTTTGTAGAATGTTTGCATTTCCATTTCAGACCTTCAACAGACTGCTGCAATAATTGTTGTTGCGGCATAGATGTCTGGGGCATTGTGCTCAACGTCATCCTGCAGGATGCCCCATTTTTAACCTTTCGTTTGCTCATTATTTTCCAGTATGACATTATCAGCTATATGAATGTCTTCTTTACGTGTAAGTAGTGCCGTCGGGAGATCTAAAGGCTGATTTACACGATGTGCTCTTTCGTTTGATTATCCACAAAACAGTTGGTAACGCAATTTTTTATGTGGGGGATCGCATCGTGTGAATCGGTCTTATAGCCTTGTTACACTACATGCGAAATCTAGCTGACATGGCATGGCATGTTGATTTTAAATTTTGTATGGGATCTGACATTTGTAAATGTAAATTCAGATTCTATATTTCACATGCTGAGTAACAAGGCTATTAAGTATCATCGTTTTTAAGCATAAATCCGCGGTTCTGAATATTCTACAATGTAACCATTCGATGTTCATGTGGTAATACTTCTTTCCCATGTTACTCTTTAGGTAAAAATTCTTTGGTTATTGTTCTGCAATTGTATCGACTGTATGTCGTGAATGCTGAAGTTTGGAAAAATCGGCGAGAATTGAAGTCGGCAACAAAACAACGCCAATACAAATCGAAGAGACGGAATGACGATGATCCAAATGGAATTTATATGATCTCATCTGAGAGAGGAAGTGAAATGAAGAGGAAGATCAAAAGGTATGTACAAACATAAAATGGAGGAAAGAACATTACATCTCCTTCTCCTTGGGAGGGACTGCAATCACCACGCGCTCATTGAAATCATTCGTATTTAAATAATAATTTGCTCTTCGTATTTTGACCTGTTTCTCCCGTCGTGGTCCAATTTCCCCTAAATGTCAACAGAAACATATTGAATGCATTTTGAAAAATCTACTTTAGTTCAAATGACACTTTAATGTATACATTAGGGCTGTTTTTCTTTAAGCGATAACAAAAACGTTAGTAAAAAGTTATTGTTTTACTCAATTATAATATACCAATTTTCAAAAAAAAAAATATTTTGTGCAGACTTTTTTGAACTGAGCCTCGATAACCATAAATTTGACTTTATCCAGGCTATATCCAACATTTTTATACGCACATTGATATCGCTGTTGGCGACAATTTTAAAAAGATTTTTTTTTTATTTTGAGTGAAAATTTAACTTTTTATTTAAGTTTCAAAACTAGCAAAGAAAGGCTAAAGTCGGGCGGACACCGTGTAATATTTTCATACAAGCTGCGGCAAAAATTAGAAGGAATAGATCTGGAACCTTGAAATTTTGCACACATCCCTTGTATCGTCAAATTATATCAAAAAGATTTTTTGTTTAAATCTGGCCACAACCACGCCCACCTCCCATGTAAGTCAAAATGATAAAACGTCATAAATTTTTTATTTTAATATATATGTGATTACAAATCATTACCAGTGATTTCATTTGAGTCGACAATTAAATGAAAATTGTCAGAGGCTCGCCCAACGCCCAAATAAAAATTTTGGTTTTTTACGATTTTCGAACTTTTTATAAACATTATTTTATTTTTTAATCGATGACACACGGCTATTATAGCTTTATACTTAAATTAAGATTAATATCGACCCAATATTTACATGGGCTCGTATGCCATAAAACCTTACATCCCTAAAGTCTGCTTTAAATAAATTTTCCAAAACACATTAACAGAGAACAACGAAGAAAGTATTGCTTCATTTTTGGCTTAGAAGGTTTTACCATTTCAGTAATTAAATCCATTTTGGCAGCTACAAGCAGAATATTCTATTTAAAATTGATAAATAAGACAATAGTTTAACAATATGTGTAAATGTCGAGGCATCGGTCGGCTTCGCGAATATAGTTTTATACTGTAGAAAATTACCAATCTATATATATAAAAATGAATCTGTGTATGTATGTATGTTTGTTTGTTTGTTATTTATAGCAGCCTAAACTACTGAACCGATCTTCTTGAAATTTTCACAGTATGTTCATAGTGAACCGATGGTGAAAATAGGCTATATATTTTTTGGATATTTTCAGTGGGCGTGGCACCTCCCACACAAACTGGGGATTTATTCGTTTTATATAAATTAGCATATTTTGAATACTGCTGCAGCTAGAGTCTTGATATTTTGTGAAAATTCACTAATTATTAGTCTGCACAGTTGTGCCAAAAAGGGGCGGTATTGGAAAAGTGAGCGTGGCACCTCCCATACGATGTTAAAACCTATTATCGAATATATTCAGTTCTATGACACTTAGAGTGCTGAAATTTTGTGTAAGTGCATCTAGCATCAATGTGCATAGTTGTGCCAAAAATGGGCCGTATTGGAAAAGTGGGCGTGGCACCTCCCACACGATGTTAAAACCCATTTTAGAATATATTCCGTTCTATGACAGATACAATACTGAAATTTTGTCTGAGTGCATCCAGCATCAATGTGAGTAGTTGTGCCAAAAATGGGCGGTATTGGAAAAGAGGGCGTGGCACATCCCACACGAAGTTAAAACCCATTTTCGAATATATTCCGTTCTATGGCAGATACTATACTGAAATTTTGTCTGAGTGCATCCAGCATCAATGTGCGAAGTTGTGCGAAAATGGGCGGTATTGGAAAAGTGGGCGTGGCACCTCCCATACGATGTTAAAACCTATTATTGAATATTGAAGTTCTGTGACACCTAGAGTGCTGAAATTTTGTGTGAGTTCATTCAGTGTAAATAGTTGTACAAAGATGGGCGGAAAGTGGACGCGACCCTTCCCATATAAAATTAAAACCGGATTTAGAGTATATTCGACACCGAGATGGGCGGAAAGTGGCCGTGACCCTTGCCATTCGAAATTAAAACCTGTTTTTGAGTATATTCGACACCGAGATTCCTATATTGTTGTGTGAGTTAATTTAGTTGTAACCTGCTTAGACAATATACAAATGGGCGGGATTTGAAAGTTGGGGCATTTTTGATTTGAATTTTGTAAAATTACACCTTTTCTTTGGATTTTCTTCTTTTCAAGAAATCGGAAATTATATAATTTTTAAGTTTTTGTGTTGTTTGATTAGTGAACAATTTGATTGATTTTCTATGTGTTTTGAATGTAATGTAATTTCTTCTTACGAATGAAGTGTTTTGTTTATTTAATGGAAAGGATGAGAATCACATTTAACAAAAAATCAATTTGATTTTTGACATTTCTTCCATTTTTCGGCGAAAACTAACGTTCTTCATGGAACATATCCATTTATTTAATATCTCAGGGAAGTACCTTGATTATAAGTGGTACATATATTTTAATTTTACCGTTTGTTTTTTTTTTTTGCCTGGCGAAGCGGGCGGGGTTCAGCTAGTACTGAATAAATTCAAACTCTGTCTGAAAAGGAAAGCAAAGGCGTAGTTACACTTTGTTAAATGCAAAAGAACACTTCAAGAGGTCTTATTTTCTACGAAACAAACGAAATTTCAATGCGATACATGGTTTCCGAGATACATCCCAATGAAATAACCTCTATCATGATAAAACTATTTTTGCATATATGAACTTTAAATGCATCCACAGCTAACCGCGATATTGGCAACATCTTTTAGAATATGCTTAATAGGAATGTTCTTTGCAAAATTCAATCAGTAAAGTTGAAAATCTAGGAGCCATTTCCACCATAGGTGTTCCTAGTTGAAATATAAGATGTTTTACAAAATTTGAAGAAAATCTGTTAAAATATGTGGTGTCTAGAGTGAAAAGAGTCAAATCGGGAGTGAAATTCGTATATATCTAAATCTGAACCGATTTTCTTCAAATTAAATAGGGTTCGTCATTATTCCGAAAAACTTCGACCTGTAGTTTGATTACAAGAATAGATGGACAGACGGACATTGCTAAATCGACTCAAAAAGTAATTCTAAGCCGATCAGTATATATCGATGATAAACGATGAGTCTATCTAGTTTCCTTTTGGGTGTTACAAACAAATGCACAAAGCTAGTGGAGGATATAATAAGCATTGAGCACGCCAAGGCGTATTTTACGCTTGACGCGTACACATGTGCTTATGGCAACCTTCACACCGAAGGTATGAAGTACGACATTCATTAACTCTACGCGTCTACATATTTGGTAGGTAGCGTAAACATCCAAGTCCTCTAGAGAAAACCACTTGCAATTACCTTTAAAATTTGGAATTGGCCATATTTATATTCAAATTGGTCTGATTTATATCTCTGATTCATTTGAATAAAATCAATGGATAAAAATGTTGCCAAGTTTCTTATTTTTAAGCTAGTGAGCCCAATCGAACAGGTCCAGTATTACCGTTAGATTAGAGGCTGTCGAGTTCAGGTAATATTACACTGTGTGTAGTCATGGAAATATAACCATATACGGACACCACTACGTGATAAAAGACCAAAAAAAGACCCATGTCCCCCAGTTTTGCTCAAAGTCATGCAATTTTTTTATGGGCCCCCAACGATTTGGGGCCTCTGTGTAATTTTTGCAAAACATTGATCGTGTTTCAACAACATAAATGAATTATCATGAATTATATTTAATTGAAATTAGTAAAAGTAGTTCACCATTAACTTTTATAATTTACTGTTTTTACTGTTTACTTTTATAAATTGTACTGCGATGGCAACTCTTTATCCAATCCCTTCTACGAAGGGAAGGCTTTTACTCAAACGGATAAAGAGTTTCCATCTTTACTAAAATTCAGCCATTGTTAATGCTGAATTGTATCTTTGTGGCTAATTGTATCTGCATGTTCGTATGATGTTTTCCCTGCATGATGTTCGTATGATGTTTTTGGGTGTCCACAACAGAAGCGGCAAGCAGCACAAAACTGAAATTTGAATTGAAACTTCCTTGTCCTTTCTCTTTCTTTCTGTTTCATATATTTCTGAAAACTACCAATAAGTTATACAATTTTGGGAGATTACGAGAAATACATACAGTCCACTTCCAGAACTGCTATCAGGATTGTACATGGTCCATTCGAACATTCAAAGGAACTACTGAATTTAGATATTACGCGCACCACTTTTGTATTAAATTGGGCTTACATCAAAATTAACATGGAAAAAAGGTATGTAAGGTTTTATTAAAAGGTGAACGGTTAGGGTTTGAATTATTGTATATCAGCGATTAATTGTGAAAAGAAAGGCAAATAACATAGGATAAATAAATGGCAACCCATTTATTTATTTGACAAAAAATACAGCGATATAAGTAAAAGTTCGTTTACGCTCTACTCAGCCTCATCAAAATAGAAAGAGGAAGATTTTTCACTCTATTCTATCCAGCCACAAAAAAAACATTTTTTCGTGGTTCTGTTTTGTACATACATATATATCTTAAGGAGCATATATATGTAATGCTCTTTAAGAAATCAAAGATCTTGGTTAGGAAAAAGGCATTGCTTTTGCTCTCAATCTCCTCATCCGGACTCTTAAATTGCATTTTTACCAACTGATTTTACAAGAAATCTTCGTGTGACAAACACGCACACACACACTCACCTAAGCTCGTGTTCTTAGCTTTCTATTCATAAATCTACTGTGCCAAATCACAGTACTACACATGATTTGCTAACTCAATTCTGAGAACAGTATGTGAAATTATACCCAAAAAGAATAATTTCTGCATCATTCGTTTTGTCTTCTTACCTGCCGAAATATTTTTAATATCGATTTGAAGTTAGTACTATCGTATAGGGGAATTTATCACGTTTTAGGCCCTGTTGTTTGACATAGCTCGACAGCCACTAGCCCGATTTAGTTGAAATAAATTTTAAAAAATTAAGAATTACAATTCCCTTAATCTGTTCATATATTGTTTTCCTATACAAGCAACAGTTTCCAAGTTAAAAATAAGTTTCCAATAAAAACTGAAGAAATTTTTTTTTAAATGCATAAAAAATACAAAACGGAAATAAGTTTCAAGTGCAGTTACTTTTTCGCAAAGTCACATAACCTATGAGCAAAATGAGACAAAGATCATGAAAATCGATGCACGCGTTTCGCTTTTATTCGCAATTGAGTAAAGGTATGAATTTCAAAAAATAAAATAAAAATAAAAATTAAAAAATTATCATGCAAAGAAAATTAATTTATAAAAACTTTATGAAAATAAAATAGGATGCAATTATAATATGCATAAAAACAAAATTCAGAACATTTTTTCAATTATGGGCAATATCCATGCTTGCAGAAGTTGACGCTTGTGGTTCTGATGATCTTGTTTTCTTCGTAGGTTGTTCATATTCATGGTCTGAGTCTGTATCGTCATCCGAGATACACATACTATTCAAGGGCGTGTTTCTTTCACTGTGTCCACCAATTTCAATGTCTTCATCTTCGGTGCTTTCTTCAAACTGCATAATTGTGGAACTCCACCAACAAACCTCCGCAAGCAATGCATCCAATTTTTTGCTTTTGAACCGCTTTTCAATTGGCATGGTCACCTGGTGGAACCTCTCTCCTTGTTTGTCTGATTCCTGAGGTGATTGTGCCAAAAAGGTATCGAGGTGGTGGTGCAAGAAATGCAATTTCAGCGTCATGGATGCACCGATTTTTTCAAAATAATACATCAACCTGTCCACTCGTTGCTGTATCTCTTCTCGCTGGACACGGTTCTTTCCTAGAACGCCTTCTATTACTTCTTTCAATGCGTTCCATGCATGTTGGTGGTCGTGATGCTCTGAAAGCATATTTGTGAAAGAATCACTTTTGATCAATTTCCGTTCAGAATACTTGTTTTAAATACATAAGAAAAACGAAAAAATTATTGGTAATGCGAATGTATACAAATGAACCAATTTAGATATGACAATATTTAAATATAGAGTACGATACGTACCGTTTTTAATTTTCTCATCACTGAGTTTCGGAAAGATGGATTTCAAACAGTCAAAGGCGCCGTTAACTTTTTTGACCACCACTTCAACGAATTTCCCAGCTATTCCCAGTTTCATGTGTAGCGGTGGCATGCAGGTCCTTTATCATAGGTTCATTGCGTAATTTTAATTGTTTGTTGAGCTCGGGAGTTCTTCCTTTCCAATCTTTACATTGATATTGATTTCCTTTGTATCGTGAATCCCAATTACAAAGGAAGCAGAAGTATTTTGGATATCCGCCCTTTTCTATAATCCCTTGTAGTATGTTGACCACCTTCAGATCGCAACAAATGTTCCATTTGTGTTCATCGTATTTGATTTTCTTCAAAATTTCGCCCAATGTTTCATACGTTTCCTTCATAGTTGTGCTGAATCCCAATGGAGTTCCACAATTATGCAGTTTGAAGAAAGCACCGAAGATGAAGACATTGAAATTGGTGGACACAGTGAATGAAACACGCCCTTGAATAATATGTGTATCTCGGATGACGATACAGCCTCAGACCAAGCGTCAACTTCTGCAAGCATGGATATTGCCAATAATTGAAAAAATGTTCTGAATTTTGTTTTTATGCATATTATAATTGCATATTATTTTATTTTCATAAAGTTTTTATAAATTAATTTTCTTTGCATGATAATTTTTTAATTTTTATTTTTATTTTATTTTTTGAAATTCATACCTTTACTCAATTGCGAATAAAAGCGAAACGCGTGCATCGATTTTCATGAACTTTGTCTCATTTTGCTCATAGGTTATGTGACTTTGCGAAAAAGTAACTACACTTGAAACTTATTTCCGTTTTGTATTTTTTATGAATTAAAAAAAAATTCTTCATTTTTTATTGGAAACTTATTTTTAACTTGGAAACTGTTGCTTGTATAGGAAAACAATATATGAACAGATTAAGGGAATTGTAATTCTTAATTTTTTAAAATTTATTTCAACTAAATCCCCTATACGATAGTACTAACTTCAAATCGATATTAAAAATATTTCGGCAGGTAAGAAGACAAAACGAATGATACAGAAATTATTCCTTTTGGGTATAATTTCACATACTGTTCTCAGAATTGAGTTGGCAATCAACGAACTGAAAAATGTTGTACTGTGAAAGGTATCTTCAAAAAGTTGACAAACCTTACAGGAACTCTTTGTTGAACAAACAACATCACACTTATCGCTCTCTTGAGTCATTGACATCCTCAAATACTCATGCAAAATATATGCACTCGATAGAATAGAAATCAAGATTCGGCGGTGGAAGGCAAAAGAAGACGAAGATTAGATTTTCTTTATGTAAAGTAAATCAGTCGGAAATCCACATGTCTGAGACGGTTTGTAATAATATAAGCGTGGTAGTTGTTTATTCAGAAGCAAAGTAAGTTAGTAATTGGTCATTATCGATTATAAATGATTTGAATCAAATAAAATAGTCCGTGTTACGTTTTTTTGTTAGAAGGCCACAGAAAAATAAGTGTCCAGGCCCGTGCGCAGGATTTTCCCCTGGGGGGGTTTTCATCTACACTCATAAAAAAGTTAACCCTATATGAGTTAAAATTAACTAAAATTTAGGAAACCAAGAACATTTTTACTAAACATAAGTAGAATTTTGCTGAAACTTTCCTAAATCTAAGTAAAATTTTACTAAAACCTAATAATTTTTTACTAAATTTAAGCATAATTTTCCTAAAACTAAGTACATTTTTACTAAATCTTAGTAAAATTTTGCTGAAAATTTCCTAAAGCTAAGTAAATGTTTACTCAAATCAAGTAAATATTTACTCAAACCGAGGACAATTTTGCTGATCTT
Source organism: Polietes domitor (assembly GCA_947397865.1). Taxonomy (NCBI): domain Eukaryota; kingdom Metazoa; phylum Arthropoda; class Insecta; order Diptera; family Muscidae; genus Polietes; species Polietes domitor. The sequence continues at coordinate 124,640,560 of OX377618.1, read as the reverse complement.
TTTTCCTCAAAAGGAGTAAATTTTTTACTTAAACTGAGAAATTTTATTTTATACAAGGAAAAAAGGAGAAATTAAAATAAGTTAAATTTAACTAAAAAAAATCAAACAAATAGTTTTGCTTCAGAGTTTCATGATACCTCTGCCATAAGGAGTTGTTGTGAAGACAAGATAGGCGCCTTCAGAGTGGTTGTTTATAATAATTCATAAATTATTTAAGAAATAAAGTCTCTGCAAATTAACGAGAATTGCTTCTTAGATTAATATTCAAGAATTTTTTTAACAATTTTAAATGTTTTTTATAAGTTCATTAATACTTAAATGTATGAAGAACTAGGCATAAATTTCAGTAAACACGTTAACTTAGTAGTTAAAATTTAACATTTTAGGAAAAAACACATTTTTAAGTTAAAATTTCTTAAATGGAATTTTTTCCATACAAAAAATTTCAGATTTTTTTCTCACTTAAAACCTTGAAAATATTTTTCCACATAAGTTTGAATTTACTCAATTGTAAGAATTTTTTTTAGATCCAAAGAAATGTTTTTAAGTAAATCTTCTACCCTTTTTCTAGTAAATGAACTATTTACTATGGCTTTGAAAGAATGAAACTTTACTCATACTTAGTTAATTTTCCAACTTTTTTTACTTTAGGAAAATTTACTGGTTTGGAATCCACTCATATTTTATTGCCAGGATCTTCGAGAAATATGCTGATACATTCGTCCGACAGACATTGTCGGCAAAATTGCATTTCAGTAATCCATCTATCAGTACACTCAAAGGAATATGTCAGTAAAAGAAAGCAAAAAGTCTACTGAAAGAGCAGATTTTTTGCTGTTAAAAAGGAGACAGCAGATTTGTATCTGCTGAGATGGTAAACAGCTGTTTGCTGTTTTTAGCATTATATATGATACGCATATTGTCCCAAGCTAATATAAAAGAAAATTCGAGCTAAACTCGCTTATGAACGCTTATCTATTTTTAAATTTTAATTAACAACAGACAATTTTAGCAGACTGCAAACTCTTTAGCAATGTGTATGGTGATGTAAGATTACAGAAAACTGCCGTTATGCCAAAAAACAGCTGTAATAGCAGAAAAGTGTCTGCTGATAGGCAGCAGACAATCGCTGCTTTTATTAACCGACTTGTTCTCTAAGTGTAGATTTTTTTAAAATAGTTGCTTGAAATTACATACATACATATCGTGGGCTTATATTCATAAGTGGCTATGAACAAAAACATAACTTTTCAGGAGAGCGAAAAAACTGATTTTCTCCTTAATTTGAGGAGAAATTATTAATCGTTCTTCTACAGTTTAATCTAAAAAGATTTCGAAATTTCCTATTATTCGCGGTTTCATGGTTCATAGCCACTTTTGTATGTTTAAAATTGAGCACTATGAATGTTGAAATAAGATTAAGATTTATTGTAAACTCCATAACTTTTTTCATGAAATCTTGGCAATGTTGTATAGAAAACGCATTTTGTGTGTTGATGTACACAGCGAATTTAAAGATTCCAGCATCATCCGTCAGATTGGGCGCTTGTAACATATATGTAGCCAGTCGCGAAAATCGCTGCAATTGATGAAAAATCCAAAATTCGCCGTTGCAATTCCTTATATTTTAACCTTCTTCATTCATAATTCTGAAATTTTTCATACACAAATATTCCCCATGAAGTCAACAATCACATGCCAAAGAAATATTTTGGTATTCTCAATATAATAAAATGTTACGCCGGTTTTTTTCTACATATACTTTTCACAATTTTTGACTTTACAGCCACCATTTTTCCTATTTTAGCCTGATAACTTGGGAACCAAAATGCTATTAACCGCGTAATAATGGGTCTAAATTGGATGTCTAGAGAGTTTTGGGTTTTTTGATTTATATAGGACATGAATAACAGGATGTTTACTCAAAATCTTATACGCATATTCCGATTAAATAAAAAATATTTGTAAATGTTTCTTCATTTTTATAATCTTCAATATGAATAAATTCGAATAACAAATACAGTTTTTTGTATTCGATGAAATGCAAGAAGAAACAACTAGAAATTTTAATTCAATAAAACCAAATAATTGGTATTTTAGAGATTCGTTTTCCTACGTAGATCCAAGTTACTGAATTTGTTGTTTCTCTTTTGAATAATGCTTGTTACATATGTACAAAAAATACTAACTCTGAAAAATATTTGACATAAGTGATAAATATAACAAAAATTTTAGTAAGTTGAAACTCATTTCTTATTGTTTCGCAACTTTTAAATAGAGATCTAGAGATCTACACGCAGAGAAAAAATGCATTTCGTAGAAACGAAATTTTAAACGCGTGAACTTCGTTTTTGAGTTTCTTTTGTGGGAAAAATTAGTTTGTTTGCGGTAAACATGTCATCAGTTGTTGTAAATGAACAAAGAGAAATAAGTATGTATATAACAGTTTTCTTCGTTTGTCGAAATGGATTTGTATTATAATTGCAAACTCCCAAAACATTGGAAGTAACAGAAACCGTTGTTGTTGCATCTATGATGAAAATAAGTCACATAAAAAATGTCTACATAAAAAATTCTTAGGTTACTCCAATACTTGTTCGCGGAAAGGAAGAATTTCGTCTCGCCAATAGATTTTTACATAATTATTTATTTATATTCAAATTAGATATACTACAAATTTGTCCAAAGTTTGGCACTCATAGTTAAGCTACGGGTTACCATCAAGCAAATTATTTGCTTTTATTAAGAATGTGTTTAGATTTCATTATGATATCATAGTGATTCTTATCTACACTTTTTTAAAATTACTAAACGATTTTGTTGCTAAATTTCCAAACTTTTATTGCAGTAGACAATTAAAAGACCATAAGATATAACTCTAGTCGAATGTCAAGAAGTGGTATCGGTTAATAAAAATTAAAATTTTCCGAACAATTTGGTGTCCATTAGCGAAATTAACGCTATACAATCTTGAAATTGGCACAATTCGTTTAGTTTGTTTGTATTTTTCATAACCTTTGTCCGAAATTCAAGAAAGTGTCCACGATTTTTTATTTTCATGTAATCATGTTTTCATGATTTTACTGCAAAATTTCCATTTCAGACGAGTTATTTTAAAAAGACCTTAAAAATTCTATATTTTATTGCTTCAGAAAGAAGGTTAGAAGGTTATAAAAAGTATACCTCTCTGGGGGGGGGGTTTGAACCCCCAAAACCCCCCCCCCCTGCGCACGGCCCTGCATTTAAGTATTAATGAACTTATAAAAAACATTTGAAATTTTTAAATTGAAATTGTTTAAAAAAATCTTGAATATTAATCTAAGAAGCAATTCTCATTCGTTTGCAGAGACTTATTTCTTAAATACTTTATGAATTATTTTAAACAACCATTGCGAAGGCTCCTATCTTGCCTTCGCAACAATCATGGAATAATAGCTCAACTCCTTATGGCAGAGGTATCATGAAACTTTTGAGAAATATTTCATGTTGTCATTTTTTGTATCAGTTTTGCATACTCTGAAGCAAAACTATTTGTTTGATTTTTTTAGTTAAATTGAACTTATTTTAATTTCACCTTTTTTTGTATAAAATAAAATTTTCCTCAGTTTAAGTAAAAATGTACTCTCTTTGAGGAACAAATCAGCAAAATTGTCCTTAGTTTGAGTAAATATATACTTGATTTGAGTAAACATTTACTTAGTTTTAAAAAATTTTCAGCAAAATTTTACTAAGATTTAGTAAAAATTTACTTATTTCTAAATTTTCCTAAAATTTTGTTTAAATTTAGTAAAAAAAAATTACTTAGATTTAGGGAAATTTCTGCAAAATTCTACTTATATTTAGTAAAAATGTACTTGGTTTTCCTAAATTTTAGTTAATTTGATCTCATTTTAGGGTTAACTTTTTTATGAGTGTAGGTGAAAACCCCCCCAGGGGAAAATCCTGCGCACGGGCCTGCTTAAATGTATGAAGAACTCGGCATAAATTTCAGTAAACATTTTAACTTCATTTAAGGAAAAAACACATTTTTAAGTTGAAATTTCCTAAATGGAATTTTTCCTTTAAAAAAAAAATCAGATTTTTTTCTCACTTAAAACCTTGGAAATATTCTTCCACATAAGTTTGAATTTACTCAATTGTAAGAATTTTTTATTAGATCCAAAGAAATGTTTTTAAGTAAATCTACTACCCTTTTTCTAGTAAACGAACTATTTACTATGGCTTTGAAAGAAGGAAACTTTACTCATACTTAGTTCATTGTCCAACTTTTTAGGAAATTTTTACTGGAGCGTTTGGAAACCACTCATATTTTATTGCCAGGATCTTCGAGAAATATTTTGATACATTCGTCCGACAGACATTGTCGGCAAACTTGCATTTCAGTAATCCATCTATCAGTACACTCACAGGAATATGTCAGTAAAAGAAAGCAGAAGGTCTACTGAAAGATCAGATTTTCTGCTGTTAAAGAAGAGACAGCAAATTTTTTATCTGCTGAGATGGTAAACAGCTGTTTGCTGTTTTTAGCAATATATATGATACGCATATTGTCCCAAGCATATTGTCGAGCTAAACTCGCTTATGAACGCTTATCTATTTTTATATTTTAATTAACCACAGCCAATTTTTGCAGACTGCAACCTCTTTAGCAGTGTGAATGGTGATGTAAGATTGCAGAAAACTGCTGTTATGCCAAAAAACAGCTGTAATAGAAGAAAAGTGTCTGAAAAACTGATTTTTCCTTAATTTGAAGAGAAATTATTAAGCATTATTCTACAGTTTAATCTAAAAAGGATTACTAATTGCTACGATTAAAAAGTTTTCGAAATTTCTTATTATTCGCGGTTTCATGGTTCATAGCCACTTTTGTATGTTTAAAATTGAGCACTATAAATGCACATAGCCATTTATGTCCAAATATATAAATAAGATTTGTTGTAAACTCCATACCGTTTTTCATGAAATCTTGGCAATGTTGTATAGAAAACGCATTTTCTTTGATGTACACAGTAATTTAAAGATTCCAGCTCCATCCGTCAGATTGGTACCATTTTTATCTCTTTTTCCAAATTTTTTACAAAAATTGTATATTGCGATATTTTTTGGAAATTTTTCATTTTCGCGGGAAATATGTGAATCAAAATGATATTAACCTGAAATGATGGTATTTGATAGTACGATATGTCCTAAAACTAAAAAGCGAATTATAACCTTAAGTTTTATGATGCTCCATTGTTGAACTATTTTATATCTATTATTTTTATGTCCATAGCCAATTATGCAGTCACAAACTAACGTGCCAAATCAGAAAATTAAAAAAATGGCTTTTGAAAAAAAATTGTACAAATTTATATGACAGATGACATTCAAATCTGAGAATAATTTGGCATCAAAAACTCATTTTCGAGAAAATGAATATAAGCCCTCGATATATATTTTGAAGAAATATTACACAAAAAATGATCCAATTCCTCGGCGATAAACCCTTCAGTCCCGCATTTTTTCTATGATAAATGCAGAAAATTTGATATGCTTTTTGACAAAGTATGGGTCTAAATAGGACGTCTAAAGAGTTTTGGGGTTTTTAATTTATATAGGACATGAGTAACAGGATGTTTACTCAAAATCTTTATACGCATATTCCGATTAAATAGAAAATATTTGGAAATGTTTCTTCATTTTTATAATCTTAAATATGTATAAATTCGAATAACAAATACAGTTTTTTTGTATTCGACGAAATGCAAGAAGAAACAACTAGATATTTTAATTCCAAAAAACCAATAATTGGTATTTTAGAGTTTTGTTTTCCTACGTAGATCCAAGTTACTAAATTTGTTGTTTCTCTTTTGAATAATACTTGGTACATATGTACAAAAAAATACTAACTCTGAAAAATATTTGACATAAGTGATAAATATAACAAAAATTTTAGTAAGCTATAACTTATTTCTTATTGTTTTGCAACTTTAAAGTAGATTTTAAAATAGAGACCTACAAGCAGAGCAAAAATGCATTTCGTAGAAACAAAATTTTAGACGCGTGAACATCGTTTTTGAGTTTCTTTTGTGGGAAAAATTAGTTTGTTTGCTGTAAACATGTCATCAGTTGTTGTAAATGAACAAAGAGAAATAAGTTTATGTATATCAAACAATTTTCTTCGTTTGTCGAAATGGATTTGTATTATATTTGCAAACTCCCAAAAATAAATCGTTGTTGTTGCATCTGTGATGAAAATAGGACACATCGGTTCAGATTTAGATACAGCTCCATAAAAATGTCCAATCGCAAATGTTACATCTTAGCGCTCTACAAGCTTCAAGTAAATTATTTGCTTTTATTAAGAATATTTTAGATTACATTATGATTCTTATCTACACTTTTTTTTAAACTACTAAACGATTTTGTTAAAGTTCATAAGATATAATAAAAATGAAAATTTTCCGAACAATTTTGTGTCCATCAGCGAAATTAGCATTACACAATCTTGAAATTGGCACAATTTATTTAGTTTGTTTGTAATTTTCATAACCTTTCTCCGAAATTCATGAAAGTGTCCACAATTTTTTTCATGATTTTACTGCAAAATTACCATGTCAGACGAGTTATTTTTAAAAGATTTTAAAAATTCTATATTTTATAGCCTCACAAAGTCTAGAAAGTTTTAAAAATTATATGTTCGAAACCTCTCTGGGTCGGGGTTTGAACCCCCAAAACCCCCCCCCCCTGCGCACGGCCCTGTCTGCAGCTACCACTTCATTGCATACGCCTTGTGTTTGGCATTCTGAGAATTGTCAGTACTTTTTGTTCCTGAATCTATATGTTGTTCTTGTAAATTTTCCATAAATTCAGATTATAGCGATCGAAAAAAGTAGTCCTCAATTGGCAATTTTTTTGGTTTTCTTTTTTTGTTGAAAATTCATCAATGCTGTACAACGGCACCAGTGAATACTAGCTCCGAACATGCTTTTTGGACTTACAACTGTCCAAATAATAAGTGATAAGTGCTGAGAAATACGCTGCGAATTGTTTTGTACCACCTCCTTACTCTCAAGTAGGAAAGTCTAAAGTCTATACTAAATCTGAACACTAAGGATGAACTTAATATGCATTTACTTATGAAATGGAAAAAATTAATCGAATGAAAATCTAAACCACCGAAAGTTTTTTGTTGCATGACTATCACTACGTACATATATATGAAAGAAAAACAGAAACAGTATACAAAAGTTTAGATGATAATTTTCTTCGACTCCAAAATAGCATATAACACAAAAATTTGATGTACTGCGAAGCAAATATTACCTGAATATACTTCTTTTTTTTTTGAAGAATAAACGTTGCTCAAAAAAAGAAACTGTTAAGGATTTCGGTTTATGTATCTACTAATAAAGTTCTCTTTTGGCAAAAGCGTATAACGGATTTTGGATTTGCTTTTATGTACAATTCTTGTACATAAATGTGCTAAAGAATCGGTAACAATTGACTACAGTATGCGTAATAAGTTTACTTAATAATGTTTCTACACTATAAAAAAGTAGAATATTTTTGGTGTACGAAATTTTTTTAAGCGGTTAAATTCTTACCCTATAAAGCATAGCATAAAGCATAGCTTAAAGTATAGTAAAGTTATATGGGAAAAAAATTTTACACTTCAAATTATATGAAGTACGAAGATTTGCGAAAATTCATACTTTTTCTTTTATGAGAGAATACGAACGAATAAATGTATGCACAAATTTGATAAATTTTCATTGCGATCTTTTTTCTTTGGTTGAAGCCATAGTTTCTACGAAAAATTGTTAACTCTGGCAAAAAGGAAATTTACAAACAATTTTTAAGAGAAATAATTTTTGAGAGAAATTGTGTGGAAATTTGCTGAGATACATTGATTCGTGTGCAAAACTGAATTTTCTACGAAATATTTGTTTTGTACAACAAAATTTACACTACAGAAATTTAAAAGGAATACAAATAGTGTAAATTGTCTGCACTTCACAAATGTACTTGGGAGTTTGTTTAAGATTAAAGTTCTACGCTACATTTCTACGCTTAATTTCTTTTTACGAAAAATAACAAATGAGGCAGAATATACAACTTTGGGAAATTTTTTGCTACACTAAAAAATCTTTAAGTTTTTGTGTAAAGCTAAATTTTCTTCGGGAAGTTACCTACAATTGCGAATAGGCACAAATTACTAATTTTCACGAAATATCTCATAGGACTATATTTCGGATCATTTATCGCAGTACGATACTAAGGAATATTAATCTCGAGGATTGCAAATTCTGCCTTTTCAAAATTCTACAGGCATTTTACTTTGCTTTTCTTTCCCAACTTTTTCCCAAGACGAAGGAAGATTAAGTCAAAATATTACACTGTGAATATTTTTGATCTATTTGTTCATTTCTTCGCAACATTAAAAGTACTAACCTTGTACGCCATCTTTAATATTCCTTAATTTACGAAAATGAGTTCTCAGAAATTTCTTTTCTTTTCTGACCAAGTTGTCACATTTTGTGCGAGCTTCGCCGATATCCCAATCGAAGATCATACGGCGTCCAGTCTCGAGGTTGAGTTGGATGACTTGGAACGACGCTGGCGACAGCTCGTTCAAGTTTATGAAACTGAAGTGACTGCTGACCAGTGAGTTGCAGGAGTCCAGGCATGCGAAGTTTACGGCGTCTTGCAAAACGTATAAGAATTGCAAAGCAACAATTCTGGATTTGGTCCAGATTGAAAAGCAAAAGTTTGATAAGTCTAAAACACAGGAGAAATCTGAAACAAAAATGTCAAGTGACGGTGGATTCTCGTTGAAAGTTCCACCTTGCGATACTGAGATATTTAGTGGAGGTTATGATAAATGGCCAAGTTTCCGAGATATGTTCTCTGCTATTTATGGTAACCATCCAAAGTTATCACCTGCTCAAAAACTTTTCCACCTTGGGGCAAAGACCCGGGGGGAGGCAAATCAAATAGTGAAAAGATTTGCGCTCACTGATGACAATTATAAGCTTGCTTGGGACGCATTACGTCTGCGTTACGAGAATAAACGCATTCTTTTCAATCATCAGTTGAGGAAAATTTTTGAAATTGAAAATGTTTCTTCGGGAAAGCTTTAAGAAATTTGCAATATATACCATCAATAACTGCCTGTCGTTTCTCAGAACGTATAATATTTCTGTAATTTCATGGGATCCGATTTTGGTTTATTGGGTTTCTTCAAAGTTGCCGGAGGAAACTTTGACTGCGTGGGAAAATTCTATTGAGGACCACAAACAAATGCCTTCGTGGGACCAGTTGGACTACTTCATATCGAAAAGACTGGATATGTTGGAATCGATTTCTGATATGAGGAAGCCTTCCAATCCCTCCCCGACTTCACAAAAGTCCCAGAATTTCCACACGAAGTCCGATACTACGTATCGGCCCTGTCCCAAATTTAAATCATGGCCACTTGCTGAAAAGAAGAAATTTATAGTCAGCAATAATGTTTGTGAGAATTGCTTGCTGTATGGGCACACCGCACAGAATTGCACAAGTGGCAAGGCCTCATCATACCATTTTGCACCCTGAAACTGGTCACACTGGTTCCCAAGAGGCAACTTCAAGACCAGTAGTCCCAGGCACCTTATACAACCGCCGGGACCAGTCTAATGCAGCGTCTTATCATATTGATACTCAATATGACTTACTGCCGACTACGTCAACTGCTACTGCTGCTGCTGCAAAAACTAACGTTCAATCCCATTTTTCTCAATGGGGCGAAGGAACGGTCCTGCCCACAGCTCTGGTGGACATAGAACACCAAGGAATCTACTTCACTATTAGAGTTTTCGTGGATCAAGGTTCTCAGGAATCATTTATATCCAACTGGATAGTCAATCGGTTTTCCATCCCGACAAAGAAATCCTTTACGAGGATTTCCGGACTTGGGGGGACCGTCCTTGAAAACTACTAAAATGTGTCATCTGACTCTGAAATCCAGAAAATCTGATTTTAAATTGGACACAACGGCTATATTTGTCACTAGTTTAAACCACTTGATGCCGGCAGCTCCCAACACTATCTCTGACTGCTCCAATTTCAATTACCTCGACTTAGCTGATTCTGGATTTTTCAAACCTGCTCAGATAGATATGTTACTAGGCAGTGATATTCTTCCATTCATATTGAAGTCCGGAGTCCAAAAGAATGTTTCTGGGAACCTTCTCGCTCAAGAAACTGAATTCGGATGGCTCATAAGTGGCCGACCCGTCGTTCGTTCTGCAACCACTTTTGCTTCCTGGGTAACTGCTTCCGACACACTAAATGAAGAGGTGAGGAAATTCTGGGAATTGGAGGAAGTGCCTGCGGCAAAAACATTGTCAGACAACGACAAATGGTGTGAAGATTTCTTCAAGAATACGACTGGCCGTCGGACTGATGGTAAATACGTCGTCAGATTGCCCTTCAGGACTAATCTACAATCGGAAAAAATCTGGGATCATCGAGACGCGCGGCTTTCGGTCAATTTGTGAGAATGGAGAAAACACTAGAAAGATCCCCTGAACTGACGAGCGAATATTCCAGGGTACTATCGGAATATTTGGATTTGGACCATATGGAACCGACTACACAGACTGAAATTTTCGACAATTCTCGATATTTCTCTTTCAACCTGCCACATCATGCTGTGATAAAACCAGAAAGCACGTCCACCAAAGTCCGTGTAGTTTTAACGCGTCCAATAAAACTACTAGTGGTTTTTCTCTGAACGACGTTCTATACACTGGTGCGACATTGCAAAATGATTTGATGAATGTCATTCTTCGGTGGTATTTCTTCAAATATGTATTCAATGGGGATATACAAAAAATGTATAGACAAATCTTTGTTCATAAGGAAGACAGACAATTTCAGAGGATTCTTTTCTGACAGTCTCCAAAAGATACAATCTAAGACTTCTGCCTGAAAACAGTAACATTTGGCGTTAACTGTGCTCCATATCTGGCAATAAGAACCTTATTGCAACTGAGTGAAGATGGAAAACCCTCGCACCCGACTGCTGCAGCCATTCTGAAACACCAAATATATGAGGACGACGTCCTTTCTGGCGGACACACTCTGACAGAAGCTAAATCGTATTTACTCGAACTGATAGATTTGCTGAATTCTGCGGGATTTCCTCTGAAAAAAAAAAAACTAACTGCAAATCACACTCAATTACTTCACAACCTACCACCAGAAGATCTTCTATTCGAAGATTTCCTTAAACTCGAAGACGCAAGTGAAACCCAGACATTAGGTATTCGCTGGAATGCCATGTCTGACACCTTTTTCTATAAAGTAAATAATATTTCTGTCCCATCTGCGCCATTGACTAAACGCAAAATTCTATCTATAGTAGCGAAGTAGTTCGACCCTGCGGTCGGGTTAGCCCCGGTTATAGTCCTCGCAAAAGTTCTGATGCAATAACTGTGGATTGACGGGACTAACTGTGATGAAGAGAGATGACAATGAGAGATGGGACAATTTTATGTTAAATTTCCCAGATATTGAAAAAAGAAAATTCAAATTCATGGATTTTGGCATATTGTGCGTGCCTGTATATTCGCTCGACCTCACCGAAAAACGTTACCACGTCATATTTACTGGTGTCAAAAAGCAAAGTAGCTCCATTAAAAACAGTTAGTTTACCCAGACTGGAGTTGGGCGGGGCTGCACTACTGTCAAGGCTCCTAAAATCAATCTGTGAACATCTGAGTTTTTCGGTTACAGAAATTTATCTCTGGTCTGACTCCACTATTACGTTGTCTTGGTTAAGTAAAGCACCATTTCACTGGAAAACATTTGTAGCAAACAAAATTTCTGAGATATTGGATAATGTAGGTAATGTGAACTGGAGACATCTGAAAATCCTGCTGATATTGGCACTCGAGGCTGCACAGCTTCAGAGTTTCAGTCAAATGCCCTTTGGTGGCATGGACCTAAGTGGTTAACTGAGGACGCTACGCTTTGGCCAAAACAGCCGCTAATCAAGGAACCTGCACTTGAGAAAATGGTGTTAACCTTTCAAACTCAGTCAGAAGTCGAAGACATATTAGAACGATTCTCATCCTACAATCGCGCCTTACGCGTGATTTGCTACATGTTTCGCTTCGTTAGGAAAAGTCAAAAGAAATCTGGTCCAGATATGCGAAAAGAGTTCATAATTGCGAAGGAAGTCTCGTTTGTGAAGTTTCGTTTACTGAAAATAGCTCAAACAACATATTATGCCTCTGAGTATCACCCACTTAATTCAAATCTGCAAATAAGTTCAAAAAGTAAGCAGCTAACTTTAAACCCATTTTTGGATGAGAATAAACTATTGCGAGTAAATGGCCGTCTAGCCAACGCGGATATCAGCTACAATGAACGACACCCCCTTATACTTCCCGAGTCTTCTCGATTGTGTAAACTTTTAATAGAATTTACACACAAAATGTTATTGCACGCTGAACATCGGTGTATGCTACGGGCAATTCGACAAGAATTTTATGTTATTCGACTAAAAAATGCTGTTCGCTACTGTATACGGAAGTGCAAAGCATACACGATTTACAAGAGCAGAGTCAGGAATCAAATTATGGCAGCGCTTCCAGCCGAAAGATGCACATTCTCTTTACCATTCACTAACACGGGACTCGACTTTGCCGGTCCATTCGAGCTGAAAACTTCACGACTTCGAAATGCAAAAATCCAAAAGGGATATGCCGCCATATTCGTATACTTATCCACGAAAGCAATTCATTTGGAAACTTGCTCTGAACTCACAACTGAAGCGTTCCTAGCAACATTCAGCAGATTTGTAGGCCGGAGGGGTTTTCCCAACAAGGTCTTTTCGGACAATGGGACAAATTTTGTAGGGACTAGTAGATCACTCGCCCATGAATACAAAACCTTTCTCAAAACGGCTGAAAAAGCTCTGGTTGAGAAATGCAATTTACATGGATTCTAGTGGCATTTCATACCACCTCACGCCACGCACATGGGTGGTTTACGGGAGGCTGCCGTAAAAGGTAAAAACTCTTGATTAGAATCGAAAGTATTCTGAACTCCAGATCGATTTCTCTACTACTACTGAATTAATCCAACTAACGCCAGGCCATTTATTAAGAGGCAACTGCCCCGAGTCCTACGAGCTGGTCTAATCCAAACGTCTTCCACAATGCCCATTGCACAAAGTACAGTCTTCGGTTGGACTATATCCGGAGCCTGTCAGTATTGAACTTGCAATCCTGCAAAGGGGGCGGCATGTTGAATCGTGTTTCAACAACATAAATGAATGATCATGAATTGAAATTGGTAAAAGTAGTTCACCATTAACTTTTATAATTTACTGTTTTTACTGTTTACTTTTATAATTTGTACTGCGATGGCAACACTTTATCCAATCCCATCTACGAAGGGAAGGCTTTTACTCAAACGGATAAAGAGTTTCCATCTTTACTAAAATTCAGCCATTGTTAATGCTGAATTGTATCTTTGTGGCTAATTGTATCTGCATGTTCATATGCTGTTTTCCCTGCAACACTCTTTCACTTGGGTGTCCACAACAGAAGCGGTAAGCAGTAGAAAACTGAAAATAAAACTTAAATTTGAATTGAAACTGAAACTGCCTTGTCCTTTCTCTTTCTTTATGTTTCATATATTTCTGACAACTACCAATAATTTATACAATTTTGGGAGTTTACGAGATTTGATTTACTCGCTGAGGCAAAGTTGTATCTCTTGTCATAAAGTACAAAAAATGTGAACATAATAAAAAAAATCACCTTCGAGGTCAAACTCGCAAATGTCATCGAACAAATCTTATAGGCTGTAGTGTGTGTAGATAGCTTATACGTGCCGATGATTAAGGATAATATCATTCTACGCACTGTAGTCGGACTGACCATTAACAGAAGCAATCCTAAGAATCATTACTATGGAGTTCATATGTTCTAGAGAGTTGTTTATTGAGAAAAATTGGGAGGAACTAAATATGCGGAAGTTATTGCGGTTTTTATAAAAAAGGCATCAATAATTGCTCTAAAATAGTATAAATCTGCCCTTTATACTGGGTCATATTGCAAGTTTTTAATATGGTTTGATAATGCTCGGGTCGGATTTTAATTTCTAGCGGCTTTTTTTCTCAATCGTGAATTCTTTTCAAGAATAACCTGATTTATGAAGAACATCACCACATTTTTTCCTTCCTCACAAAAGAAGCCACTCTAATATACATACTTTATAGGATTAGTATAACCCATCCTGGAGGTGGAGGGTATACAAACATATACCCTCAAATGACTACTTGTGTAAGTGTTTCCAACTGAATCGGTAATAGATGGAAAGATGGACACAGTTGCCACTAGGGTATCCAACCGATTCAATTTTATTCGATTAATTTGTCCCAAATAATCGATTAATCGATATTATAAGTTTTGCATAAAAAATCATATACATTGCACTATAAATTGATTTCGAATAATCTTTCGGTTTCATTTAACAATGTTCTGTTTTTAACGAACAAAACTTTGGCCAGGTTTGGATAGATCCAACAATTACCTGAGCAGTTAGATGGATTAAATTGTATGTTTATATGAAATCCAACATACATAAATAAAATATAGCTTAAATTAATATTAAATTCGACTTTCAAATGAAAATCTGTAATTTTAGGTCAAACCGAACGCTTTTTGGCAGCACTATTCCCAATTTGGATTATTTAACTCGAATACATTTATATACATGTTTAGTAGGGTTTGCATCCCGGGATTTCCCGCGGGAAAATTCCCGGGAATTCGCATATTTTTCATTTTCAGTAGAAACTTTTACATATATCTTGGCATATTTTTTCATCATTTCCACAATAAAATTAAAAATATTGTACAATAATATAGCTCATATCGCTTTTAATTAGATATGTCGAATATTGCAGTTTTATTATACCCTCCACCTCCAGGATGGGGGTATACTAACTTTGTCATTCCGTTTGTAACACCTTGAAATATCGACCTGAGACCCTATAAAGTATATATATTCTTGATCGTCATAAAATTCTAAGACGATCTAGCCATGTCCGTCCGTCCGTCTGTCCGTCTGTTGAAAGCACGCTAGCATCTAAACTAAAGGAGCTAGAACGTCCAAATTTTCCATAAATGCGTCTTATAGTCGAAGATCGGATGGGATTGAAACGGGGCGAAATCGGCCGAAAGGGAAAATTTTTTCCCTCACAAGGACTAAAAATACCCATAATAATCCCTAATATTTTAGAGTATTTGGTATGTACAATCCCCTTATAGCAAAAACGTGCTCCATAAAGTGATTCTTATTTGTAGGGGGTGAAATGGGGCAAAAAAGGGATAAAAATGGTACATATTAAACGACAACAGCTAGAAACACGAAATTCGGTGTGCACATTCCTCTAATTGAGTAGATACATAATATAAAAGTATTTTTTCCAAATTCGTACTTTTAAGGGGTAAAATGGGAATAGAGGTATAAAAATGGTACCAACCAAACGGCTGTACCTAGAATAATGAAATTCGGTGTATACATTCCTCTGATTGCATAGACAAGTAAAACACACGGATTTTTCAAAATTCGTACTTTTTGGGGTTAAAATGAAAAAAGGGGATACAAATAATACCAATCAAATAATCGCAGCTAGAGTCATGAAATTCGGAGTATACATTCCTCTGAGTGTGTAGACACGGAAAATAAACTGATTTTTCGAAATTCGTAATTTTTGGGGTCAAAATAGAAAAAGGGGATAAAAATAGTACCAACCAAATGACCGCAGCTAGAGTCATGAAATTCAGAGTATACATTCCTTTGACTACGTAGACATGAAAAATATTTTTTTTCCACATTCGTACTTTCAAGGGATACAATGGGTACTGAGGGATAAAAATGGTACCAACAAAACGGCTGTACCTAGAATAACGAAATTCGGTGTATACATTCCTCTGATTGCATAGACAAGTAAAATACACGGATTTTTCAAAATTCGTACTGTTTGGGGTTAAAATGAAAAAAGGGGATAAAAATAGTACCAATCAAATGACCGCAGCTAGAGTCATGAAATTCAGAGTATACATTCCCTTGACTGCGTAGACACGGAAAATGGACGAATTTTTCGAAATTCGTACTTTTTGGGGTTAAAATGGAGAAAGGGGATACAAATAGTACCAACCAAATGGCCACAGCTAGAGTCATGCAATTCGGAGTATACATTCCTCTGACTGCGTAGACATGGAAAATAGACGGATTTTTTGAACTTCGTACTTTCAAGGATACAATGGTACAGAGGGATAAAAATAGTACCAACTAAATGACTACTGCTAGAATGATGAAATTCTAATTGCGTAGAAACGTCAAGGGGGTAAAAATGGTACCAACCAAATGGGCGCAGCTGGAATCATCGAATTCGGTGTTTGCAAATTCGGTGTATGAAAATATAAATATAAGAATATTTATTTTTTGATTTGAAATAACTAATGGTTTGAAATAATTAAAATATAATATCTATTTATAAAATTATTTGTATTTGTTTTGGTTTGGTTATATTAAAAAAAAAATTACATTTTCCTGCAATGCAATCCATGGTGGAGGGAACTTAAGAACTTAACGCCGTTTTTACTTGTTTTTAAGTTGCGTTCGGACATACACCCAAAATGCACTTTTTCGGTTTTTGCCTGTCAATATGACATTGTAAACAATGCTATAGAAAACGCAAGTAACAATATTGTATTAAAAAAGTCAAGTTAGCTGCCTAAAAAAGAATTTTAAGTTTTTGACGCGACAGGGCATATAACAGGCAACTTAAACATTTTATTTAATGATCTACTGACTATTAAAGCTAAATCTGTTGACGTTCTCCGTCGCGTCCACATTTGCCAATAAAATTTGAAATATCTGATGATGCCATAAATGCATTGCTTACATATGTACATACATTTAAGTAATTTTGAAACTTGAAAAGATGTTTCAATTGATCTCACATTGCACTTTATTATATGAATTCTGTAACAGGTTTATTGTGAAATAAATATTTATTTTACTTGAATAAAAAGTGAAGTTTAACTCATGGTAAACAATATGTTGACGGTTTCCCGTGCTGTCCCTGGATCCCGGGAAATTGAAAAAATAATTCCCGTTTCCCGGGAAATAAAAAGTACGGGAAATGCAAACCCTACTGTTTAGCAATATATTTTTTCTTATTTTAATTTCATTTTACACGTTTGACCACCAATTTAAATTTCTTTTGAATCTATCAGCTAATCTCCGTATCGATTATTTATGTGATCTGAAAATTGCGGGAATAACTTCCAATGGGTACTCCATGTCCAACCAAAAAGCGTTCGGTTTAACATGGTATTACCGAAATCTATATACAGTGGTGGCCACGAGTTTAGCACACTACACATGTGTTGTTTAAATAGCAAATAATTTGTTCTGATAATGAACTCTGCGCAAAATATTTGTTTTTATACTCTCCACGAGAGTATTATGTCTTTGTGCATTTGTTTGTAACACCCAAAAGGAAGAGAGATAGACCCATTGTTAATTATACCGATCGACTTAGAATCACTTTTTGAATCGATTTAGCAATGTCCGTCTGTCTGTCTGTCTGTCCGTCCGTCCGTCCATCTATTCTTGTAATCACGATACAGGTCGCAATTGTAGACAGAACCAAATGAAACTTTGCACAACGAAGTTTTTCGGGATAAGAACGAACGCTATTAAATTTGAAGAAAATCGGTTCAGATTTAGATATAGCCCCCATATGAATTTCACTCCCGATTTGACACTTTTCACTCTAGACACCACATATTACAACAGATTTTCTTCAAAATTGGCAAAACATCTTACATTCCAACTAGAAACACCTGTGGTAAAATTGGGTCAGATCGGTTCAGATTTACATATAGCTCCCATACAAATTTCGCTCCCGATTTGACTTTTTCCGTTCTAGAAACCACATATTTTAACAGATCCTCTTCAAATTAGGTGAAATATATTATATTTGTCCTAGAAACACCCATAGTGAAAATGGGTTAGATCGAATTCTTTTGTGCCTTTTTCTCGTACTCTCATGTTTTTGCAAGTAATTCGTTATCTGGGCTTGACAGAAATTTAGCACATTTGATAAAAGTTGTTATTTTCTGTCTCTTTTTGCGTTTAAATTATTTAATTGGAATGTATGGGTAATTTTTACTCAAATGGAAGTTATTATTTAACAAAATTTATAATTAGACATTACCAAAGGAAAATGGTGCGTTGAGGCGCAGCGTCAGGTTATTATGCAATTGAACGACAGTGGAAGTACCGCTGGGAATATTGCAAACATTATAAATTGATCCAGACAGATTGTGTGCAATATATTAAGCCATATTGACACTTATGGGAGCTTCAAAAATATCGCACAATGTCCTACGCCGGGAAAAACAACCAATAAATTGGATTTTTTAATTTATAGAACCAGCGTCGCAGATCCATTTAAAAGCTCCTCTGTGATTCAGAGAGACCTTTCGTCCAAATTTGACATTAGCATTTCCTCAAGAACCATAAGAAGAAGAACCAATGAAAAAAAATATTTGGATGCATTGTTCAACATAAGCTACACGTATCAAAAAATGACTTACAGTGTCAAATTTCATGATACTATGATAACATATTCAGATAAAGCAAGTAATGAAAGGCTAAAGTCGGGCGGGGCCGACTCTATGATACTCTCCACTTTCTATCCGAATACAATTCAATTCGGTGAAAAAGTGAAAACGGGAAGGATTTTTGTATCCTTTAAATGTATGTGTTTGACAAAAAATGTTAAATCGGAAAGGACATTTGTATGGGGGTATATTGACATCTGGAACGAAATAGGCGAAATATAATATGTATAGTTTGGCCAAAATCGGTTAAGCATTTGGGAGCAACATTTGTATTTGTGCTATATCTAAATCTGAACCGATCTTACCCACTTTCTGCATAGGTGTTTCTATTTGGATTATAAGATGTTGTGTCAAATTTAAAGAAAATCGGGTACTATATGTGGTTTCTAGAGCGGAAAATGTCAAATCGGGAGTGACATTTGTATGGGGGCTATATCTAAATCTGAACCGATTTGCCTCAAATTAAATAGCGTTCGTCCTTGATCCACAAAACTTACTTGTGCCAATTTTTGTTAAGATCGGACTATAATTGCGACCTGTAATTTGATTACAACAATGGACAGACGGACAGACGGACAGACAGACGGACATTGCTAAATCGACTCAGAAAGTGATTCTAAGTCGATCGGTATACTTAACAATGGGTCTATCTCGCTTTCTTTTGGGTGTTACAAACAAATGCACAAAGCCATAATACTCTCGTGGAGTGTATAAACATGCCACTTAAGTGGCGTTTTATGCACGACAACCAACCAAAATACACTTAACGCCAGTGAAGAGCTGTTTGAGCTGAACAGAATAGATTTTTAAAAATGGTGCAGAACATTCACCGGACCTCAATCCTATTGAGAATCTATGGAATGGACTTTAACAAAATATTATAGCAATAAAACCCAAAAATTTGCCCGATTTCTTGAATGAAACTAAAAATTCCTGATATGCTATTCCAATGGAGCATTTTATGTCTCTAGTGGAGGGTATGTCCAGAAGATGTACAGCTATTACTCAAAATAGTGATTATCCAAGCAAATATTTCTTGGAATATTTATTTCTAATAAAACTGTATTGGTTAGTTCAGTTAGTTTAAAGTGTTTTAATTTGTTCTAAATTACTGTTCAGTCAATTTTCGTATTATTTTTTCTTTAAATGGTATAGAACTAAAATGCAGCAAAAGAACCGAACAAAAATAACGTTAAATGCCCATCTTATCGTACGTAATATTTTAGAAAAAATACCGGACAAAAAAACATAAAAATAAGTTGAAATGTTTGCTTTATAAAGTTATATGTGGTGAATGTGCTAAATTCGTGGCCACAACTGTACATAAAAAATCCCCATTTAAAAACTGTGCTTTCAACTTATGTTGAATTTGGAATTTAAAATTATATTGTTCTTTAAATAAAACCAGAGACGTCAGAATTAAGAGTAATATATAGCTGGACCATACGAAAACTTAATTGCAGATTTTATTTCCAACTCCGGTATTGGAATATAAATATAATAATATAATAAAGTGAATTGTTCGATTAATCGGTTAATCGAATAATTCTTGAGGGCATTATTCGACTAATTGAAATTTCTCTGTTTTCGAATAAACGATTAATCGAATAATGGAAAAGTCCGAATAAAAGTATACCCTAGTTGCCACTCTTCATTTAGAAGCTCCGAATCGTATTACATCCTCAAAACCATTTTAATACTCTCAGGATACTTTTAGTATTTCTATATTACTTTGTACGACAATATAGAAAAAGTCGCTACAGTCGTTAATACGTTTGAAGCTATAGGTAAAAAAGATCCCCACTTAAAAGGATAATATGAATGAATGAAAATTAAATAAACAAAAGGGAAAACGTGAAATGGTTGTTCCTGCTACACAAATACATGAAACTAAGTAGCATGGAATTTGAAGAATATTTAACAGGTATTCTACTCTTTAATTTGCCCCATTATACATTTAAACTTCAAAGTTTTGATAGTTTCAGTAAGTAGTAGTAATACGGACTATTGTTGGAGTAATACGGACTATTGTTAAATGTATGTGTTTGACAAAAAATGTTAAATCGGAAAGGACATTTGTATGGGGGTATATTGACATCTGGAACGAAATAGGCGAAATATAATATGTATAGTTTGGCCAAAATCGGTTAAGCATTTGGGAGCAACATTTGTATTTGTGCTATATCTAAATCTGAACCGATCTTACCCACTTTCTGCATAGGTGTTTCTATTTGGATTATAAGATGTTGTGTCAAATTTAAAGAAAATCGGGTACTATATGTGGTTTCTAGAGCGGAAAATGTCAAATCGGGAGTGACATTTGTATGGGGGCTATATCTAAATCTGAACCGATTTGCCTCAAATTAAATAGCGTTCGTCCTTGATCCACAAAACTTACTTGTGCCAATTTTTGTTAAGATCGGACTATAATTGCGACCTGTAATTTGATTACAACAATGGACAGACGGACAGACGGACAGACAGACGGACATTGCTAAATCGACTCAGAAAGTGATTCTAAGTCGATCGGTATACTTAACAATGGGTCTATCTCGCTTTCTTTTGGGTGTTACAAACAAATGCACAAAGCCATAATACTCTCGTGGAGTGTATAAACATGCCACTTAAGTGGCGTTTTATGCACGACAACCAACCAAAATACACTTAACGCCAGTGAAGAGCTGTTTGAGCTGAACAGAATAGATTTTTAAAAATGGTGCAGAACATTCACCGGACCTCAATCCTATTGAGAATCTATGGAATGGACTTTAACAAAATATTATAGCAATAAAACCCAAAAATTTGCCCGATTTCTTGAATGAAACTAAAAATTCCTGATATGCTATTCCAATGGAGCATTTTATGTCTCTAGTGGAGGGTATGTCCAGAAGATGTACAGCTATTACTCAAAATAGTGATTATCCAAGCAAATATTTCTTGGAATATTTATTTCTAATAAAACTGTATTGGTTAGTTCAGTTAGTTTAAAGTGTTTTAATTTGTTCTAAATTACTGTTCAGTCAATTTTCGTATTATTTTTTCTTTAAATGGTATAGAACTAAAATGCAGCAAAAGAACCGAACAAAAATAACGTTAAATGCCCATCTTATCGTACGTAATATTTTAGAAAAAATACCGGACAAAAAAACATAAAAATAAGTTGAAATGTTTGCTTTATAAAGTTATATGTGGTGAATGTGCTAAATTCGTGGCCACAACTGTACATAAAAAATCCCCATTTAAAAACTGTGCTTTCAACTTATGTTGAATTTGGAATTTAAAATTATATTGTTCTTTAAATAAAACCAGAGACGTCAGAATTAAGAGTAATATATAGCTGGACCATACGAAAACTTAATTGCAGATTTTATTTCCAACTCCGGTATTGGAATATAAATATAATAATATAATAAAGTGAATTGTTCGATTAATCGGTTAATCGAATAATTCTTGAGGGCATTATTCGACTAATTGAAATTTCTCTGTTTTCGAATAAACGATTAATCGAATAATGGAAAAGTCCGAATAAAAGTATACCCTAGTTGCCACTCTTCATTTAGAAGCTCCGAATCGTATTACATCCTCAAAACCATTTTAATACTCTCAGGATACTTTTAGTATTTCTATATTACTTTGTACGACAATATAGAAAAAGTCGCTACAGTCGTTAATACGTTTGAAGCTATAGGTAAAAAAGATCCCCACTTAAAAGGATAATATGAATGAATGAAAATTAAATAAACAAAAGGGAAAACGTGAAATGGTTGTTCCTGCTACACAAATACATGAAACTAAGTAGCATGGAATTTGAAGAATATTTAACAGGTATTCTACTCTTTAATTTGCCCCATTATACATTTAAACTTCAAAGTTTTGATAGTTTCAGTAAGTAGTAGTAATACGGACTATTGTTGGACGGTGGCCCAGCCAGGACAATATCCCAGTTCAAATCAAACTTACAGAACGAAGTAGAAAAGAAAAACTAGAAAAAATTAATTTTATTTATTTTTAGTAGGTGGGATACTAAAGAAGAAAATAAACCTAATTTCAAAAGTTATGTTCCTTCCTGTAGAAGCAAGATAATTAAAATAAATCTTAAATGCGTTTCATATTTTTCCCGTTTTCAAATGATGATTTGGCTTAAATTGATTTCGCCACACGTGAATACGACTGTTGTTGCAGTTTTTGTATAAATAAAACGAAATAACGAAATATTTTTAATATTTTTCCGATTAATTGTTTTCGTTCCAGAGCCAAAGAATACTCAGACGATGAAGTTGTCTACAAAAAGAAGGCCAAAAAGGATAAGTAAGTAGCACAGCGACAGTTCCAGCTGTTTCAGAACGTTTATCGACTTTTATCCAATATTCTTACAGAAATAAGAAACGTAAGCGTAAAGATACCGGCTATTCAACTGCCAGTTCACAAAATCTCTATTCAACCAAAGGTGACCCGGACAAGGGGGGCGCACGGCACAAAGACAAGAAGGCCAAGAAAAGCAAAAGGGACCGCAGCAAGTCACCCTGCAGCACTGATGTTGTAGAGGCACGCAAATCCAAACATGGCAAGAAATCGGATAAGTCCGATAAAAAGTATGTATTCCACCCATAGTGCCCATAGTGCAGGTAAAAATATAAAACAACTTGTGTTTTTGTTGCATTTGCATTTGTAGAAAATCGAAAAGGATCGATGCTGTCATAGAGGAATCGAGCAGTACCAGCAGTTCCAGCGACTCCAGCCACTCCACCTTGCCCAGCTACGAAGTGATCAACGAGAAGAAGGCCAAAGCGAAACGCCGCCAACGTGATTCAAGTTCCTCTTCCTCGAGCGATTCGTCGGATACCTCTTCCTCGGAGTCATCGTAAGAGCTCACAATTTGTCCACAACACAGATGTGTGAAACTTGTTTTTTGTGGAATTCCTTGCGAAGTGCAAAGGAATTCAAAATTTGTA